>JANRMT010062857.1:18959989-18972905 GCA_026402145.1 Polypterus bichir lapradei | reverse complement strand
TTTGAACTAAGTTCTAGGTAAATGGATAACAGTCAATCACTTTTCTGATTTACTTTTGCAGACATCATTGAGGAACCAGTGCTCTCACGGTGCTGCAGAAGCATTATTGGCTGCAAGACATGTGTGGAGCAGTGGCTAGAGACATCTCAGCACTGTGCAAAATGCAGGGAGGCCAACAACGGTATTATAGAAGTTACTGGTTTAACAGCTGCATTTTCTGTGTTGAAATCATTTTTTACAGAGGAGTAATGTGGTGTTTACACACACAAAGGTTTACATTTACAGTCAGTTGATCGTTTCCTGTCTGTTCTGTACAGTTTTCAGATGCAGCAGTTCATACATTTCTCTGAGTTACATTTATGAGAAAGAGTAGAGCTTCTTTGTATGGTGTAAAGTCACTGTTTACGGCTCTGAAAAACAAATGTGAAATGTCAAGATATTTTTCTGAAAAATGACTCTCTGTTCTTAGTTTGTCCTGTTCTGTTGTGAAGGGATCAACTCCAAAAGTTGAATATTCTTTGAGTGCAGATCCCAAGTGCTGCCTGTAAAGGTCTTCAGCTTCAAGTGCATGTGGTAAGAGCTCTGGAGAAATTCTTCTTTTACAGCCAGGTTCCGCAAAGTGATTTGGTATGCCTTGTCCTGTCAAAATAAGAGCAGATGTTTAAACGTGGTCATTATCAGGGTTGTAATCATTCTCACACTTCCTTTTTCATTTTTTACCTGGGATTCTATGAGCATTCCATGATTCTGCCACACTTGTAAGACCAATGTGGCATAGCTGGCAGGTCAGGTTGGACACAAAGTATCACACAAGGTTGTCCTCCATATCTATCTCCTCCTGGTCCATCAGCTGGAGTAGGGCTGTTTTCAGTGGATAGTTGACATGGTTGTTGATCTCAGGCCAAATCCTTTTAATTGTGTGGTTCTGAGTTAGCAGAAACATCTCTTAAAATGTTTAACAAAAGCTGAAATTCTTATACTACTACTTACATACTTGTAAATGGTATGAAAATCTTACTCTTGTGGATGAAGTCTGTAAATATGGCGGTCTCTCCTGATTGAAGCGATAATGTGACAGCATCTCCTGCATGAACAGTGTCATATAAAATTCCTTTCCATGGTCCACTCGCACCTGGTCCCACATACCATAGGTGATTACTGCAGGCCTGGTACAGGACAAATAATGAACGTTTATTTTACTATCTTTTCAAAGTATTTTGATCTTTGACCAGTTAAAGGGGTTATTTTTACATTAATAAATGTTGAATGTACCCATTCATGTTGATTTGTGTTATTTATTAGTTGTAGTAAGACACCATTCTTACCCAGAATGCCTTAAATTTCTTTTTAATGTCACTGTCATGCTCAGACGTTGTAGATGTGTGTCAGTACAAAAGAAAGAAGTGGAAACCCAAGAACTTTGTTCTATTCATAAATGACCACAGTTTAACTGTGCAATAAATGCGAGTTATCTGATTCATGTGCAATTCTATTTTATTTTTCTCTCTTTTCATCCAAACACCATATATATCTGTCAACATTAAGATGAAATACTGATCAAAATGTTTGGCAAGTTCTTAATGTATTATAGTCAGGAACATGGCACCAGAAACATTTGGTGCATTTCTCTATTTTAAATTCAAATATTGTAAATTTTTTGTGCCAGTTAAAAACAGATAAGAAGTTATATTGGGCTCTGCAAAATTATATTTGACACTTCATTATTACATGTCCATCTAAACACCGTTAATAAGTCAGTAATAAAATAAAAGGTTTGAGAGGCTGTGTTACCTGAAAACATCCTCATAGATGGTCAAGTTGTTTTTGATCGACATTGTGGAGCTACTGACAATCTTTTTGTTTAATCCATCTATAGCTAAAACATGGGCGACCCCGAACATTACAAGTTTTTCGTTTTGGTCCAGGTGAAGCTTGTGCCCCATGTATTCAGCATGGTATGGTATAGGATTAAGATTCCGAGCTCCCTTAAAAAAATCACAAGAATAAATGACAGCAAATAGGATAACATAAATGACAGCAAATAGGATAGAAGTGTCCACTAATTCAAACTCTGTATTCGGTGAAACAGAATTACCATTACAGGTGTTATATCACAAATATGACTTAAACAGCTTTTGAATACAGTTCTGGCAGAAGATTACTAATTAACACACTTGGCATCTTGCTCCATGATAAGGTTGATGCACCTCTCTTAAAATTGACCCAATTCATCTCTCTGCAGCATGTATCCCTTTCGTGGACAGATAACCCTTCATCATTCTGCAGCTATATGTTGGGCCCACCTGTTTAAAATAAAGTTCATGCTAGAACAACAAATGTAAAGTAGCTTATTCTAAAACCAAATGTGTAATGCTAAAGCATTATTGTGCTAAGGAACTGTACTAATTTCAATGACAGACTATGACGATGCGGGTTCAATCTATGATCCCATCGTCCTTATGGGAGCCCTTGAACCCTGCACCGTCGGTAATGTCACCGATGAGCTCGGCAGTGAGGAATAACAATGAAACAAGGAGATGGTGTAAAAGTGCAAAAGTGCTTTTATTAAAATAACAACAAAAACAAGTGTTCAAATAAGTGCAGTGTGTTTCAAAATCTTCCCTAAATAAATAATCCATTAAAACAGAAGAGGAGGTTAAAAAAAAACAATAAATAAATCCTTTAAAATGAGGTTAAAACAATGGCAAGAAGCAGTCCTTTAGAAACACAAAGCCTGGTGTCGTCTTTTACCTGGCGACTCCCCTGCTTCTCCCATCGGGCTTCTCAACAGAAGAGTCGCCCTACCTGCAGCTGACCTTCTTTCCACTCCTGATCTGGAGGCTTCCCAATCCCTGGCTTTGGTTTAGCACTCTCCAGACCGAGACTTGGGTTCCCCAACAGCCAGGACGCTCATGCTAGGGAATCCATCTCCCAAGCCTCACGACACCCGCTGTCTTCCACAGCGAGCCATCCTTCTCGCTGGTCACTCCCGCTCCTCACAGAATGCTCAGTGGGAGCGACCACAATCGACTGCCCTAGGTGTCGGCCAAACACTTTGCTAGGGCTCAACTGTCCAGCTGCCTGTGAGCCTTCGCTCGCTCATGCTCTCGCTCTCTCTCTCACACACACACACCATCCTGCTTTCTTCCTCTGCAACCTCCGTCATTTCTTTTCTTTTTCTTTTCACACTTACCACGCCCCCTCTCTAAGCTGCGAATGCAGCGATTATTTATTTAAAACTGGCCCTTTTGACATGAGCTGTGGACCTGCTATACCACACAGACATCTTTTAATTAACAACCCACCACCTGCAAGACGCATGAACGCACGCACACACAATCTCAAAATAACCCCCCTACCCCCAGTTAAGACAAGCAGACACAATCATAAGGTATAGGAAGACAGTGCCTTACCTCACTTATAGCTTTTGTCACCTCTGTCTCCAAATGTGTGTCAGAGAGTCGACAGCCCGAGATTTGATCAGCACAGACCTTTCTAATATTTCTTGCAGAAAACCCTCTCACTTCTCCGTGTTCATATGACAGACGCTCAGATATAATTTTCAATGACAGGCCTTGTTTTGCCATGTCTAAAATCACGTCTGAGTACTGTTACGATGTCATGATGATGGTCCAGTCTAAACACCAGTGACCAGTATTTGCTGCAAGTGGTGCATTACCTGACCAGGCTGTTGACCTACAAAAACATCTGGTTCAGAAAAAATAAATAAAGGACGTTTTCTTGTTCTCGTTTCTCACATTTTTCTTTTCTGATGTGCGAAAGAACAAAAGGAAAAAAGTAATAGTTTTGCGTTTTTCATTTTTCCCTTTAAGTTGAAAATCAAATAAGTGTCTCTTTTTGTTTTTTAAATATTTTCTAAAACGAAATTTCAAATACCAAAAAGTACACGGACCAAAATTACACATACTTTTTTGGATTTATTTGTGATTCAAATAATGAAAGTGTAATAGCTCAAAAACAACAAAACAGACACATTATCATTGTCTGAAACCGCCTGTCACTCTTTTACTGTTCCAAAAAACAACATAATAGTTCATCCTCTGCTGATGCCAGTGTAACTTCAAGGCCGTCAATCGATATGTTATAAGGAGGACTATTCGCACGTGTCGTCAAAATCGCACAGAAGAAGAAGTACTTCCGGTTTGTTCCTGCCTTGCGCAATGTGCTGGCTGAGATTGGATTCCGTGACCCTGTGTTAGGATATAGCGGGTTGGAAAATTACTGACTGATCACAACATTCTTATTAAGCACATTAGCCAATGGCTGAGCCCCTCTCACCATGACTTATGTTGGTTTCACTTCCATATAGCAGGGGATAAATTCTTTGTTTGCTAAAGCATCAGAGTTCTGTGTATGGTGTGCCACAAGGACCCTTGTTTTTCTCAGTCTACATTGATTTGCACAATTAACTGTACATAAATCGACTAATCCAGCATTTAACATTTTAACATTAACAATTTTTTAAGTGGTTGTTCTGAAAACTCAAATTTAGGTTTTAGTGTACTGCCTGTGTACTGTATGTGCAGCTAACAACACTAAATACATGTCTGTCTCTACATGTCTGATTACAATATCAATTACATTAATGGCCAATTATAAATGTTATGGTAATTGTCCACCCATAAACCTAAATGCTCCCACGCACCTGTTCAGTCTGTCCCTGAGGCTTCAGAAAGTGCCACTGCTGTGGAAACCATAATGAATCGCTCCTGTTCCAAAGACGACAGGCGCCTCTTTACCTAAAGACTACAGACCAGTGGCACTCACATCTCACAGCATGAACACCTTTGAGAGACTGGTCCTGGACTATAAGAGTTCTTATGTGGAAGACCACCTGGACCCCACTGCGGTTTGCCTTTCAGAACAAGATCTGAGTTGAGGATACAATTATCTTCTGGCTCAACAAGGCTTATTCTCACCTGGACAACGTTGGCAGCCCTGTGAGGATTCTGTTTTTTGATTTCTCCATCGCCTTCAATATCATCCAGCCATCGCTGTTAAGGTGTAAACTCAGAGATGTGCAGATGGATAAGCCCACGGTGTCCTGGATAATGGACTCTCTGTCAGGCAGACCACAGTTTGTGAGGCTCAAGGACCGTTTCTGACACAGATGTGATCAACACTGGAGCACCACATGGAACAGGCTTGTCTCCTTCTGTTTTTACTCTGTACACCTCTGACTATAAAAATAACAGCAGGTCAAGTCATTTGCAGGAATTCTCAGATGATTCTGCACTTATGGGGTGTATTGACAAAGAGGATGAGGTAGTGGAGAGCAGTCAGGTGGAGAATTTTGGTTCTTGGTGTAAAGAGAATTGTCTGCAACTTAACATCAGCAAAACTAAGGAACTGGTTATTGACTTTCACCACACTAACAAGCTTTTATGGTCAGTCACTTTTCAGAAAGTGGGTAAAGAGGTGGTCCACTCCTACAAATACATGGAGTCCACAATTACGAATGGTTGGTCTGATCTTGGCACACAATATAAGAAATGGCAGAGCAAACTTCTCTTCCTTAGGAGACTGTGCTCCTTTAATATGAGTAGTGACATCCTTTACATCATCTACAACTCTGATGGCCAGTGCTGCTAACATCACTTCAAGAGAGGCCCACTGAATCAACAAACTAAAAGGGAAGACTTAGTTATGAGAAGCACTCAGGACGCCCTGAAAGTTGTAGTGAAGGAGAGAATTCAAAACTGAGTGCCGTTATGAACAATGCTTCACATCCTCTCTGTGATGCACAAACACTGAGGACATTCAGCCAACAAATTGTTCAGCAGAAGTGCGTCAAGAAACACTATGGGTGCTCTTTTATACCAACAGCAATACACCTGCATAATGAATCACTGGGACTGTGACTGCCAAGTCAGAAATGTTACCTTTTTTGAATTTTCTTGCTTTATAGTCATTTTGGTGTGTCTTCAGACCAAAGTGTGTGAATATTTATTTACTTACTTACCTACCAACCCATTTATGTATTTATTTATTTAAAGAGCTTCTGTAAAAAGCCAAATTCCCCCTTGGGACAAAATAAAGTTCTTTCTCTACACCAGATTATATTTAAAAATAAAATGAATTGCCACAGTTATGCATACAGATCTAATAGTTGCAGCTGACTTTGACATTTTAAATTCTCTGATCCACACAATAAACATTCATTTGCAACTGGCATTTACACACAGAGCTCCGGTTTCCTCCCACAGTCCAAAGACATGAAGGTTAGGTGCACTAGCGATCCTAAATTGTCCCTAGTGTGTGCTTGGTGTGTGGGTGTGTGTGCCCTGCGGTGGGCCAGCGCCCTGCCCAGGATTTGTTCCTGCCTTGCGCCCTGTGTTGGCTGGGATTGGCTCCAGCAGACCCCCCATGGCCCTGTGTTAGGATATAGCAGGTTGGATAATGGATGGATGGATGGATTTACACACAGAGAACAGCCATGGAAAATGCAAAACAAAAAAATTGTTTTGACTAAAGTGAAGATGAGGTGGAATTGCCAGTGAGATTAACACACGAGTGTAAGGTGAGCAAATCAGCTGAGAAAATGTAACAAGCACGATCCAATCAGAGAAGGGCAACTTCATAAACACAAACCAATCAGAGCGTGATAAATTCTAAGTTCTGTGTTCACCCATTCATGTAAGGCTGTGGAGAGCATTTTCAAAAGTATCTGTTTTCAGAGTTTAAAAGCTCAGGTTTGGTGGGGGGAAGGTACAAATGGAGATGGACTCCTGCATGTTTAAAAGAAAGCATAGTAGTGGAGAAGTAGCTTGAGAAGAATCAATGAATAATATCTGCACAAGGCAGCTCTCAGATTATTGTACCGTAGCTAATCATCACGGACACATTGATGTTGGTTAGAAGGCTCAGATGAGGCTAAGTGGTGTTTTTGGTCTTAGAAACCCTTAAGGTTTAATTTCATTGGCATAATCAGGAGCTAGAAGTTTTGTTTTATTCTCTTCCCTGGCCACCTGAACAAAATATTTGTTTGAGCTGCATATTACTGTTTCATGGTTACAGTCTTACATAACCATCTGCTATTTAGCTTTCTTGTTTTCCTTTTGAATGTATCTGTTATGAGTATAAATATACACTTGCCTGTATGAAAATATGCTATATAAATAAACGTTTGTGTGTTTGGTCTCCAAAACCCACATGGTTGCTAGATATGATGTGCATGCCACGTGATCCATGACATTACTGCAGCACAATGCTAATGGCGCCAACACTCAACATTCACAGGGTGAAAAATATGGGTCAGGTACAAAAGTATTTATCAACATCATGCCACATTCACAAGCATCTACATTTTGATAAAATTACTTTCATTTTAAACAGAGAAAGGAAAGAACAGAAAGGGACAAGGAGAGGTCACATTAAGTTAAATGGGGACCTAATTGCCTGGGCACTTGCATTAGCTCAAAATATCCTAGGATATCATCAATCCATAGAAAAAAGGCAAGTGAACTCATGCCAGGATTTTGATCTTTTAAATATTTAAATAAATGGCTGGATATCCTAGTCACACTAGCTATACATAAGCAGTGAGAAATCCAAGGCTCAGGGAGTCTGATATTCCTAACAACTTGTGTTAATCTGATAAGGTGACCAGGGTGAATGTTGTTTCTTAAAGTACAAAATATAGGTGAACCGACAGCAGTCTAAAATAAAATACACATTTTGAAGTCATTTTTTTTCTTTTAAAACACCTGCACTATTTTTATTGACAACAGGTCATGCAACACACACACACACACACAAATAGGTATCAAGATGAAATCAGGTCGCATTTGGAAGGTGCTTAAAGTCCTACTGTCCACCACACTACTTCGTTCAAGTAGTCAAACAAAAGCAAGATCAGGTGCCTCAGATGCACAGATCTCATACTGTACCTCATGGCAATAAAACACTTTCTATGTCATTGATTGCCTGATGTGATTTTGAGCCTGTCCTATCTGCAGCAGGAC
The DNA here is from genome assembly GCA_026402145.1 of Polypterus bichir lapradei. Taxonomy (NCBI): domain Eukaryota; kingdom Metazoa; phylum Chordata; class Cladistia; order Polypteriformes; family Polypteridae; genus Polypterus; species Polypterus bichir. Next base: position 18,964,920 of record JANRMT010062857.1, on the reverse strand, counting down.
AGTTTTCAACAGGACACCTTTGAATCGTACTCATTTCAGTAAGCTATAAATAGACATGAATTCTTTAGAAACTGTATTAATTCTGACTTTTCTTTTGAAAGACTCCTAGCACTATTTCTATTAGCTCAAGAATAAAGAGAGCTTTTAAGAGCTGTTTTGAGTTTTATTTGTCAACTCTTAACCTGATATGTAACAGGATATATAATGAAGACTTTATAGCCTTTAATTTCCTTTTCAGTATGAAAAAAAATCTTCAACCTTTTTTCATTTACTTATATACAGGTAAATAATGCAAATTTGGGAAAAAGAAATGTAATACATTTATGGGAGTGAATAGTTGCTTCTTTATCAAAATTGTATTTAGTAAACTTCCTTGAACAGTTAAAAAAAATCAGAATGATTGTATTAAACTGAACATTTTGCAGGAGCTCTCTTTAATCTTTCAAACCCCTGATACTGTTTTTGTTGTGATTTATGTTCAAAATCGAAGTGTAAAACCGGACGCTGTCTAGGGTTTACAGCTTGTAAAATACCACATTTTCCTAATGCCTACATTTATCCTAGCAAAGGACTATTTCGGAATAATGAACGTGCATATGCTTATTGCAATTCTGATTCTGAACGTCATGAAGTTCAGTATATAATATGCAGAAATGGAAAGTGGTTAGGGAAATTTACAGAATGTAATTGTAAGTATATAATTTCATTATTCATGTAAAATGTTTATTATATTTGTAGTTTCTCTGCAAGATTTTATTTCTGCTCCAACTGCTCTATAGTCCCCCAGATTTCCTGATTCACTAATGGCAAGTTAGTTTAGGAAGGTTTCTGAATCAAAGAATATAATTCAAGATGCAGGCTTTATCAGTAGAGAGCACATATACTGCCATTTCTCTGTTACAACCCTTAAGTGGTCCTTTTGTTCTTGGCCTACTAACTTCAAAAAGACACTACTCTCTATTCCACTAGTTACATTTAGTTCTGTTTTTAAAGCATACATATTTGTTCATGAAAGACTGTGTGCAAAATTCCATGTACTGTAGTTTCCAGAAGGCAGAGCCTTCCCTAACCCTACCCCTAACCCTAGAGGTGTTGGTCAAATGTGCACAGTTTAAGAATCCCACTGTATATCCCAATAGCATTTCACCAGATACTGTATAAGAGAGAAGAAAGAAGGATGTTAGAACATAAGACGTGGGATGTTCTGAGTAGACGGTTCATATAAAATATCCTGAAATCCAATGCTTAGAGACATTTTTTGCAACTGCATCTTTATTTAAAAGGAATATTAGATTGAGTCACCATTCTTCCATAAAACAAACATCATTTAGTTTATAATATCCATGTAAATACCATCAAGTGCAGCAGTAACCAATAATGATAATGAATTGTTAATAGTAATAACATATCATTTGGAAAAGTGTCTGATAATGCATGAATTCCATACCTGGAGTAAAGATGGAGTAAATCAGAAAATCAAAGTGATTTCTGACAATGTCTAAAACTGTCTTCTGAAAATTAACTTTGCAACCAGTAGAAATGTGAATAATGGAACTGTGACATTGGGCACTGCGCTTTTTCTTTGTTTATTTTGTTTGTTAATCTTACTATTTTTTGTTGTTTATGAAATGATAGTCTAATAAATTTAAATAGTTTATTTATTGTATTCATGTTATGGTTTTTGCTCTCAAATGACTAAGCGAGGAGTCTGAGTGTCTGGGCTTGGGAGGGTCCTTGATCAAAACCAAGATCCAGGCCTTTAATGACCTCTTGGGCACAGCCATTAGCAGTGTGTCTATTTGCAGAGAGAGTGTTGACCTTGTTGAGAGGTTTACTTACCTTGGCAGTGACATTCATGTGTCTGGTGACTCTTCCTCTGAAGTCAGAAGTCAGATTGGGAGAGCATGGGGGTGTCATGAGGTCGCTGGAAAGGGATGTGTGGTGCTCCCAATATCTATTCAAAAGGACAAAGTTCCAAGTCTTTAGAGTCCTGGTGCTTCCTGTCTTGCTATATGGTTGCAAGACATGGACACTATCCAGTTACCTGAGATGAAGATTGGACTCCTTTGGTACTGTGTCTCTCCAGAAAATCCTTGGGTACAACTGGTTTGACTTCGTGTCGGATGAGCAGTTGTTCACGGAGTCCCAAATGAGAATATTACCTACATTGTGCGCAATTCCCAGAGGGTGATCTGGCTCGCAGTGGCAGAACAAGGTTAAGAGAATGCCCACGTAACACTTGGCTGCGGCAGATAGATGGCCATTTCCGGAGGGAGGGACTGAACCACGTGTCTGCCTTGGGGGTTGCCAACTGGGATCCCAAGCTGTTTCATCGTGTGGTCAGTACAGCAACATGCTGTTCTAGTGCATACTCCCCAACTTGACCTGACCTGATGGTTTTCAAAATATATCACTATTGACTATCCCAAGCCCAGATAAATGGGGAGGGTTACGTTAAGAAATGCATCCGGTGTAAAATTTTGGCAAATCAATCAAACAATACAAATTTACATACTGGATCGGTCAAGCCCTGGGTTAACAATAAACGCCACCAGTACTGTTAGCCAACAGGGTGCTGGCGGAAATTGGGCTAATGTTAGCCAAAGAAGAAGAAGGAGAAGAAGAGTGGGGAGACATGTCTGGAGGCAGGAGGAGAGGAGGAAAGTAAAGGGAGTGGAACAGGGTAGGAACTTTGAATGTTGTCAGTATGACTGGTAAGTGGAGAGAGTTAGCAGATATGATGGAGAGAAGGAGGGCTGATATATTGTGCATACAAGAGACTAAATGGAAAAGGAGTAAGGCCAGTTGGATCAAAGGTGGATTCAAATTGTTCTATCATGGTGTGGATGGGATGAAAAATGGAGTGGGGGTTATTCTGAAGGAACAGTATGTCAAGAGTGTTTTGGAGGTGAAAAGAGTGTCAGACAGAGTAATGATTATGAATCTGGAAATTGGAGGTGTGATGATGAATGTTGTTAGTGCATGTGCCCCGCAAGTTGGGTGTGCGATGGAGTAGAAAGATTTTTGGAGTGAGTTGGATGAAGTGATGAACAGTGTACCCAAGGGACAGAAAGTGGTAATTGGAGCAGATTTCAATGGACATGTTGGTGAAGGGAACAGAGGAGATCAGAAGGTAATGGGTAGGTATGGTGTCAAGGAGACAGCGCTGGAGGTGGTAGAGTTAAAAATGCTAAGATTTGCATTGGGTGTGATGAGGATGGATAGGATTAGAAATGAGTACATTAGAGGATCAGCTCAAGTTGGGCGGTTGGGAGACAAAGTCAGAGAGGCGAGAATGCGTTGGTTTGAACATGTGCAAAGGAGAGATGCTGAGTATATTGGGAGAAGGATGCTAAGGATAGAGCTGCTAGGCAAGAGGAAAACAGGAAGATATGGAAGAAGATGATCCGCTGTGGCAGCCCCTAATGGGAGCAACCAAAAGAAGAAGAAGAAGATCACTATTGACTATCTAACATTCATAGTGTAAGGGAAAAGAAAAAAAAGTGTTTGAACCTGTCTGCCTCTTAAACTGAGACATCCTGACTTCATTTGTATCAGCACACTTTTTACTGGAAAATGAGACCTTACATAACATTTAACTTTGCGCTTTGTTCTGTGATAACTGTTTACCTATGATAAGTCTTATTTCTTATGTTTAACAAATTTTTAGACTTTACATAATAGTAATTAAGAGGTGTGTTTCTGGAGTTTACCATTCATCTAAAGCTGGTAAAAATGAAAATATTTGAAATATGTTATTTAAATGAACCAAACTGATAAAAGGAAACTTTCTGTAAAGTTTCTTCAGTCTGCCATGATGCTTTGAAGTAGGCGCATGGGGGCTCCACCTACAGGTGCAAATCAAGGATGGCCATGTTTAAATTTCACCTATAACAAAAACTCAAGCCTCTTCTGTATTTAGTATTTTCCACAGCACTTAGATAGACCTCCATTCCAATATTGCTAGTGCAAGATGTGTTTTTGTTCAATGAAATTACTTGAATCTTACACATAAAATCATTCATTTTTAAAACCGATTTTAATCCAAAGCAAGGTCCTTCCACGACTGCTTTGGTATGAGTTTTCTTGCCTTTGCAGCTTTGATTGTTTTATTTTTTGTTTTCATGGAAACGTTTCAAGGCAAATGGCTCATGCATACAGTGCTGATACAAGAATAAATTCATCCTGCTCTATGCATTGAGAGCATAGTGGTGTTAAATGTTGGATGCATGAAGCGTTTAATTATTATTAAAATTGACAGTTGCATCTTGTTTGGATATTGCTTTGTGATATGTCACTGATGAATGTGACCCTTATATAGTTTGTGAAATATCTGCATCAACTAGAGACAGCATCAATATCCAAACATGAGACGCCTACACAAGAAGACCCACAGAACACAAGGAACAAAAGAGAAGACAGAAGCACTCTACATGGATACTAAACAACAAGTAAACAGAAAATTAAACAAAAAAATAAAACTATGCAAAGTCATAATTTAAAATAAACAAAGAAGGTGCAAAAAGAAAAATATACATAGGTGGGGGAAAATACCTGGCTAAAATATAACAGCAACTCCTTTGTTTCATCTGCTGGACACAGGCCTGCCAAAACTCATTGCATTGCAGTCATTACCACTCTTGGCACAGCCAAATCCGTCATTGACATTTTAGGTCCACCTAAAGCTTATGCTTCAAAATTAGTGAAAGGTGTTGAGTACAACTATTCCACCACAGAGAAGGAGTGCCTTGCTCTCGTGTAGGCTGCCGAGAAGTGGTGCCATTTTTCTAAGGGGGCAACATTCTAAATTCTACATGGACCGTGGTCTATGGACCTTGCAATTCAGTTGGGTGAAGACCACTTCTAGTCTGCTACATCTCCAGCAGATAGATAGATAGATAGATAGATAGATAGATAGATAGATAGATAGA
>JANRMT010062857.1:18935954-18954927 GCA_026402145.1 Polypterus bichir lapradei | reverse complement strand
ACAGCATTTAGATCTGCTTTTTGTTCACCTGAAAAACAGCATTTAGACCTGTGAGTTGGCTTCTTGGACGTCGCTGTCTCAAATGGTGTCTGCAGCTGAGTTGCACAATTCTCTGGATAGCTGCCCTTGCCTTTTGCAATATTAAGGGGTGATTCACCTTCCCACTTTAAAGGATGTGACTGATTGCATAGCAAGTTTGATTAGTTAACTCGTTATGTACTCAAACTGTCTACATTTGTTAGAACTACAAAGTGCTTCTTTTGCTCTAATCTATAGCCTACATTAAAGTTTTATTATAATAATTTCAAAAAACTAGAGGTGTGGGAATTATCATACATCAGAACAGTCTCATTTGTAGTATCAGATGTAGTATCTGATCCTGAAGGGAGATAAAAAAATTACCCATACCAATCATGTAATTGTAAAGTGATTTTGATAAATGTTTATGCACCCAATGTGTATAATGTATTTGCATCCATTCCCAATGTGAAAACTCATAAAATTATAATGGCTGGGAATTTTAATTGTGTTTTAAATCCAGACCTAGATAGGTCTCCTGTCACAGGGGCGATAACATCTAACACTGCAAAGACAATTACACAGTTTTTAACTGACCACAGCTTATCAGACCCCTGGAGATTTCTAAACCCAAATTAAAGAGCATACATCATTCCTTCAACTCACCAGTGCATCACTGCTACTCAAGAATTGATTACATTTTTGTAGATAACCATTTCTTGCTTATGATTAAATCCTGCAAGTAGGACGATATTGTAATCTCCGACAATGCCCTTCTGATCTTGGAGATAAAATCATTATGCCCCACATACTCCTCTTGCAGATGGCGTCTTAACCCACTTTTATTAGCAGATGAGAACTTTACAGAATTTATATAAAAAAAATCTGTTTTTTTCTAGAGACAAATATATCCTCAGAGGTCTCTGCAGGAATACTCTTGGAAACCCTGAAGGCCTTCTTAAGAGGACAGATTATCTCATATCTCTACCACAGAAAAAAATTGGAAACCAAGCAGGTATCAGACATAAACAAAGAAATTACTACAACAGATCAAGAACATGCCAGATGTCCAAGTGAGCCTCTTCATAGGAAAAGACAGGCTGTGCATTCAGAACTCAACCTCTTGACAACTAAAGAAACTGAACAACTCATTTTTAAATGAAGACATCATTACTATAAACATGAAGAGAAAGCTAATAAGCTTTTAGCTCAACAAATCCACAAGCAAGAAGTTCACAATGCAATCCCAGCAATTACCAACACAAACAGAGACATAATGATTGACCATAAAAATATAATGCACACATTTAGAGACTACTATTAATCTTTATATTCTACTGAGTTTAAAGAAGACAAGAAACAATCTAATGCATTTTTGGATGCATTAGTGATACCACAAATAGATACTCTCAATGCAGAGGAATTGGATAAACCATTGGCACTATCAGAATTATTAGATGCTATAAAGTCACTTCAGAAAGTAGCAAGCCCCGATGGCTACCCTGGAGAATTTTATAAGAAGTTCTCCCCTCAGTTAGCTCCCCTCCTATTAACAACATTCACAGATGCTAGAGATAATAAAACTCTACCTCAAACTTTTCGTCAAGCATTAATCACAGTCTTGTGCATCATACAGACCAATTTCACTTCTGAATAATGATGTTAAGATACTCTCCAAAGTCCTAGCTAGAAGGATGGAGAAAGTGCTGCCTTCAGTAATATCACAAGATGAAACTGGATTTATTAAAGGCCGACATTTAGCTTCCAATCTTCAACGCCTGTTTAATGTAATATACTCACCCGCATAGTCAAACATCCCAGAAATGTCATTATCCTTGGATGCAGAAAAAGCATTTGATATGATTGAATGGAACTACCTTTTCACTACATTAGAGAAATTTGGGTTTGGCCCAAACATTTGGGCATGGATCAAACTACTGTATACCAACCCAGAACCTTCCGTTTGTATTAACAACATTAATTCAGACTACTTTAAACTAGAACGTGGTACCAGACAAGGATGCCCCTTGTCACCACTACTTTTTGCAATCGCCATTGAGCCACTGGCAGTTCACTGTCGAAATGCTTATGTGATAAAGGGGATTATCAGAGAAGGACTTGAACAGAAAATTTCTCTATATGCAGATGATATGGTCCTGTATATATCAGACCCACAAAATACTGTGCCCGCAGTCCTAACAGCACTAACAGAATTTCAAAAGCTTTCTGGTCTCAGAATTAATTTGACTAAAAGTGTGCTCTTCCAGTGCATTTCTCAAGCACACAATATTAGATTGGACACCTTCTCTTTTATCATCGTAGATCAGTTTAAGTATCTGGGGGTAAACATCACAAGTAAACATAAAACTCTTTATCAACAAAATTTTGCTGTCTATATGGAAAAAATCAAGCAAGACTTGCATAGATGGTCAACCCTTCATCTCACCTTAGCTGGAAGAATTAACACTGTTAAAATGAATATCCTCCCTAAGCTTCTCTTTTTATTTCAAAACATTCCAATATATATCAATAAATTGTTCTTTAAGAAATTAGATATAACCAAAACCTCATTTATTTGGAATTCAAAACATCCACGTATCAAAAGAGCGACCCTGCATGAGAATCACCCAATTGTGCTTCACTCACTCAGAGTATGGAACCAATGTAGAAAGAATTTTAAGATGGAGAATATTTTATCTGTGGCACCTCTGCATCAGAAACCACCTTTTTTCAACCCTCACAAACATATGCAGTTTTGAATGTCTGGAAAACATTTGGGATTGAATCACTTAGAGATCTGTACATCATGACAGATAGAGGGTGCTGTCATCTCCTTGAACCCTCAGATCAGACGCCAGACACCAGATAAAAGTCCAATAATAATTTTTATTTAGACTATACAGTGCACAAAGCACCCTCCACTCCCCAATATTCATATAAATCACAATAATCCAATCAATAATTAATTCCTCCTACTTCCAGACGCGTTGCCACCCTTCCTCCCAACTCAGCTCAACCCTGGGATCTCCCACAGTCCTTTTTATAGTCCTTGACCCGGAAGTGCTTCTGAACCCTCAGTCCATGTGACTTCCTAGCACTTCCGGGTCAGATCAAAACTCTTCTTTTTCATCCTGGAAGAAAGTCATTTCCTCTGTCGCTGTGCCTAAGACGTACTTCCGGGTTATAGGGAAAATAAACATCTCTGAGTCTCCCTGCAGCGTCTCCTGGTGGCCCCGACGTTATCCAGCAGGGTTGTGTATTAAAACTACATAGTCCATGATGCCCTGCTGGAATTTGGGGCATCTTCATGTCGCAGGGAGGGCTCCCTCTGGCGGTCTCGGGGTATTGGCCTGGATGAATGGCCAGCCATAGTCGACAACATAGACAACGTCTTTGAAATCCTACGAACAATTACAAAATTTAAATTTAATTTTACAACAACACATTTCTTTCACTATCTTCAAATTAGAAACTTTGTTAAACAGAACCTGCCCAATTTTCCTCACCTCCTAACATCCTCTATGCTGGAAAATATATTGATCAGTTTCAAGGACTTAGACAGCATCTCTGCAATATATAAAACCATTTTACAGTCCCTCCCTTTCAAAGATCCAAGAGGACAATGGGAAAAGGACCTCTCCCTCAACATATCAGAAAAAGAGTGGAAGGTAGCAATGCAGAGAATTTACTCGAGCTCCATATGCGCAAAGCATACAATTATTCGACTCACAATTATATATCGAGCACATCTGTCTCACTTAAAATTGTCCAAAATATTTCCAGGGCAAGATCCAACCTGCGAACGCTGCAATCAAGCTCCAGCCTCACTGGGTCACATGTTTTGGGCTTGCACCAAATTAACATCATTCTGGACCAAAATTTTTAAATGCCTTTCAGACAGCCTTGGGGTCACAATCCTTCCTAACTCATTAACAATTGTGTTTGGTGTTCTTCCAGAAGGGCTTAAAGTGGAGAAGGACAAACAAACTGTCATTGCCTTTACTACACTATTGGCACGTAGACTTATCTTGCTCACCTGGAAGAATCCTATCTCTCCCATTTTAAGTCAGTGGGTAACTGATGTTATATACTATTTGAAATTGGAAAAAATAAAATTCCCAGTAAGAGGATCTGTGCAGAACTGTTTCAAAACCTGGCAGGATCTAATCAATGACATTTTAGAATAAGCTTTTAAAGCACTGAGGAAGCAGATTCTCTCCCTATTCTCTTTTTCTTTTCTTTTTCTTCTCCATTCATCTATATTCACTTATTAATTTATCTATATACTTATTTTTACTAGGTATAAGTTTTATTCTGCTGCCCATGCTCTCTTTCTCAGGGGTGGAGGTTGATTTTTTTTCAATCCTATTCTTGTAAAATTGATCAATTTGTATAGAATGTTGTGTGATTTCAATAAATTCAATAAAATCAAAAAAAAAAAAAGAAATAAACTTGATCTATTAGGCTTAAAAGTCAAAACAGAGGTAAAGAACTTAGAAGTGATTATTCACTCTGACCTGAATTTTAAATCACATATAATCAGATTACCAGGGCAGAATTGTTTCACTTTAAGAAATATAGCAAAAGGTAGACCCCTTATAACTTTGCAAGATGCTGAAAAATTAGGTCACACTTTTTTTTTAGTCAATTAGATTACTGTAACGCACTCCTCTCAGGACGACCCAAAAAAGACATCAATCGATTGCCGCTAGTGCAGAATGCAACTGGCAGAATATTAACCAGGAGAAGAAAACCTGAGCACATCTCTCCAGTTTTGATGTCACTACACTGGTTACCCGTGACAATCACAACTGATTTTAAAATACTGATTATGGTTTACAAAGCCTTAATTAATCTCACTCCATCTTATATTTTGGGATGTCTGACACCTTACACTCCAAATCATAACCTTAGATCTTCAAATGAGTGTCTACTTAGAATTCCAAGAGCTAAACTTAAAAGAAGTTGTGAGGTGGCCTTCTGTTTTTATGCACCTAAAATTTGGAATAGCTTACCGATAGGAATTCGCCAGGCTAATACGGTGGAGCATTTTAAAAAACTGCTAAAAACACATTATTTTAACATGGCTTTCTCAAAGCTTCATTTTAGTGTAACCCTGATATTCTTTATATGCATTGAATTATCATTGTTGCCATGGCTCCACAATCCATACTAATCCCTACTTTCTCTGCTGTTCTTTTTCCAGTTTTCTGTGGTGGCAATCTGTACCACCACCACTTGATAAAAGCACAGTGATGTCCTCACATTGATGGATTGAAGGCCAGAGGTCCACATGACTATCATCATCAAGTTCTTCCACGTGAAGCCTGAAAATCATAAGGACTGATTGAGGTCATTTATGTCAGGTAGAATGCCTGCAGATTTTGTTTTTTTTTCTTCCAGCCCTCTGGAGTTTTTTTGTTTTGTTTTTTTCTGCCCTCCTGGCCATCGGACTTTATTCTTTGTTACTTAGTATTGCCTAATCTTAATTTTATATTTTTCTTTTTTCTTTCTTCATCTTGTAAAGAACTTTGAGCTACATCATTGGTATGAAAACTTACTATAGAAATAAATGTTGTTGTCGTGCATTGTCCAAATAAGAGCGTCACTGCATTTTTTGTGATCTCTCTCCCTTTGACAGAATGGCAGCAAAAATCCAAATAACGAACAACATTAATAATAATGAGAGGGTTGGTTCAGTTGTTAATTCCCAAATGAGACTAAATACTGTTTAGTTATAAAGGATTTCAGTGAAAAATCACTAATTAACAAACAGCTTAAGTACAAGATAACAAAGTACTCAGCGTTATGAAATGCACCCTAGATCAACTTCAGACAAGATTAATCAGATCATCATGGTAGGACAAGGTTACGATATTCACACAAGACTATTCAATTGGGCATTTATCCATAACCCATCAGCATCTTCTGCTCCCTGGACTGTGATTGTATTTTTAATATGTCGTTATTGTGGTATATCAAGATAAGTTTCATAAATATTTGCAAACATGATTATTAATGCACACTTTTGGCAAAATAGAATTGATGAGTCTCTTACAAGGACTGATTTTAGTGGGCAACTGAGTAATAGTAGCAGGGTGAAAGGTCTGTTTTCACATTTTCTGTTTCTTTCTTTAGAATGGAGCAACAGCACCTGGAAGATGCCTTTGTCTTTCTTTTGTGGAGCTCCACCTCTTCCTCTCAACCAGAATAAAGGACGCTGTGACCAACAGGAGTCTGTCGTTCAACCAGAAGAAACAGAGAAATAAGGACACTCCTGGTTTTCTACACATCCAGTGTCTACTAGAGGGTGGAAAATCAACACTTCTATTCAATATTCTTTTTTTACTTTAGGGAAAGTATTGTTATCGTCCACAAATTCCATTTCCAACTCCCACTGTAGTCTTTTCAACAAGAGTAGCAGCTCCTACCCTGGGGCATTTCTGGGCATCATTCTCAATCACATGCCTCCTCTCCATAGCAGCACTGGCTCAGCCATGATCCTGACACCACTTCTCTCCTTTTTCTCTCCTGTCTTTTTAGCCTCCATGCTCTTTTCCTTTCTCCATCTTATTCATTTTCAATCACCCTCCTTTTCTGCTTGAGTTCCCTATTAGTACTCCTGTGAGTGTGACATCTTAATTAGGACTCGTGGTGTGCTGATATGGAACAAGTGAATTGATCACACAATCAGCTCACATTGAACACCTAGCCGTCACATAGCATTGCAGCCGCACACTCCCACCTGGAGCCTAAACACAGTTAATTAAAATCTGTGCACTGCCACAGACCCTTAATGCGCATCACCACAAGTTGCTAATCTCATTACCAGACCATGTCAATTTAAGTGCAGCTGTGCTCGCTCTTTTTTCCGACAGCCAATAACGTGCTGCCTGGGCTGTATGAAGGATTAACAGGTATGGTGAGTTCAGCCACGGTCTCATTCCTTTTCTTCTTTGTTCCATTCTGTCATGTACATAAAACAATGGACATTAAACATACAAAATTCTCTTCTCTTTGTGAGGTCCAAAGCCCCCACATTCCTTATTCTTCATTGCTGCATTTTATGCCTTGTTCTTCCAAATTAACATTCATTCATTGGTTGTCAGCTCTCATGTACACAGACCACCCCACCCATATGACTAAACAAAAAATTCAAGCCTAGTCACAGAATCGTTGGAGTGAGTCGCTGGGCATGTCACATTACGCAGCTGGCTTCACAGGAGTGTGCCACTGATTTCCTCTGACTCACTAAGATTAGACAATTGAACGACATGCCTGAAAATCTTTGGAATAGTCACATAATGTGGTATTGCCTTTACCTATCTGAGAGCTGAGCTTTATTGCGGGTGTTCCTTCAAGACGTTTGAAAGCTCACTTCAGCTAATGAGTTTTGTCCAACAAATGCAGGCTGAGATTTAAGCTCACCTCCATGGTGCAGCCGAGTTATTAAATGGTACACATTTTGTTTGGGGGGTTGTCACTCCAAGTGTTCTTTTTATTGTCCACACCAATCTACTTTGACCAGGGATTATTATTGACACAAAACCTTCCCCCATTTACTAAGGTCCAGAATTAAATAAAAAAGGGGATAAGCATGTTTATTTAGACAAATGGAGTTGTATTTTGGACTGGAATTAGTTAATCATTGTTCCTAACTTTATGTACACTGAGGCCACAGGATGTGCCGCCCAGTTACGGCAAATGTTAATAAGTTCAGAAAGTTAGTGGCTGTTAGGAAATGTAAGAAAGTTTATTCTGTGCTACCATTACAAAAAATCTGAAAAGTGATTCAAAATTAAGGTAATTTAGAATAATGTTCATATTGACAAAGGTTCTGACATAGCATAACTATTAATTTTATTTCTAAAATAAATCTACGTTTTTTAGCTCATTTGTAGGAAGAACCTACTATCCTGTAATTTAATGTAAATGTGGAACTCAGCAGGGTCAGGGTTCAAGCCATATTTATTCTTTAGAGAGTGAACATATTAAATGAATGTAATAGAATGTAGCCATACAAAAGAAAACAGTCTGTAATTCTATGAAGAAGTAGCAGTTATCCTGCCTTTCAGACATCTTCAGAGACCTGGACTCAAACCACAAACCAATCACATAACATACAGTATATCCTCAAATTAAGGGGTACAAAATGAGCACCCAAGAGTACGGCTACAGTTTTAAGAGAGAAATTCCAGAATTTCTTCTAGTTCAGAAGAAATTGGCACACTTTAAATGAGACCAGGCAGACTGGACAGAAGGTGCCCCTTGGTGTCCTCAGTATTATTGGACTTATTAGACAGCCTGTTCCCCCTCGGTGTCCGGAGCACACATCAATTAGTAACACAATCCATAACCCCTTGTGTACATACAGTACCTAAGACTTAACGAAGCTTGTGCCCCTTAGTGAATGGATGGAACATGCGTCCTTTTACTTTCATACACTGTTTCCAGAGAGTAATGGAGGCCAGTTAGTATTATCAAATTTTAATGTCCAGAGAAGGGGTGCCCCTTGGTGTCCGGAATGCACACCCCTTCAGTAACAGAAATGACACAATGTTGTGTATATACCGCTGACTTTATGGAGCAAGAAGCCCATGCTGTCTGGAGCATACGCCCCTTAACTTTCATAAATGGCATCCTTCATGTGACAGTCACTTTGGTGGCCTTCTATGTCGCCTAATGGATTGACCAGCTCTGCAATGAGACCTGTAATTTAAAACATATTTGGACCCTTTAATCAGCCCTTACTTGACGCACTTTTAGTAGCTATTCCAGACTGTGGTCTTCTTGAGTTTGACATGTCAATCCTCACACTCCTGGATTTGGGGATTTTCTGCCATTCTTCTCCACTGATCCTCTCAAGCTCTGTCAAGTGAATGAAGGCCATTGGTGGACAGCTATTTTAAGGTTTCTCCCTCCGATGAGTCAATGTTATGTTGCAAGGTTCACTTTCTGTTGAGCTTCAAGCTACTAACGGATGGTCTCACATTGTCCTCGAGCACTCTCTGGTACATTGAAGATTTCATAGCGGATTCTGTGATGGTGAGATGCCCAGGAGGGGATGGAGCACAGGAGGAAATAGATTAAACACAATCAGTCCAATGCCTTTACATTAGTTGCAACGAAGTACATGTTTCCTTAATCTTTGGCCACAGCCACAAAATTAATACACAATTACGTGGAAATGCGTCTTAAACAAGTTAATGCATTTCAATCCAAACCTTCGCTTCCAGAAAACTGCACATCAATGCACAATAATTTATGTGAAATAAAGTAACAATAATTAGGTTCAAAGCCCACAAATTATAATGATATAATGACAAGATAATGACAACTACATTTCAAGAGAAGACGGCAGAAAGAAACTTATTTATAAATGTGACTAGAAAAATTATTTAATATCTCAATTGACACATGATCAACTGATGTTTCAATATGGCTAATTTGGACCTTATGCAGGATTTTCTGAACAGATTATTTTGAGAAAACGAAGAAACGCTTTGACAGATTGAGTAAAGCTCCTCACCACGGCAGGCAGGATGGGATGGCTAACTCCAACCCGCACACCACACAGGATAATAATACATGAGCGGGTGAATGACATCCTAACCCCAGCCTTGTCTGTCCACTCCCCCCTGAGCTCTGATCCCGCCCCTCCAAGCTGTGTCTGCATCCCCTCTCAGAGTGAGGGCTACGTGAGTAAATGAGGCCAAGTGATGTCAGAATCAGTTATTGAATATGAATTGGTAGACTATGTGGTGGGGTGAATCATGAGACAGTGCAAGACCAAAAATCATTTAATTTGAGGAAAAGAAGTGTAAAAGAAAACGTGCACAATGGTGCTACAACAACCCTTCTGTTCTACTCTAGTGGACTTCTTACAGAGTGTTGGTCTGGAGTTTTCCGTGATAGTTAAGCTCTCAAGTCCAAATGAGATGCCACCTTCTGGGGATGTCTCCCTTTCATATCAAGTGGTTCGGATGGGGCAGGGCTTCATTGGTTTTGTTTCCCAAAAGGGACGGTTTCTCAGTTATGTGAGGGAAAAAGGAGACAAGACTGTTAGCGACAGTGCCACCTCTTGTCCTGGGGTGGTATTACATACTGTACCTTAGGTGAGCTGGGAAGGTGATCCTCTGGTGCACATGTGTGACAAGTGGCAGGATCGCTGCTTTACTGAGGACCATGACCCTACAGTAACTGATTAAGGTTATTGTATTTGATACTTTAAAATGGTTCTGTGATCCCAGCCTAAAGTTCTGAGTTAAACAGGATTCAAGCCATGAGAAGTGCGAGGCTCAAACTACCCAAAACAAGTCTTGTGAAGCCAGACCTAAACATCAATAAGCACGGTGTATGTCAAGGAGGATGCAAAACGTCTGGGCTTGCTCTAACTCTAAAATTACTGGATTATCAGGAGAAACAGAAAAAGGTATAATAGTTTAAAGGAAACTAAACCCCAACCCACAATTACAGCAGCCCAGATAAGCAGAGAGCTGAGGAGACTTTGTGCCAGCAGAGCAGTGGGTCCAGATGGAGTATCGCCACGACTGCTGAAGGCCTGTGCGTTGGAGTTGGGGAGTCCTCTACAGCGCATCTTCAACCTGAGTCTGGAAAAGGGGAGAGTCCCGAGCCTTTGGAAAACATCTTGCATCACCACAGCCCCAGAGGTATCATGTCCTAGTGAGCTGAACAACTTCCGGCCTATCGCCCTGACATCACATGTAATGAAGGCCATGAGGCGGCTGCTGCTTCACCAAATGAGGCCACAGGTCCGCCACGACCTCGACCCTCTGCAGTTCGCATACCAGGAGAAGGTGGGAAAGGAGGATGCCATCATCTATATGCTACACCGATCCCTCTCCCACTTGGACAGAGGCAGTGGCGCAGTAAGAATCATGTTTCTGGACTTCTCTAGTGCCTTCAACACCATCCAACCTCTGCTCCTTAGGGACAAGCTGACAGAGATGGGAGTAGATTTATACCTGGTGGCATGGATCGTGGACTATCTTACAGACAGACCTCAGTATGTGCGTCTCGGGAACTGCAGGTCTGACATTGTGGTCAGCAACACAGGAGCGCCGCAGGGGACTGTATTTTCTCCGGTCCTGTTTAGCTTATATACATCAGACTTCCAATACAACTCGGAGTCCTGCCACATGCAAAAGTTCTCTGACGACACTGCTATCACGGGCTGCATCAGGAGTGGGTAGGAGGATAAGTATAGGAACCTAATCAAGGACTTTGTAAAATGGTGCGACTCAAACCACCTACAACTGAACACCAGCAAAACCAAGGAGTTGGTGGTGGATTTTAGGAGGCCCAGGCCCCTCCTGGACCCTGTGATCATCAGAGGTGACTGTGTGCAGAGGGTGCAGACCTATAAATACCTGGGAGTTCAGCTGGATGATAAATTGGACTGGACTGCCAATACTGATTCTCTGTGTAAGAAAGGACAGAGCCGACTATACTTCCTTAGAAGGCTGACGTCCTTCAACATCTGCAATAAGATGCTGCAGATGTTCTATCAGAGAGTTGTGGCGATCACCCTCTTCTACGCGGTGGTGTGCTGGGGAGGCAGCATAAAGAAGAGGGATGCCTCATGCCTGGACAAACTGGTGAGGAAGGCAGGCTCTGTTGCAGGCTTGCAGCTGGACAGTTTGACATCTGTGGCAGAGCGACGGGCGCTGAGCAGGCTTCTGTCAATAATGGAAAATCCACTGCATCCACTGAACAGGATCATCTCCAGAAAGAGGAGCGGCTTCAGCGACAGACTGCTGTCACCGTCCTGCTCCACTGACAGACTGAGGAGATCGTTCCTCCCCCACACTATGCGACTCTTCAATTCCACCCTTGGGTAAACGTTAATATTATACAAAATTATTGTCTGTCTGTTATACCTTCATTGTTATCACTCCTTAATTTAATATTGTTTTTTATCAATATGCTGCTGCGGGAGTATGTGAATTTCCCCTTGGGATTAATAAAGTATCTATCTATCTATCTAAAAGGACAAATACAATTATGACAGCCTGTGGTTCCCTAAAATGTAAACAGAAAATAAGGATGAGTGCAAAAAACGTCTGATTTATTAAAGAGCAATCATCACAGACAGTTCTGTAGCCCTCCGCTAAATGGGTGAATAAAAAACTGGCAAAAAGTAGGTCTCTGAGCCAAGTGATTTATTTATTTTTGGTCATTTCCCTTATTCTGACTGACTGCTTAAGCAAACTTCTTTTGTAAATGATTGAAAGGAAATGTTAACTAAGAGTGGGTATGTCTGACCTTAGCACAAAAGTTTCAGTGTTGTCATTTTGCGAAGCAACACACACATAATCCAGAGGCGAAATGAGGAGAAAATTAATTGTTTTACTTATTTCAGGCCTATGTTCTGCATGTTACGCTGCTGTTGTAGACCAAGGTAAGACATTGTCAACTTGTTTAAAAAAATCTAAGGATTACGTATCTGATCTGATGCAAATAAAGACATAGTTCTATGGATTGGTCCTTCATTTAGTATGTATGCTTATCTTCTGGTTATTATATATACATAAATTACAAAATTAAATATTAACTCTGAAAATAAGAAGTCTACAGTCTTGACACATGATCTGAACTGAATGAAAGTTTCCTTCATTATATGCATTTTTATTATATTGCTTGCAGTCTACAGTCTTGTTTTGTGTAACCAGTTTTAAGTTTAAGTAATATCATTAGTGATAATAGGATCGTAAATACCAAAATGATTTGGCAAACAGAACATGATTTCTGGAAACTTTAAATGCACTTATAAAACTTTCTGATGCAGCTAACAATTCAGAAGTGGTAGCATAGGCTGAGGGATTTTATGTATCATTTATATACTTTACAACATTTGTCCTTCTATGTATGCTTATCTTCTGGTTATTATACATGCATAAATTACAAAATTAAATCCTAACTCTGTAAATAAGAAGTCTAAAGTCTTGACACATGATCTGAACTGAATGAAAGTTTCCTTCATTATATGTATTTTTATTATATTGCTTGCAGTACCTTGCATTGTCATGTCAATTACATTTTGCCTTGGGTAATATAATTTGGTGCCATGAGTGCAGTGTTGGTATGTTGGTGCATTTTATGTGTGCCCTGCATCTGACTAACATCCCATCCAGGATTAGTTAGTTCCTGCTCTATGCTCATTGTTGATGGATTCATGTGTGATGCTGATACACTGATACAAGAAAAAGTGAACAAAAAACAAATGAGGTAATTGTTTGAAGAGACTTGGTGATACACTCTCATAGATTCATCATACTGGGCTTGAACCTTGCATCTGCTCCTTGTCCGTGAGTAATTTCCATGTTTTTCTCACTTCTGTGTCGGTTTTCCTCCCACATGCCCAAAGACCTGAGTGTCAGGTTAACTGGTAATGCCACACTGACCCTACTTCAGTGTGAGTGGGTGTGCATATGACTGGGCCCTGCTTTGGACCAGTGCTTGAGGGCTGCTGGGCCCTGCTTTGGACCAGTGCTTGATGATTAAGCCCAGTGCTACTGGGATTGGCTCTGGCCCATGAAAAGTTATGTTTTTAATTCATGAGAATGTTATGCTATGAAGAAACTATGCATATGTAATCATCATAAACACATTCATATAGATACTGTATGTTGTAGAAATAGCTATATTGAGTGCTTATTTTGGAGGTGGGATTTTCTAAATAGTATGAAATGTCCATCTCTCAATGGATGGTGTAAAACAGACAAAAATAACATTATGAGAATATTCATGAGCTAGCCAAAATCCATAGAAAGGTCCAAAATATACGAGTATAGAAAAATCAATGGCCACTTTGTAGTGTGCAAGCTTTGATGAGAAAGACCATTCAGGAAACTCTGCCACCTTCATTCAAATCCAGATTGTCTGTTTTTAGTGTTTTTGGACCTTTAAAAACGGTACTGGTAATATATATATTGTTTATAACATAAACCTCTGGCTCTGATTTTTATTACGGACTCTTACCTCAGTTGACAAATAAGCTGTGAGTTAGCCAAAGAGAGTACCAGCTGTGTTACCCGCTTCGCCTAGACATTTTCTGAAGACAATGGTGATACACCTGTCCTTCCTTTTCAAACACACCATTATTTTTCTTACAGTTCTGGGAAAAGTTTCTGAATTTGGGTGTAAACTAAATACGCAACATTAGCTAGGCCTTGGCAAGTCTTCAAAAGGTGATAATTTGAGAATGTAGTGGATTGTGTTTCGTGTAACCAATTTCAAGTTTAAGTAATATCATTAGTGATAATAGGATCGTAAACGTCAAAATGATTTGGCAAACAGAACATGATTTCTGGAAACTTTAGATGCACTTATAAAACTTTCTGATGCAGCTAACGATTCACACGTGGTAGCATATGGATTTTATGTATCATTTATATACTTTACAACATTAACGTAATTGTCATCATTTGTGTTATATGAGAAAACTTGATATCGTTCCCACTGCCTCACTTCAAATTACTCAAATTGCCAAACCTAATACATCCATTCCACATTCAAACAGTAGTATATGATAAAATAAACTTCCATCCACCTTTATGCATATTATACAGTGTGGAACTGGTATATTACAAATCAAAACAAATTTCAATTTAATTGACCAAAACCAACATACAACAAGCATTGTGTATGGAAACAACATTTTTCACCAGAACAGTTCTCATTTCTTACACTTCATAGCTCAATGCCGTGGCGTTTTCATATCTATGACTCCTCCCCTTCTTCTCTCATCAGTCCACCCATTGGTCAGTGGTGCTGTTTGTGTACACTGCTCATCGGCTCTGCTAGAGACCTCAATTTACCACAAGCAGGCTGCAAACCAGGGCTATTCTTTGTCCTCAGGCTGCTGTCAGCACATTAGCACAGTGTACTTGGTACAGAATTCTTATGGACAAATACAAACAAATAAAAAAAAAGTGGGTTGGCTAATTTTCTTTTGAACCAACTTTTGGGCTGTTAGTTTAACTATTTGTGGGGGGGCGGGTTACCCCTAAATATTGACATAATGAAATGTCCTTTCTTAACAGATACCTACTGACATAGACGCACCATCCTCCCAAATGACAACTTTTTAACTACATGGGAAATAGTGTTTTGGTTGATAAGTAAGTCAGTCAGTCTGACAGTCAGTTACCTTTGCATATCCAGTATTTATCTACTGTCATGGACGGCTGGGGGTCCTGCCCAGTCGGAAAGCCAGTGTTGTGGAAGGACCGGTGGAGAGAGAGTGGGTTCAGGGCATTATCTTCCCCGGGTTGCTAGGTGGTACCTGGATTGCTGTGGTGCCACAGATTCCCACAGGGATCTCACCAGGGGTAGCTATGGAGGTTAAAGAGCCCTGCTACATTGGGCTTTCACCACACCTGGGAGTGACTCCAGACCCACCAGGAGCACTCCCAGGAACAGAATAAAAGGAGCCAGTTGCCACTACTCTGGGAACCAGAGTCGGGAGGAGCTGGACAAAGCTTGCCAGAGGAAGAGTGTAGGCAAAGAGAGAGAAAGAAGAAAAATAAAAGGAAGGACTGTGTGTCTTGTGCTTGGTTGTGCCATGCTGCTGTGGGGAGTGAGGGTAAGCGCTGCCCCTCAAAATAAAAATGTGTGCTGTGGTGCGATACTTATGCCTTGTGTCGGGTTTGTGTCCTGGAGCACCTTCTGCAGACCACACTACTCTCCATATTTAAAAAGATTAGCAAAACCGTGCAATGTTTTCATGTGATGTTTGCATGTGATATTTTCATGTAACGCTCATTTTTCTTCAAAACCGTACATCACATAGTGCACATCTATATATCATTTTTTTCATCTTCATTAGGGAAATACAACAATTACACCTTCATGTCAACACACATACCTGTATGTATAACAAAATACCTTATAAATAATTTCACTCCACAAAAAACAGTAGTAGTTCAGTTGTGTGTTAGAAGTCAACAAATAAAGCCTATGTAATGGCACACGCTTACAATTTGTAAAACTGCCTAAACATTCAATGGCCAACAAAATCACGACTGGTGATCATGCAGAAGTCAAATTCCTGTCATGTGTTAATTGAGATACTTTTGAAACTTCAGTAAGTAGATTACAATTCATCTTGCATAGTCAACAATTTCTAATAGTTTTAGCATTTGCTATACAGGTAGTTGTCAACTTACAACCTATGCATCCTAAGCAGCTGGGGGATGAGTTATACCTGAGCACTTTAATTGGTAACTGGTCAGGAAGGTACAGGAAAATGAATTGAATAAGTTGCAAGGAATCTTGCTGTTGATTATTGCAATGGATAAATGTTTCAGGCTATGAACCAATGCATTCCTTTTGAAAATGTGAATAGAGTTTAATGCAATGTCCTTGGTGACTCCTGTAATAGGGTGGTCCAAAAATGAATGCAAAGAGCTGATGTTTGTAGAATCATTTCCCCACAAGGTTTATTTTTGTCCTTTCCTGAGAAATTTCAGTCTAATTGTGAAACATTCAGAGGTTGCTCCATTCGGAACGTGTTATTTGTATTGCTACTGTGTATGTACTCTTGTACGGGGTTCTTAAATGACTAAGTGATTAGTAAAATAAATTTTAAAAAATGTTTAAACAGACAACATTGTAACATTAGATTCTAGTATTTGGTAGATGTTTCCAGAACATGCTAGTATTAGGTAGGAATTTTAAGAACATTCCAATGATAAGTAGGAATTTCTATTTTTGTTTCTAGTTTATTTGTGTTCTACCCAGAAATTTTTAGAAGTGTGTATTATCGTGGTATTTTCCTCTACTTACCCTTTACCTAAGGGTAAATGTACTCGTCAAGTTTGTTACTGGGTTGGTCTACTGTCGCATTTTAAGATTATCACACACATACAGTACATACATACACACATACACAGAGACCCTAACCACAACAGTGCCCCATGAATGACACACACACAGCTGATTAACCTCTAGCACTTTAAACCACACAAGTGCCTTAGGAATAACACAGCCTTTCATTCTTCTGGCACTTCAAGAGACTTACTTATTATCGGCACGGACAACATACGATGTTTAAAATATATCTCAGACCTAAATATTACTTTTGGTCTGCAAGAATATATTCAAAACGTACAAAGGCTCAGTATTCTTGACTATAGGCCATTTATCAGCCAAGAATGCCTTACTTTACATACTGTTCCCTACTACTGGGTGTAGCTTACACCTGTAGCCTTAATAAACCTCGCAACGCAAAGCGTATGCCAAACCTCTGGCTGCACCAGGTGCTCAAAGAAATGTACCTTATTTCTTCAATCACTCTAGACATGAAGACAAAGCATAGAAAGTTAAAAGCAACATGGTATTTATTGCAGGAATAATAATACCAGTAGAGAAAAGCATAGAATAAAATGTGAATAGCAAAGTCTGGGTATATATACCTGTAGTCTTTAGAAAAAGCTTACAAATGTTAAAAGATAACAAGAATGAATGTCCTAGGTGGCTTCTGATCTAGCATTTGTAGTTATTCATGCTTTGCTGATGATCAGATGGCAATGGATACATGTTGCTGGTACACTCTTTTGACATTGTTCTGTTCTCTTCTTCTTCTTCTGATGTCGCTCTTCAGACGAGGCGTATTTATTATAAAATTCTACCTGGGGGTTTTGCAAGATGTGATTGTTAGATATTCAGATTAGCTGGCTGTCAATATGACGAATGAATTCACTCGTCGGTTTTCCCAAACAATAAAACGTTTTGATGTTGCTTAGTACCTCCTTCCTTTCCCAAGATGTAAACCCATTTAGCCATTTGTTGTCCCAGATGCCCATCCTTTCTCAGGTTATAAAATCATTAATATAGCTTGAGGCATCTCCTGAATTCCTGCTCAGCTCAAATAGATGGTACTGATATTGGTACAATTCAGTAAAACAGATTGCCTTTGATGTTAACTGTCCATGCTAGTGACCAGCATTTAAGTTCATCTGCTGTTTTGTCCTGAACCAAATATAATGAAAATATAAACCAAAATTTACAGATTTTGTACCCCACAACATTGCCTATGTAAAGTGTCGAAAACTTCAGAGCTGATAAGTCATTACAATTACAACTGCCTGAAACATAGAGCTTCATAAAAGAGTATCCATTACAATTTAATAAACTCTAGGAACTTAAATCATCCGGAGTGCAGGACCCAGTAATCTGCAAGGTGCTATGTGAAATGCTCGCTTACTTACCACATGATTTTTAAGCACAGGAGCCAATAGAAGATTATCAGGAATTTCTGTTTTTCTCTCTTGTTTCATCGTCTACAAAAAAGCAGTGAGTCATTTTGAGCTTCAGGTCCAACACATCACGCCTGGTAGTGTTTTGAAAACATTTCCTTTCATGGCTCAGTTCGGGATGATTGGCACAACATTATGGCACAATGATGTGAATCTAAGATTATCAGATATGTTGCTCTGTTTGTCAGCCTTATTTATGTCAGAAAGTGCATTAGAGCAGTGTTTCTCAACCTCGGTCCTGGGGGCACACTGTGGCTGCAGGTTTTTGTTCCCAGCAGATTCCTAATCAGTGATAACACCTGATAACACTGAGCTCATTTAATTAGCTGGTATTATTTTTCTTTTATTCTACATTCAGAAAAGCACAGCAGCATGATTTTTACATTTATAAGACATTTACAAATATTTCTGTTTTTGCTATAGATTTAAATGCTTAACTCTCTTTTGTTGATTTCATTATATTTTGCCCTTTCTCTGTGCAGTTTTTCCACTTCATTGTAACTCATTAATGACAATTAAAAAATGAGCAGAGTAGACACGCTGGCAAACAACACTGAATGACAAAAGGCTGCAACTACTTTAGCATCAGACCCACTAATTAGTAAATAACAGATTAATTAAACAATGAGAACACCTAGAAAAGTAGAATGAAAATCAAGATGAAAATATTGTTA
>JANRMT010062857.1:18902985-18930954 GCA_026402145.1 Polypterus bichir lapradei | reverse complement strand
AATCCAATCGTCCAAAAAAAGAACAAATTCTAGACTTCTGCAAGCAGACAAATTGATTGTGAGGGAGTGTGGATGATGGTTGGGACGTTTGCATTCCAGGCCGCAATGACAAAAGTGTCAACACTGAGAAAGCACGTACATATTTGCTTTCTTACATTAACACATTGTATAAATGTTCTTGAACAACATTGGGTGTTAGAGTTATCCAATACATTTTAATAGAAAGACTCAAAGAACCTACTAAGAGAGCAGGAGGACTAAAAAGCAATGCCACATCAAAGAGCTGAGGTTTTAAAAATCCTGTTAATTGGCCGAACGAGAACATGACGATATGCTTTAAGTGTGTAAGTTGCTTAGGTAAAAGAAAACAGTTGTTAGCGGAGTGCCAGCAGTGTGTTATGGTGGTGAAAACATTTTAGCTTAAACTGCAAAGCTGCTGATTCAGCCTCAGCCTACAACTCACTACAAGCCATCACTTAACAAATCAGGGCTCAAACTTTTAGAAATGCACATGTGAACAAAGTACAATATGTATGACACACTTACAGATACGAGCTACAATGGAATGATGAGCTATTTGTTTTTAGAAATCATTTCCTTATCATTCTTATCACTTTTTTCTGCCTTTTCTTAATGCAGTAAAGCAATGTGGACATCCTGGTGATATCATGTATGGGAACTTCCAGCTTGTGGACGGTGATGACTTTGTGTTTGGAGCACAGGTGAAATATTCCTGCAATGAAGGGTATGGTAAACAAATTAAAACTGTCCACTGTCTGTCTGCTTGAGCATTTACTATTGTCCAACTGAACATATAATATTATAATATGACAGCAATAATTTTAATTATTGGTTCTCCAAATAGTAATGTTAATATTTGTTCATTTAAACACATTATAAATAGAAAAAAAAAACAGATTCTCAGCTTTATTCTCCTGCTTTTTGCTGATGACATTGTGTTGTGTAGCACCAGAAAAGAGGAAGTTAGAAGAACGGAGAAGGTGTTTTTTGGAAGACAGAGAGTTGAAGATAATAGGAAGGAAACCACATATATGAGGTGTAACAATGATCAGGATTCAGAAGTTAACATACAGGGAGAGAGGACAAATTTACATATCTAGGATCAGTGGTAGCCCAAGATGGAGAATTAGATGCAGAGATAACCCATAATGTGAAGTGTGGATGGAACAACTGGAAGAAGGTATCAGGAGTATTATGTGATTGAAGGCTTAAGGTGAAGGTTAAAGTTTTTATGATAGTAGACAGAACAGCAATGATGTAGGGAGATGAGACATAAGCAGTAAAGGGAGCACAGGAGAAGGAGTTAGATGGAGCAGAAATGGGAATGTTGAGGTAGATGTTCGGAGTTAAACAAAAGAAAAGACAGAATAAGAAATGAGACAAATAGAGGTACAAAACAAATGGGAGAGACGTCTAAAAAAAGACAGAAAAGTAGGTTGAACACGTGATGAGCAACGAATGAAGATGTAGGTAAAATAGTGATAGCAGTGGAAGTACAGGGGGAGAGAAAGTGAGGGAGGCAAAAGTGGTGGTGGACGGATAAAGTAAAAGAAGGAAGGAAAAGTGCCTGACTGAGGAGGAGGTGCAGGACTGAGCTGTTTGGAGAAGACTGATCAAGCACATCGACCCCACATAGAAGTGGGATAAGAAGTAGAAGAAGATAACTCTGCTCCTGCTCCATTTTGATCCTTGTTGCCCATTCATATTCTTGCCTTTTTCGATCCCTTGCTTTTTCCGCTTTTCTTTGCATCATCTAAACTTCTCAATAGTTTGCGACAAGGCTCAAAATGAATGGCATTATAGCATACACTACCATAAGGAGTGGCTGATTTGCTGTAAATCATGTTGGTATTTATTTTGATGTATTAACTCATTTATTAATTATTAAACACCAATTCACAGTCATGGAGACTAGGTGCCTATTCTTTTGTACAAGGCAGATGTTATATAGTCATATTTAGGAAAGCAGTGGGTGTCTTGGTTAAGTATATTTGTTAGTAAAATCATTCAATAAATGTTCGTGTTAAATTTACTGTTATCCAACTGAACATATAATATTATAATATGACAGCAAGAAACAATCCATTACACAGTCAAAGACAGGGTACCCTCATGCACACACATACACAACCGCATTACGCAAACGTCTAATCATGAGGCATGTCAGACTTATCAATTGGCATTGCTGATCTCATCTCTGGACCATGCCAGTTTAAATGAATGACAATCGCTGACCATGTCACATTTACCAACCAAGTGTCGTTCTTCCAGCAGAGTCATGCTCATCATTTTTTGTGACAGCCAATAACGTGCTGCCTAACGTAGCTGGTGCTATATAACAGATTTGGGTGAGTTCAGCCAAAATCTCTGCCCTTTTTTTTAATTCTGTAAAACATGAAATATCAGACAGGCAAGCTTCCCATGTGTTTGTGTGGTTCAAAGCCCCCACATTCCTTATTCCTCATCCTTGTTTCTATGTACTTTACTTCCAGATGAGCATTCATTGGTTGTCAGCTCTCATGTACACAGAGCTTAACCCTACAACTAAAGACAAAAACAAACCTGCTTAATTTTAGTGGAGTGAGTCACAGACTAACTATACACATTGGCTTCATGGGAGTGTGCCGCCAACTGCCTCTGACTCAATAAGATTATGTAAATGAAGGCTACGACCGAAAATCACTGGAAATGTTGCTTAAGGTGACAAAGCCTTTACTAGCATTGGATGACGTGCCATTTTATTTGGCTGGAATGTTCACATACCCACACACAGACCTTTCCACTGAGCCATCTTAGCATTGCCAATTGACCTAATGTGGAAAACCAGATCAAAAAAATGACTTACAAACTTCATAGATACAGTGACCAACGATGTAAGAACCCAGATGCTGTGAGACAGAAGTGGAAAACCAGTCATCTGTGTGGTGCCTAACAATCAACATCAGTGGACTGGAAGGGTCTGACTGAGATATCATGATAGCTTAGCTATTAGCTGATAAGCCTGATAGACTGAATTGTCTCCTCTTACTTCTTATGTTCTTGGAAATAACATCAATGCAAATAATCTACCCTTGTATTTGACTTTTTAAGGAACAATAAATAAAATTATTTGAGAAGAATGAGAACTTCAGATATTCTTCATTTTTTGTTTTTTCATATTGTTCTGAAAATGATTATTTAAGAATGAAAAAACAAACATGTAAAATGGTACGCCATTGCTTGATTAGTTTCTTTCTTCTTAATGATTTGTGGCTCTTGGCCATTTGCGTTTTGGCTAATAAAGGAAAACTGTAAACATGAAAACTCATGACAAGCAACTGAATTAAAGTAAAGAAAAAGGATTACAAAATGTAGAGATGCGTGTACCCTTATCCTCATGGCAGCGGAATGCGTCTTTCTGATTTTTTTTAATTACTGAATAATACAGTAGCCTGCTACTTGAATAAGGAGTTAAATTAACATATGGCCAATGACTGATATCGGCTGGAATTAAAATCTGCTGCTATTACGACTCTTACCGACCAGGATTGCCCTCCCCTGACCTAAGCTGTCCCAACAATGACCCCTTCCTTCATGTAGCCCCCATTATTGCATAACTTTCAACAACAAAGATTTAATATTCTGTATTTGGGAACAAATGTATGGCTTTAACTTCATAACAATTGATGGCTTGTATAGTTGGAATATTCTAAATGAATGCCTCTTATTTGCTGCTGTGTCATTGCAATAAACTATGTGTTTATTTATATACTGTATTGATTTAAAATTTTCAGTTCTTCAAAGCCAAGATTCTGATAGTTTCTTATATTCTAATTTAGATACCATATGGCAAGTCAAATAGATTATCGCGTCTGCCAGTCAGAAGGATGGACCAATGATCTTCCATATTGTGAAAGTAAGTGCAACATCTCAACAGCTGATTATTTTCTTAATGGTAAAATGATTCTTGCATCATTATTGCAAGTAAAGAATTTCATTTATTGAGGCACTGCATGACTGTAAAACAAATTACTGTCCCAGATTCCCAGCTGTTTTAAAGCTTTTGTCCAGTAATACGCAATGAATGAAGTGGATGAGTTGTAGACTTTAGTATGTTACAAGAAACAGAGTTAGATGTACCATAGTAGGAATACGCACAAAGTCTGAAAAGACACTGTGTTATAGTGTTCTCCCCTTTATACTCTTTATTTAAATGTCCCAATATGCCTGCCATAGCCCTCATATGTTACATTACCTTTCATATCTATGACCTCACTCAACAAGACAGAAAACCAGAACAAGCGAAAAACGTTACATATTTATTTACTTATTATATAATATGACCAAAATGACGAGATGAGTTTGAATGAGTGTTGGCAAAATAATAATGAAAAGTTTGAATTAGCATAAACCGCCCTAATTCTGGATACTCAAAAGAAATGTAATGATTTACTTCATAAGGCATAAAGTACATACCGTATATACTCACGTATAAGTCGGGTCTTGAAACCCGAAAAATCGATTATAAAATCAGACCCCGACTATACACTCGTTCAAAAATGCGACACTTACATTTTCTTTTTACATCTTCTTGCCTCATCCTATCTTGCATCAGTTTCTCAGACACATTGAATTTTGTTGCAGCAGTGCAGTTACCAATTTCTTTTGCTACTTCAACGACTTTTAATTTAAAACCAGCTTCATATTTTCTTCTGATCGAATGCTCCATTGTAGGTAAGGGATGCTCTTATGATAAAGGTTTATGAGGGTGTGAGATACAAAAAACACAAATCAGTGTAAACGTTACTTCGGAATAGTTTGTGTATTACCGTGTGGTCATGTAGGCAAAATACATGGAAAAAAGAGGCATTGTGCTCCGTGGTTACTCTCTTAGGTGGGAGTTAGACCAATAGCGTGAGTTTTCCACATTCGACTTATACGACTGACATCATAAAATACCAGAAATTATACAATAAAATCAAGTCCCGAGTATATACAGTAATAAACAAGAACGGTTGCATCTGATATCTGAATTATTAAAATGTGTCTAAATATTTACAATTGTAATAGAAATTTGTCATTTTTCACCCTCTGATAGCTGTCCATAGGGTGTAGATTCCTAGTAAAAGATCAAAAATAACATCATATTCATAATCACTAATCTTGAAATAGTCTTAAACGATACCCCACGTGGTTATGTTTGAAATTTGTCATTTTTAACTATCTGAGAGTGGCTCTTGGAGAACTAGGACCACCGATAAAGTGGTCAAGTATCAAAAATGTTATCATATTTGTGATCAGCAACCTCAAAATATCATAAAACGACATTCCACATATATATATATATATATATATTACTGATCCCTATTTTTTCATAATTTTTATTAATTTTGACCCCTCATATTTCATTAGGGGGGGGGCCCTTGGAGTCGCTTGATGTGGCTTGCACAACTTTAAGTCCTTCTGATCATTTTTACTGAAGATGCCTATTAGTTTTTGTTTATTATCAGAATGTAATTTCCTGCTACAAATGAGGGTGTTTTGGGTGTAGAGAGTCAACAATAGGGGGAACCCCAAAAGTTTTACCTTGTGCATAACTAGGCATCAAAATGAGTCAAACAGTATATTACATGTTGGGGTTTTCTCATACTGGTGAGCCAGGATATGCCACACATTAGAACATTAGAACATTAGAACAAATAAAATGAAGTCATTTCCAAGAACTCATAAGTAATTCTTCTGAACACAATGCAACTTGGGTAATAAGAAGTTCATCTTGCTTAGACTCCTAGATGGCACATTGTTTCATTAGTCTTTAGTCAGTCATTATGCTTGATCCAGCATGCCGTTTGAATGGAGTGGGTGATGGTCTGGCCTCCTCCATGGAAAGGACCTGGCAGAAAGAGAAGAATAGAAAGGCAGAGAGACCAAACTTATACTAGTTTCTGTCACACATCATTGACCAATGGGGCATCATGATACAGAGTGGCGTGCCTGATTCAACAGCCAATCCTAATCAGCTACAGCCCAGAATTAGCCACATCCCTACTTCAGACAAGTTCTGGTTTCAGCACATCTCCATTCCATCTCTAGGTTAACCTTGCTGCCATTTCATCTCAAGCTAGCTGGCCAGTTTCAAATGTTTACTTGTCCTTTCCTGGGGGGGATAGTTCATAGAAAAATGGTTGCAAGTAGGTTGATGAATGTCCCCAAAATCAACAAATTAAAGCCCCAAACCAGCACTTAACAAAACAGTCTTATCAGTGATAGCATTTCAAAAACCTTGTGGAATTCACAATGACTTGCGTAAAAAAAACTACTTCTTTCTCTGAGTCACTAATTAATTCCTAAATGACAATTTACAAACAATTATCAAAATATTAAATATTACAGACCCCATTACAGACCCCAGAAGGGGTTGGGGCTCATGTCATCTGCTGTATTCTTCATCAGCTGCCCACCAAAGCCCCTGTTGCTGTAACAATCATCCATAGCTCCTTCCATGTCATTGTAAATGTAACTGTCACTATCTGTCCCTCTTTATTACCTTTACATTGTCAATTGTTTTTTGTACTCAGTACAACGATGTATGCCTGAAAAGGCAGTGGCTGGAGTATTGATCGACAGTGGCAGGTTTGGAGCTGATGAGGCAGTTCCATATGGAAATGTCATAAAATTTCAGTGCAGTTCTCCAAACCTCATGTTGAAGGGAGCATCGGAGATATTTTGCAAAGAAGATGGAACATGGAGTGCTCCATATCCAACATGTGAAGGTAATGTCAGTAAAAGTTTATTTAATTTCTAAGAGAACACCATGTTCAGCACTGTCAGCATTAACCTGAAGCTCTGCTCCAGCTCCTTCTTCTTTATTGTGTTGTTCTTCCCCTATTTAAGTTTCTTTTGTTCATTGTTGTCAAGTATGCCAGTCACCTGAGATTCGATAACAGGGTATACTATGACCTTAAAATCTTTGTACTGTGTAGTGGCCTTCCTCTTAAGCCTTCTTGTTTCAGGTTCTTCACCCCTTTTCATTTTGCTGCTGGGCTTGTTAAAGGTTAAGTCAGTAGATTTCAACCAGAGTGTCAGAGCAATACTCCAGATGTGCCTCAAAATCATACAATAATTAATCAAGTCAGTGGTTTTTGGATATGAATGCTACTGGCACCCAAGACTGTGTTTGGATGTGAGCTCCGAGAGGGCAAAGAAAAAGCAATTTGAGTTAGAAAGGTAACATATAGAGTATGTTATTACTGCATGTCAGCTTTTGGGGGCTGGAAGTCGTGGGTTAGCTGTTGTGTGGGTATTCCTTTGGCCTTTACTTTAGAAAACACAATGTCTCACTTATTGAAATTCACTCAGTTGACTCCACAGTAATGGTGTTTTAGTTCCTTTCTGGGAGCTTAGGTCTGTATTTATCAAGCGCAACAAAATTACTCTAAAAGTCTGACTAGGATAACAAGTTGTCCTACCTCAGAGTATGATATAAGAAGCATTTACAAAGCATCCTACTCCCAATTCCTGCAAGGCGCAGGAGGCCACATTTGAGAACTAGTGACGTCACAATTTTACGGCACCCCTTGCTGTAAATTTCCACTTTGTAGCTTTCTGATACTAATGATAAAGCATCACTCCAAAGATAATAATAATAATAATAGTAATCAAAGTCAGGGGGAAAAAAGAAGAAGAAAAACATAATAAGGTAGGACACTGGTCTAAGCTGTTTGTAAATGCTGCCAAAACATCAAGACTAATACAGTAACGAGCACCAAGATGGTGAGACACACACATGTGAAATGAGAGCTAAGCCTCATAATAGGCATGTCTGTTCAACAATGAAAGATCCACAGCCATACTTTCAGAAGAATCACCGTTCTGCTTTTATGGCCTTGAGAAACACCTCATAAAGTAACAGTTACTTAAGATTCATAGCTATAAATCGTGCTCAGTCTTCCAGTGTTCCTAACACTAGATTCTCTGAAGCCTACGAAAAAAGTTGTAATGCCGGGCCACCTTAAATTCCTTCATACCTCTCCATCAACATCTTTGTTTTGCAAACGTGTCAATCAGTACAAGCAGCAGGCAGTCTGCTATCCCACCCCACCGAACCCATCAAGGCAGCTGAAGTTCTCCCAGCTCAAGTCTGTTTATCTGGGAGTGAGGTGTCTGGAGTTGTATAGGGTAAATAATATATCGTTATTTGAAACACATATACTTCATGTATGTTCCTTGTCTACAACGATCTGCCTGCTGCCAGTGCTGATCGACACATTTGCAAAACAAAGACGCTGATGAGGAGGAAATTTAAAGATGGCCTGTCATTACAACTTTTTTTGTAGGCTTCAGGGATTCTACTGCTAATCGTCTTCCAGAATCATGTGCTGTGTCCCTCCCTGTGATCCTCCCATCTGTTCTGCAAAGATTTATTTATCCAGTGCTCTATGAGTCACTGCCTGCCTTCTAGAACATTCCCGGTCTTATAAAGTGTAAAACAAGTACTCCAGGCGTTTGTGAAATCCAAAGTTCAGCGTACCTGTGTGACATTTCACTGTCTATCATCTATCCAGACCTGCCTACATTCAGGGTGCTATGTGGGCTACTTCAACAGAGTTTGCATTTGTGACCACCTGTGTATTGATACTGCGATGTTGCTAGCGATTCGCATATTGTATGTGTGCTCATCCACACTTGGGGTAATGCTCATTAGGCGCATGCTGATTTACATGAATGCAGCTTGCTTTAATATTTACCCATAGGAAATCTCGGGGAAATGTGTGACTCTAAGTGTCACCTCAAGTGTTGAAAGGGCATTCAAAGTTTGGTGTAAAATTGGAGAAATGGTTAGTTTTGATATACCCAAATCACTGCTATTGCAAAGCTGCATCTTCCCTGTAGCCAAAAAAGTAATATTAACAATGCTTTCATTTCATCTGACACCGCATGGCTTCTCCGTATAGACGGATTGATCACATAGTGTAAAATATTTGTTATGAGTATTATTCCATCTCTGTCAGTACAATATCTTTTTTGAGTTATTTGTTGTCAAACATTTCTAAAACAATTCACCCTTCTTGGAATGTCCCGTGCTATGCCAATCTATTCTTCTGGAAGCTCTAAGCAAGACAGGACAGCTCATGCGTTTTGCTAAATCCTGGTGGAGTCAGGAGTAGTTTACTAAATTAGAAGCATCACTCTTAAAAATAAATGTGCTAAAGCGGTTCTTCAGACCGATGCCATTGTTTGATTCCCAAACAAACACTAGACATGAACGTTCCAGAAAGTATATTTTATTTACATCCATAGCAGATTCCATAAATCACAGTGGATAGATGATAACAGATTTGTGAAATACCATTGGGTTCACAATTTTAAAATGACTCTTGCTTCCTCTAATATCACACACAGTTTAAGTTTTCAGTCAGTCAGTCAGTCAGTATCCTGCTAGGTAGCTTACAATACAGTAAGGATTTCTGTTTATCCACATATTAGGAACTTTTTCAAAGCCCAAAGAACCAATTTAACATGCAAAGAACCCTTCCCAGAATTAAAAGGTTGTTTGCCAGGCAATGACTATGAGGAACCACACAGTTTAGTAAAATGCCCTTAAAGACCCGTTATTTTTAAGAGTGATTGATAACATGTTTTTACTCCTAGTCCTAAGAGAAGGCCCAAATTTGCATCACATTGAGATTTTTGAGCAGGTTAGGACAATTTTCCTACTCTGAGAGGCTTGATAAATACGGGCACAGGTTTGCAAGCAGGATGAACACCAAAGCCTCTCCCGGTAGCCAATCAGTGAGGGTGAAGTGGTGCTACTCGTCCGCTTTTTCACATGTTAGTGCTCTCACACAGCTCTCCCTACTTGTGTGCGAGCTCCATCCATGTTTGGTTCACCGAAATGATTTGATTCTTTAGTGAAGAAAGAAAACATTGATATCATAATAACTTTGGCTTCCTTTTCATGCCCTGCTCACTTTGCTCACAATAATCCTCAGGCACTGCATGTGTCCTATTACAGACTGGGAATTTAAACCTGTTTTCATGAAGGTGGATTGGCAGATAATCTACAGGTAGAATCCATTGAATCATTGCAGAGGGACTTGGACAGCATATAGGCTTGGGCAGATTTATGGAAGATGAAAATTAATGTAAGTAAAGGTTTGAATACACAATGGGAGGTCTGAAAATAGAAAGTAGACCTTATGAGAATGATTTAGGATTCATAGTGGACTTGACACCATCAACTGCCAGACAGTGTTCAGAAGCCATTTTTAAGGCTAAAATAATGTCACGTTATATAGCACCTTGATGGGAGGAATACAAGTCACAGGAGGTTATGCTCAACCTTTATAATGCACTGGTTAGGCCTCATCTTGAGTACTGTGTGCAGGTTTGGTCTCCAGGCTACAAAAAGGACATAGCAGCACTAGAAAAGGTCCAGAGAAGAGCGACTAGGCTGATTCCAGGGCTACAGGGGTTGAATTATGAGGAAAGATTAAAAGAGCTGAGCCTATACAGTTTAAGATAAAGAAGATTAAGAGGAGACATGATTGGAGTGTTTAAAATTATGAAGGGAATTAATCCAGTGGATCGAGACTTGTATTTTAAAATGAGTTCATCAAGAACACGGAGACACAGTTGGAAACTTGTTAAAGGTAAATTTCACACAAACATTAGGAAGTTTTTCTTTACACAATTAAGAAGAATTAAGTGGATAGGACTGGTGAGCTTTGTTGGGCTGAATGGCCTGTTCTCATCTAGAGTGTTCTAATGTTCTAAAAAGGAGTAAGGCAACAGTGCTAATATTTGTTCCACCATGCCATCCCAAGCCATTATAAGTGTTGGTCATCTTGTGTGGAATTTCTACACTTTCCCTTGGTCGGCATTTGTTTTTCTCAGGATGCTCTGGTTTTCCACCCACATCTGACAAACCCCTTCAGTCTAAACTGGCATGGTGTCTAGAGAAGGTTTTATAATGCATTATTAGTTTTATTCACTGGATTTCTTGTTTTTTTATTATTTAGAACCAAAGTGTCCACCACCACCTGACATACTCAATGGAAAAGTTATGCAGAAGAAAAAGCATTCCTATGCTAACATGGAAACAGTGGAGTATACCTGTGATGACATGTTCATCATTGACGGATCTAAAGTTATAACTTGTAATAAAGGGACATGGACATTAATACCAAACTGTAAACGTAGGTCTATGAATTATTTTCTATTATATGTATTCTTATTTAAAAATCTCAGCAATACTTTTTGGCTTAATTCAAGCTGATTAGTTACTTACATATGCTTTTATTTTTTCCAGCCATATTTAAAAAGAAGTGATTTAAAAAAAACTTTTGCACAAGCTAGAAGATCTTTTGTTTAATTGTTGACCATCATGGTGTCTCTCCATACCCACAGTGATGCCAAGGGAGGCCAGTCTTTACAGAAATGGTGAATTTATTACAGTGCAAATCTCACACTGGAGTGAACCCAAAATAATGACATAAGTGACAAACCCAGAACATCTGCTGTTTCTCTGGGGTTCCCTGAACAAACCACCAAACACTCCTGGTCTCACTGCTTCCCTGCCTCATTAATCTCTGGACAATGAGAGACTGATGAATGCCTTTCTGTTACTCACCACAATCATTTACTGCTCTTCCATGAGTTTGGTTTCAGCCATGTTTCGGCTCACATCCATCTAAGCCCTCCTCGATCGGGGCCGTCCTACTTTTTCTTCATAAACACCAAGCCACAGCTTCCTCTAGCTGGGCTTTACACTTTAAAGGTTGGGAGGCCTCATGTATAAATTCTTGCTTAGATCCCACACTAAAAATTTGCCCATACTTCAAAGGAAAAAACAGCACACACTCCAAAAAATCTGATTTTTAAAACATTAAGTAGGACAGGTGCCACGCCAAATTCCTTTATAAATCTCAGATTGACTTAACTCTTTCAGGGCTGGTGTCGACTTCTGTCAAAAGGAGGAGTTGACGAACTATAAACGGTGACAAAACCAACCGTTATCTTTTAGTTGGACTCTTGTTGCTAGAAGGAAAGTTAGCTTCATTGGTTTGACCGAGATTTCCTGCACTCGCATGAGTAGCACGGCGCAAACAACGGCAAAAATGGGACTGACATCTAGCGAAAGATCAAAGTGAATGCGTAAAGCAAAATACTCCATGGACGCGGTTTTGCCTATTACCTCTGAACTGGACTATGACTTGCCGGACTCCGATTTTGATACAAGTAATTGAAAATGAATGTGAGGTTCCAGCTTCAGCCGACTGGTCCCCAGCTATTCGTGGTGCTGAACAGGTTCAAGTAGCTGACACGCGCCAACGGCACTTGTTCGCCAGGTGGACTGCCACTTAACAATGATAAGAGGTAGAAACCAGATTGCAATGCACTGCGACCGTGACCCCTGCTGCTGCTGCCCCAGCCACGCAAAGACAGCCTGGCAGCAAGACTGCCGCACATTCTTGGCAAACTGGCAGCCGCAGCATGCATTAACAGATGTTTTATGTTGCTTTCTGTTTGAAACCATTGCTTTTCAGAAAACTATGTTTTTTGGAAAAAATATTCAGCCCTCAAAGAGTTAAAACAATGTGCACGCACAAAGCTTTTAGTTACTCCCCATTACCACCCAACCAATTATGGCTTACAAAATGCTTTTATTTCAATATTCATGATCTAATCCTCATATAAATTTGGCCATGTGACTGACTGATGTCTTTACTACAAACACAGAAAACGAAACTTAAATGAAGGACAAGTTTTGGGTCATTCGTGCTCTCTTCTTGGCCTGTCACATTTTTGTACATCACATATTAGTTGTATATTAATAGAAAGTAAGTACAAATTCATTCTGTGACGGTGCCTTTATCACAAAATGGGTGATAAGTCACACTTGAGGTTAACACCAAAACAATAAAACACACAAAATCGGCATTAAAACAATAAAAAAGTATAAATTGTTTACTGGTTTTATATGACCTGCAAAAAATTCACATTTTTATTGAGTTTTGCGTTTATGAAATTGCATGTGAAGTGAGACTCGGCCGTTTCGCTCATCCTGCACACTTCTCTAAAAGGCACCTGCCTTAATTTACTAAACACGCACGGTGCAAACTCAAAACACATTTACAAACATTGTACCTGCGACCGACACCTTAATAACATTCCAACAAAACTTTACAAATGACAATCAATATACAGAAAATAGAAAATGTGAAAATCCGTAAAATGAAGACTAATATCATGTAGAGACATGCAGTTTTGAAATGCGCGAGCCTCGGCTCGATTCTCAGAGGTTCACAGCTTGGCGCTGTGGTGCAAACTGTGTTGTGCGAAATTTTAAACTGTTCAAAAGGGAAATGTTTTCTAGCATTCTCGAAGGCAGTTAATAAATGGATGTGTGTGTAATTCTTAGGGTTCATATGTAACTCATTTTTTGTATAGTTATTAGGGTGTTGGTTACACTTTAAAAACGAGAGTCATACTTGTGTTTTACTGCTGAGTAGCTCCACATTGAACAGCACACATTTCATGACACACACTCACATACCCAGACAGGTAACAGAATAATTTAAAAATATTTGCTATCTCTTGTCCTACATGTACCTTCACCGATTTTCCTCTTTATCTGAGTGTGTGTGAACATTTCTTCCCCACTGCTTCCTCAGTCGATTGCGTTCCCATAAAGCCTCAGACTTTTGTCATTATTTTTGAGGCACCTTTCTCGCCTCCTATCCGGTTTTATACTTTCAGTCTTTGAAGCCGATTCAGACAGCGTGTATTTTTCCCCTTTAGTGACGTCTCTTCATGGGTGCTCCTTCTCTCAAGTGTGTTCCCATAAAGCCTGCTTCTCAGACTCCCATTCTTTTCGAGGCACTTTTCTTGCCTCCTGTCCAGATTTATAATTGCCTTCTTTGAAGGTTTGAGGTATTATGCAGACGTATTGCTGTTGATATGAAGGAGCCCCTAGCAGAATTTTTTGATCCACTTCTGCTGAATAATTCATTGGCTGAAAGTCCTCAGTGTTGGTGTGTCAGAGAGAGGATGTGTAGCATTGTTCATAATGACACTCAGTTTTGTTTTCATTCTCACCTTCATTACTACTCTATCCTCAGCAGGGCAAATGCAAATGAGTAACTTACATACATATCCGAGTATCTACTTCAATTACATGACTCAGTTGTTTGTTCTGTTTGTGTGCAGAAGTCCTTCCTGCCTTCCATTCCAAGTGAATACACTTCTCGAGTCTCTGTTTGGTGATTCACTGTTTAACTAAAATATAAAAACATTTCGGAACAAATTTACTGGTAGCCTTGAGAATTTCTGAAGACCTCAGTTAGGTGTACCCTTAAAGATAAGGTGAGAAGCTTGGTCATCCGGGAGGAGCTCAGAGTAGAGCCGCTGCTCTTCCGCATCGAGAGGAGTCAGATGAGGTGGCTCAGGCATCTGATCAGGATGCCTCCTGGACGCCTCCTTGGTGAGGTGTTCCAGGCACGTCTAACCAGGAGGAGGCCTCGGGGAAGACCCAGGACACACTGGAGGGACTATGTCTCCCGGCTGGCCTAGGAACGCCTCGGGATTCCCCTGGAAGAGCTAGTAGAAGTGGCCAGGGAGAGGGAAGTCTGGGCATCTCTGCTCAAGCTGCTGCCCATGCGACCCGATCTTGGATAAGCGGAAGAGGATGGATGGATGGATGGATCAATTAGGTGTCTGCATATCTTTCTCTTTGTCTGCCAGAGTAGAACACAGTCTTTGTCCTTAGATGTATTTGGATGTTCTTATCTATAATAATTGAGCTTCAAGAGCTGCTAAGTCTTTTTGTGATGGTGGTGACCAGAATTGTACCCTAGTTGAACATTAACATTTGAGCATATGAAAACCTTAATTTTCAGTGTGATACAATAGGCTGGATGTGCATATGCCTAATAAAAATGTTGCTCAACCCAAGTTGTATGATCTACCTACAAGAGTTGTCTTAACAGCAATCAAAGGGCCAGCCTGGCAGAGGCATCTAAACCAGGGACTTACCAAGTGGGTTTAGGGTGAAGGGTCATAATGTTCCAGCTTTGTTTGTAACAACCTGAATCACTAAGGTGATTCCAATGGGAATATTTAAATATTATTAGTTTTTCATGGGCAATCATTTCAAAAGTTAAACCTGAAATAATTCACATGGTCATAATCAGAAAGCACAAGTAATCCATGAAGGACAATCAGTTGTAAAGCCAGTGCTTGAAGTGGGCCGGGTACTCACCAGTTTGCAATACCAGCACCTCATCCAATTTTTACTCAGAGTTCTGGCAACATTTCTTACAGTATTGCTGAGTAGCCATACACAGTACTAGTGACATTTCAGGTTTCACGGTGACACTGGGGAGCACCAGGGACCTGGGCAGCTGTTCTGTGATTAGACGCTAGTGTACCGCCATTAACAGTAATTTGGTTCCACTTTGAGTACTGTGTAGACATACATTATAAGCACACTTACAAAAGCTCTAATTGCCTTATTTATTTCTGTAGGCAAACCCACATTCTGTGCCAAACCTGACATTCACAGTGGATTTTTTCATCCTTTGAAGGAGAAGTATTCACCAGAAGATCATCTGTATTATTCCTGTGATACGGGTTACAAGACTGCCAATGTCCAATGGTGGGATGCGGTGCAATGTAAAGACGGGATGTGGACAAGTGAAATACGGTGTTCAATAAGTAAGCCAACATTTCTGACTATTATGCATTTTAAGAGCTAAATTCTCTACTTCAGAAAATTTAGAACTGATTTTTTTTTTTCAGAACAGCTGCATATATAACAGAATAGGCCATAGTTTTGTTCATATACTAACCATTGAGTTACTAAAGAGCACAATATATACTTTCTTATTTATGCTGATGATATACAACTTTGTGCTAGTACAGTAGAACCTCGGAATACGAGTTTAATTCGTTCCAGCACTGAGCTTGTATAGCGAATTTCTCATATCTAGAACAAACATCCCCATTGAAAATAATGGAAATCCAGTTAATCCATTCCGCACCCCCAAAAATATCAACATAAAAATCAATTTTCCTACCAAATAACACTGATAAATAATATATACAAGTGGAACCTCGGTTTGCGAGTAACTTGATTTACAAGTGTTTTGCAAGACGAGCTAAATTTTTTAATTAATTTTGACCTGTTAAAACGTGCGATGTCTTGCAATATGAGTAGTATGGATACACTTTGTCTGCTGAGCGTCATGTGATCATAACTGAGCTGATGGTTCTTCTCTGTTTTGCGCGTCTCTCTCTCCTTATCTCTCTTGCTCGCTCGCTCGCGCGCCCCTCTCTCTCTCTCTCTCTCTCTCTCTCTCTCTCTCTCTCGCTCCTCTTGAGGGCACTCGTCTCCTATTCTCCATCTGCATGTCCGCGATATTTTTGGATACGCTTATACGGCGAACTGCTACAGCGAAACAATGAAATCACAAGCGCACAAACGCGTAGATGCTCACGCTATGGGAGAACAAGGAACACTGAGTGAGCTGACGGGCTGGCAGCATCAGCTTGGGTGAATCCCAGAGTAGAGGCGGATCGGGAAACGCATCACGGATACCCACAGCCTGGCTCGTGGCTCGTTACGCGAGCCAATGCTCGTATTTAGATCCGAATTTTTCGCTCATACTTTCCTCGTATCTTGAATTTATTGTATACAGAGGTGTTCGTATCTTGAGGTTCCACTGTAAGTCCTCACTACTAGGTTTTCATTTACAAATTGTGCTATAAACATAAATGATGTTCATCCACACTAGCATTGCCACATCATTTAAAAAAAGTATTTTTGTTCATACTAAAATTACTGAAAATGCATGTGAGTACACCTTCCACCTTCATTGGGCATGTGCATAACGTAGGCACCTTTAACTGGGTAAACACTGTGCCAATTTGTAGTCACTGAGTAATTTTCTAATTTTTTCAGCCAAATTTCAGCTTTATTGGTCATCATTTCACACATAGTATGAAAGGGGTTGCAATGGGTGGCTGTCGTTTAGCAAAATAATTTATCATGTCAGAAATTTTAGTCAACTGTCTTGTAGCATTAGCAGTCTCATAAGGCGATTTTCTGATGTCGCCATTAAATTTCCTGACATTCTTTATGCAGAGACCGCAGTGAGTGTGCACTGTACACGTATTTAGTGAGTACCCACATCATGGCATGTCCATCGGACCGAATGTGCTTGTGCAGTCTGAGCACATATATGACTGGCGACTCTGTTGTGTAGTGTGAGTAGTCGCTTGACCACAATTTCTAAAAATCTCACAAAACCCTATTTAGGTGCATTCAGGTAAGCAACACAACAAGCAGCATAGAACATTCCTCATCTATGCCCGCTCTGTTGGAAATGGTTTTTCTCCCATAACAATTTAGGGAATGAGATGTTGCAATGAGCAGGATCCAATAAGAGAAGAGCCATGTAATACACACGAACCAACCAGAGTATGTTTTTAGAAATCTTGCTTTTCGTCTCTCCACATTGAAACACCGTACCAGCATTTTTAAAGTATCTGCTCTGGAGAGCATTTTAAGTAGTGTTGCTTTTCATTTGTTGAAAATGTTACAAGGTAGTGTGGATGAGAGGTGAAAACGAAGACTAATGTCCGAGTTTTCAAAATGAAAATGAAGTAGTGTGCATGGGCTCATAGTGATGATAAATCATCATCTTCTTCTTCTTTCTGCTGCTCCCTTTAGGGGTTGCCACAGCGGATAATCTTTTTCCATAAGTGATGATAAATAGTAGCTTAAATGAACTGTACAGTATGAACTGACATTAGGTATTGGTAAGAATGCAGCTTTTTAAAACTGAATGATGAAACAGGCGGTAAAGAAGCCAGAGATCAGACTGGGGGCAAATCGGCTTTCCTGGAGATGCAGCATGTCGAGGGTAAAATTTAAGACTTTGATACTGACTTGAATTATTCAGATCATTGAAATAATGTTAGTAGTCCTGCATGTTACCATTTATAAAATATACATGCATTCTTTTGGCTCGATATGACCTTTTCCTGAAGTGCTTTAGAGTTTATCTATCAGTGTTTTAACATTTTTCCCATTTCTTTAATATCACTCTTACATATTTTACAACACCACTAATGGCAAACTCTAACAAGGCCGTGATATGACGTGGAGCAACACTTACAGTCGATTCACAAAGTATTCAGCTCCCTTCACTTTCTGCACACTGTATTGTGTTGTAGATTTAATTTTTAAATGGAAAAATTTGTTAGTTTTGCCCATCTGTCTACACTCAATAATCCCTAATGACAAAGTGAACACGTGTTTTCAGAAAGGCTTGCAAATTCTTTTAAAATCAAAACATATAAATATTCAATTTTTTGTTGAAGACCCCTTTTCAGCAATTACAGCTTTGAGTTGTTTTTGGTAAGTCTCTACCAGATTTTCACAGCTGGATTTGGGCAGCTTATCCCATTCTTCCCAGCATATCCTCTCAAGGTCCATTAGATAGAATGGGAAGCATCGGTAAGCTGCCATCTTCGGGTCTCTCCACAGACATTCTATGGGATTTGAGTCAGGGCTTTGGCTGGGCCACTCAAGGACAGTCAGAGACTTGTCCCAAAGCCACTGTAGCGTTGTCTCGGCTGAATGCTTCTGGTTGTTGTCGTCAGGAGCGGACTGGGTCTCAAAATCGGCCCGGGTATCCTTCAACAAGGGAGGTGACGAGGTCGACCCACTCGGCCCATTATTCATTGTGATTTTCTTAAAATTTGTGATGAGCATGCAGCTCGCTACTTGCTATGAGCCTATGATATATAAACTGTTGCCAAACTTAATTTGTACACTGTTGTTTAGACACAACTAAAAATTTGACAACATGCTTAGAAATAAAATTTAATGAAAAATAATTTAGTAACACGGCTTACACGTTATTAGAGTACTTGTCAAATGTCAATGTCATGTCCAAGTGCCAGGTCCCTAGTAGGCTAGTAACTTACGCATTTTGCTGATTTTAGCAGCCACATCAACAACAATATTGTTAGCGTCAAGTTTGGCTAGGATACTTTTCTCCGCCGTCATCAACATGAATGCCTG
Organism: Polypterus bichir lapradei; assembly: GCA_026402145.1. Taxonomy (NCBI): domain Eukaryota; kingdom Metazoa; phylum Chordata; class Cladistia; order Polypteriformes; family Polypteridae; genus Polypterus; species Polypterus bichir. The sequence goes on along the minus strand of JANRMT010062857.1, from coordinate 18,911,861 downwards.
AAGATGCTCTCACATCATTGTGCATCTCAGGTGGCTTTGATTCTCTTCAACGCAGAGAATGATCTTTCACACTGCACTTGCAACACAGGTGGCATTAGCTTGTAGGCAGCGCCCAGTGCTCTTGTACGCATCAGTTAAGAGGTTCAACCAGAGTAGCACCTTATAACATATAGGCTAACCAAAATGTAGCAGTATTGCAACAGAAAACAGCAAAAGGCAGTTTTGACCAAATTTTTTGCTGCAACGTTGTGTACTGACAACTAAAAGAATTTGATGACATAATATGGTATATTATATAGGACTACATAAATCGCAGTACCGGACAGATAATGTTTAGTAGTTAGAAAATTCATTTTAATGTCAAACAGTAACCAGTACATAAAATTTATTTAATGAAACGGCCGGCCCATGACTAGACCAGAGTCCGTGGCCCACCGGGCATTGCCCAAATGCCCTAATGGCCAGTCCGCCCATGGTTGTCGTGTTGTAAGGTGAACCGTCGCACCAGTTTGAATGTTGTGTGCACTCTGGAGCAGATTTTCTTCTGTTTTCTGCTACTTTGATTTAACTGGCCATAACTTCATCATGCTTCACTCAATATTCATATTCTAACCCCACAAAATAAACGTCAGACATTTCTCTTTCACTATTTCTACAGCTGGACAGTTGTAATATACTGTATATATATCAGTAATATTTTTTACCATAAGATGCAATTTGAAAGTTATTCTTATTTCCACAGGTGTTTGAAAGCTCATTCCAACACTGCTGTATAAAAGAGTCAGCGAAGGTGTCAGGAACAACCATAAAAAAATGTTATGAAATGTCTACAAGCAATATTTCTAGTTTTATTGATTTGAAGCTGTACAAAACATGTGAATCTTTTCCTCTTGTTTAAATTTTTGAATTTTGAAATAATGACCTACAAGAAAAAAATTTAAAATCAGTAAAGGTACAGAATTTAATTCAGTCCACTGCAGTCATTGAAAAGATGCACATATTTCTGCACAGGAGTTGTTTGAGATGCAGTTAAAGTTGAAACGAGTTCCTAGTAATCTCGAGTTTATGGTTTGTCTGAGAATTGCTTCAATAGGTTTTATTTGAAAAAAAAATTATAGTCCAGTTCTCTCATGCGTAACACTTTGTTTAGATTCCATACTAAAATTTTTGTTATGCTCAAAAGTTAAAAATATATGCACAAAAAAAATAAGATTTGTAAAACCTTACGTAGGCCACATGTCATGCCAAATTCCTTTATTCACCATAAATTAACTTAAAACTCTGCACTTATGCACACGCTTTTTTAATTCTCCCCATTACCACACACCAGTAACAATCTATGGCTTAAAAAAAATTTCAGAATATTTATGATCTAATTACCATATACATTTATTTGGTCATGTTCCTGAGTGACCTCTTTTAAACAAACCACAGAAAACGAAACCTCGAATGTGAACCTAAGGTAATACTGACTGAAATGGAGGCTGCAAATCCATTCTTTTTACTGGTCTCTCTGTGAGAGTCACAAATAAAAGGAAAAAAAGAAGAGTGTGAGCAGCTGAATGGAAAGAGCAAAAAAATAAAATTAAATCACTTTGCCAAATAGTAAATGTTAATGTTGCAATACATACAAGTCTCTTTACATTCAACGTACAACATTCAGACGTCTCTAAACTGCTGTCGTGTTGACGTGCTGATGGACAGAGTCTGGGATATCTGAGCTCTTCTTGGCGTATCTCAGGTGGCTGAGGCACTCCATGGTTCTCAGCTTGAGCTGTGGAGTGCTGCACACCTTTATGGGTCCGGACAGCATTGTGGCTGGCTATGCAAGGAGTGAGTTTTCAGGGGCTGTGATGATTTTTTGGCCCATAACGATAACTGGATTATGAGCCGATTTAGACTACTTGTGTCCTGAATTGGAGCCCACATGACAAGGACCATCACCCCGTAGTCACACGATTCCTGTTCCATTACAGGTTTAAACACCTGTGGAGGGCTTGGCTTTGGGTGCTTTACAGCATGAACTGCCTACCAGTCAGGAATCTCACGACCATTACTGATAGGCGTCATGCTGTCTGTGTGGGATTGTGTAACCAGTGCTTGATGTAAACCTAAGTAACTGTCGGGGTACTCCTCTTTTGTGTCTGCTTCATCTTACTCTTCACGATGCATTGTAAAATACAAATAGTTACTTGGGTTAGGGGGATTTTCTGTACCTCTTGGTGGTTCAATTGTCCTGAAATACATGCTAGGTGAGAGAGTGACATGCCCCCTATCCACTGGCACACATCCACCATTTGCTACAAAACCAGGGAAGTGTTGCTTTTCCTAATGTTATCGCAGTGACCGTCTGCACACATTGTGCGATAAAGGCACCATCACAAAATGAACTTGTTTTATAAACAGATAGCACTTTCATTTAATTAATATACAACTAATGTGGGATACTCAAATGTGTCTAAGTAATGTTATAGCAAAGTGGCCGTGCTGAACACCTGATTCCTTTACTTTATCAAATGATAGCGTGGGCAGCAGACTTCACGGCCATGCTGTGTGTGATAGTAACGCTGCTAGTGCCAGTTACGTCTTACAGCACACAGCACACCCTTTTTTACACATTAAGGCAATAAATGGCAAATACATATACTGGTAAAGACTGCTGTGTTGAGAGAACATGTCAGGTAACAGAACATGGCTGAACTATGCCAAGAACATCTGAATATGACTGATGGGCCATTGAAGTGTACAATGAAATTAGGTTTTCTGTTAACTTCATTGTTCTGCCAGTTGGAGTCACGCCAACCCCAAAAAATTCTGAACAGGACTTTCAAAAGTTGCCATAATGTTAAGCCAATCTTCACACCAACGTTGTGTTTTCTAAATTCTGACTTCTATATAACAAATAGCTTGCACAGGTTTCTGAGCGTAAGCAAGTTCTATACATGAGCCCCCTGGCCCGGAGTGCTGGCTGATTTTTTCGTCAGTGTTAGTTTCATGATATTCCATCTGAGCCACTTGCAAAGTTCTTAGTTCAGTATTGTTAGTCTGGACATTTATTAACAAAGTGTATTTCTATCACCATACATATTGAGTTGCACTGGAAGACATGATACCACACATTATATTGGGATATCCTACAATCTATTTTATTATATTATTGTTTTGGAAGAATCCTAGCCCATTCACAACTTAATTTATCTCAAATTTCTGTATGTGTAGTGGACCAGAGCTTTTTCAGAATTTGGAAAGAATGTCTTTGTGCTAAAATAAAGCCTGGGCTCGCCTAACATTCTGCAGATCTCAGTATAAATGCGGGGCTAAGTGGACGTTGTGTTCACAGCGCTCCTTGAAAAATCAGACTGGCTTCAAATGAGATGTAAACGTTTGTATTGACATTATATTTGATGAACTTCTGTGATTTATAAAATGAATACATTTATTAAAGGTATGCCCTAATTAGCTTTGTTTTCATTTTCTTTTTTAATTGTAAACACAGAAACATTTGATTGTGGCTTTCCACCACAAGTTGAAAATGCTGTGGTGTTGTCAGATGTGAGGCCAATTAGGGATATGGAGCAAATTCAATATGTCTGCAAGAAAAACTACAGACTGAACACAAACTCTAAAACACAATGTCAGCGCGGTAAATGGGTGAACGTCCCTCAGTGTCAATGTAAGTATGTTGGTTTCTTATATTTAAGTGCTAATCACTAACCTGTGAACTTTATAGAACATTGTGGAAAGCATAAACCTGTTTAAGAAAAATATATAAATCAAAGGAATACTTGCAGCCCCCTGGGTTACTACTGCAAATCTGATTCCCACAGGGCTCCATGAGAGTTGGGTTCCATGGGTGCCACCAGGGGGTGCTGCAGAGACTGCACAGCCCTACTTTGTTGGGGTAACGCCTCACCCAGAAGTGTTTCCGGACCACACTAATAGGCCAGCAGAAGTACTCCTGGGTGTAGGATGAAAGGAACCCGCTGCCACTGCTCCAGGAGCCAGAGGTGGAGGCCAAAGCTTGCCGCAGGAGGAGGGGAGGCAGAAGAAGAGAGGGGGAGAGAAGGTTGAATAGAAAGTGCCTCTTATATTGAGCTTATTTCCCACACTTGAATAAAAGCCTTGTGTGTTGCAGAGATTTGTGCCTGTTTCTGAGTCAGGTTTGAGGAGCTGGTGCGTCCCCTGGTGGCCACACAAGCAAAATTAAATAAGCAACAAAAATTTTAATCGGTGACACTATTTATGTATTTATACTCACATTTCATGAACCTTTTGTTTATTCACTGTCACATTTTACAGCAGTTTTATTTATTTATTTAATTTATTTATTCTCATAATATTCCTTCACATGCATCAGACTGCTAGCAAATGGAATAGCACAAATGAAAATGAAGGTGTTTTTGAACTTCTGCAAAAGCCATTTGTTAATTAGTAAGGTTATGTTAAATTAATGCAGGTTAGGTGCATTGGCGGTCCTAAATTGTCCCTAGTATGTTCTTGGTGTGTGGGTGTGTGTCCTGCCTGGGATTTGTTCCTGTCTTGCGCCCTGTGTTGGCTGGGATTGGCTCCAGCAGACCCCCGTGACCCTGTGTTAAAATATAGCGGGTTGGATAATGGATGGATTTTCTTAGTTATGTTCAAATACTAGGGGGCTTTGCCCCCTGCTCGCTTCACTCACACACCCCATCCCATTCCCCCCTGGGCGCACTACACTCCAAACACTTTGTGTCTCTGCCGCTCACGTTGTTTAGGGTTAAACGCACGCTGAGGAGATGAGGTCAGATCAGCTGCTGTCTTTCTGCTGCTGCTGCCTTGCTGTCTGTTCTGCTTGTCATGATGCACGTCGATCATTTGAAAGCCTGTACACCAGCTGTCCTTTTGTCTCACTGTCTTGTCTCACGGAGCGTCAAATTGTCTTCCGAAAAGATCACGTATCGTCTCCTTCCAAGTCTTCTAAGATTTTTTTTTATAATAGAGAGATTTGCCTATATGTATATTAGCGCATAGTCTTTTCGAGATTCTGTTATATTGCCCACAAGCTAAACTATACTGAAATTTTCTAATTATTTCTTGTCCCTCTTGACTACAGAGCAGTCCCGGTTTATGATCTGCCTTGCAGTTAGTGAGGCATGGAGGGCAAACAGTTTACAAAACGTATCGAATCGTATTGAACATTCCATACGTACAGAATGTACTGAATAAGTAAAATATACGTCAGTTTGCCACAGAGAAATAACACAACCTTTAAATATAGAAAGTAACTGAAATTTAACAAGAAAAAGCTAAGTTTGTAAAAGAAACATTTTTTCCTTATTTGTCTTTAATAACTTATTTCCGTATTTTTGCTTTGAGTTTTCACTTAAACCTTTTTAAAACAAACTTTATTGGACTCAGAAATTTCTTTTGTTACACGTTTGACTCCTGCTGGATCCTATTTTGCCATCTCCTTAGCAGCTCGAGTTTGGGAAACTGGAAAAGACGCAGCTACAACTTCGATAACCAATTGCTTAATTGTATGGTGGAGTAAAGTAGCCAATGACGGCAGAGCGCGCTAGTCACGGGACGCTTGCATTTTGTTTCTGGTTACACTGGAAGCTGTGGAGTGTCACATTATCAGGAGAAAACTGAGCTCTGTCACACATTGTCACATCATATGTTTCAGGAGTTAAGTTGACAGGTAACAACATAAATGGTAAATAATTTGACAACTATTAAGAGAAATGTCTTTTTAGATTTACAAAATAATGTACATGTGGACTTTTCTGGAGTAAAACCAAACTAATAAAATGTGAACAAAAATGGTGAAAAGTTAAAGTTAAATTTAAACAATATATAACATGAAAAACTAAATAAAAATTTCCAATAAAAATGCTATAAAACCAGAAGAACACTGCCCAAGCTCACATGACAGAATTGCAGTTTTTAACAAGACTTAATTGTATTTTTTCTTCACTCAGATTATCCAGTATGTGCAAAGCCAAGTATCCCTAATGGGTACATTGAGTCGAGCAAATCAGAATTTCATGAAGAATATGTCAATTTTCGCTGTAATTATGGTTTTAGCCTTTATGGAAATCATTATTCATATTGCAGAAAAGGACAGTGGGATCAAGCTTTTCCAGTATGCCAAGGTAAGTAAATGATTCAACTATTCATGTAAATGTCTGACTTTTTTTAATGTTCCCTTTTTATTTTTTCATTCTTACTTTCTCAAATTGTCTTTCTTGCCCAAATGTCCACCCGATTTCATTAACAACAACCCAGTGTAGGGAAGGTTCCTTGACCAAGAAGATACGGCTCCAGATGCAGGCTTTATCTGTAAATTGTCAATACTTTGCCCCTTTTTCTTTTCTGACCCTCCACTCTCAGCAAAACCAAATACTTTTCTTATCTCAACATTTACCTTTAGCTTCCATTTTTTAAAAGGCTTGTTTGTTCATGAAAGATTGTGCTCAGAAATTTCATAAAATCTTTCAAAGGCAGTTTTAAATATGTTCAGTTTTGAAGATGATCCTGGTAAATCTGTTGAAGAGAATAAAGGGGTGTTAGTGCTTTAAACGTGGGAAGTTCTTAAAACTTTCATAGAAAATCTTGAAATCTGTGGCTTAGACTTGCATTTATTTGAAACAGTAGCTTTATTTGAAACAATACTGATCTGTGGCAAATGTTCTTGCATAAAGCCAGTATCAGTTGGTCTATTATAACCACATACACTGGCCTCTATAATGTTTGGGACAAAGACACATTTTTCCTTGATTTACTCTTCTGCTCCATAGTTTAAAATTACAAATCACACAATTCAGATGTGATTATTAAAGCACATTTAAGGGGATTTGCATACATTTCAGTCACGCCATGTAGAAATGACACTTTCTATACTGTACATTGGACCCCCATTTCAGGGCACCATAATCTTAGGGACAATTGGCGTCACAGGTGTTTGTGATTCCTCAGGTGGGTTTCATTGCTTCATAAGATATCTCGGCTTGCTTCTACCCTTTGGAGTTAGTAGTTGTCATTGTTCAACAGGAGGACAAGAGCTGAACCAATGAAAGTAAAAGAAGCCATTATGAGCCTGAAAAACAAGAATAAAACCATTGGAGACATCAATAAAATGTCAGGGTCACCTAAATCAACTTTCTGAAATATTAAGAGGGAAGAATGTAAAGGAGAGGTCAGTAATCACGAAGGGACTGGTAGGCCAAGGAAGACCTCCACTGCTGATGACAGAAGAATCCTCACTATGGGACAGAAGAAGCCCCAAATGATAATGTGACAGAAACAGAGGCAGATGTGTGTGTGTGTCAGAGAGGACCATCTGCAGAAGACGTCATGAACAGAAATACAGAGGGCACACTGAAAGATACAGAGCACTAGTTAGCGACAAAAACAAGATGAGCAGATTGCAGTTTGTGTAAAAGAACTTAAAAGAGCCTGCAGAATTCTGGATGAAGGTCTTGTAGACAGAAGAGAGAAAGATAAACCTGCAGCAGAATGATGGCAACAGCAAAGTGTGGAGACAAACAGGAACTGCCAAAGATCCAAAGCAGACCACCTTATCTGTTCAACATGGTGGTGGAGGGTGTTATGGCTTGGACATGTATGGCTGCCACAGGTACTGGCACACTTATCCTTATTGATGATGGAACTGCTGACAGCAGTCGTACAATGGATTCTAGGATGTATAGAAACATCTCATCTGCTCAGGTAAATGCCTCCAAACTCATTAGATGGTGCTTCATCCTACAACAAGATAAGGATCTCAAACATACTGCTAAGGCAACACAGACATTTATTAGAAAGGTCAGTCACTCGATTTAAATCCAACTGTGCAGACCTTCAATATGCTGAAGAGAAAACCTAAGGGGACAAGCAGGAGCTGAAGATGGCTGCATGAGAGGCTTGGCAGAGAATCACCAGAGAAATTCCTCAGCACCTGAATCGCTGACTTCAAGCAGTCATTACATGCACGGGATGCAAAGTACTAAATATGACAGCTTTAGTACACCTGCCATTGCAACGTCACAAACATTATGCTGCCCTGAAAAGGGGGGACCATGTAGAAAAAGTGTTGTGTAGCCAAAATGTATACAAAACCCCTTAACTGAAAGTCCACAATCTGCACTTTATTCACATCTGAATTACAGTCAGACTCGGGACCAACACTATTTGCTCATTATAAGCGGAAATGCGAATTTGACAAAAAGTATTTTAATCTTTGTAATCAACAGTCACGCAGTTTGCCTTTTAATGCATCCAACGCTTGCTTTTTCACGTCAATCCCTTGAAAAAATGCCATCAATCTATTGCAGGCGCTTTTGGCATCAAACAATGTTGGTAAATTGCGTTCTGGTAAATGCAATACAGTAATCCCTCCTTGATCGCAGGGGTTGCGTTCCAGACCCCCCCGCGATAGGTGAAAATCCGCAAAGTAGAAACCATATGTTTGTATGGTTATTTTTATATATTTTAAGCCCTTATAAACTCTCCCGCACTGTTTATAAATATCCCCCGCAGAGTTATACAGCATAATCCCTTTGTATTCTCTTAAATATTAGGTAAGATTCATTGAAATTATGCATATAAACACACTGTTTATATACAGTAAAACTTAAATATTATTTTAAAGATATTGAGTGTCTCCGATATCACATATGTTACAGCCATTACAATAGACAGGCAACCAGCAATAAATACGTACAATGCAAGAAAAATAGTATACAGTAAATGTGTGTACAGTGACACTAAATGTACGTATATGTACTAAGCACTGAAATAAAAAAAATTAAATTATGGTTACTCACCAACAATGACACGATGACTTGTCCGATAACAATGAGTTTAATTTTACTGCACAACAAAGGAGAGCGTTACAG
>JANRMT010062857.1:18878803-18902885 GCA_026402145.1 Polypterus bichir lapradei | reverse complement strand
TCCCCCGCAGAGTTATACAGCATAATCCCTTTGTATTCTCTTAGATATTAGGTAAGATTCATTGAAATTATGCATATAAACACACTGTTTATATACAGTAAAAATTAAATATTATTTTAAAGATATTGAGTGTCTCCGATATCACATATGTTACAGCCATTACGATAGACAGGCAACCAGCAATAAATACGTACAATGCAAGAAAAATAGTATACAGTAAATGTGTGTACAGTGACACTAAAGGTACGTACATGTACTAAGCACTGAAATAAAAAAATTAAATTATGGTTACTCACCAACAATGACACGATGACTTGTCCAATAACAATGAGTTTAATTTTACTGCACAACAAAGGAGAGCGTTACAGCCCTTGTCAAGGAGCCACTTCAGGCGATTGTGTAGCACTGCCGTCGTTCTTCTTCTGGCAGTCTTCAATCCAAATCCCTAAAGCAGATTCCATCCAGACTACTGCCTTATTACATCCACTTACAACTCGTTTTGCACCCTCGTTAAAAGGACGCTGCAGTCGTAGATCTTATATTCCTTTCCTACTTTTTAAATAAAAAGAATCGTAGCCTTCAACAAATCCAAAACGTTTACCTTTTTGGCAATCGTTAACATCTTCTTCTTGCGCTTGGGCACGGCCCCTGAAGCAGTAGCAGATTGTTTTGGAGCCATAATGAAGGGCTTGACTATGCACAAAGATAAACACTAAAGAACACAACTCTTTACACAGCGAAACACGTTGATGCTGAATGAGCGAGACGATACTTCCTGGTTAACGCTGCATTCAGCACGCAGGAGCTCAACTGCGTGCTCTGATTGGTTAGCTTCTGAGTCAGGAGAACTTAACTGCGTGCTCTGATTGGTTAGCTTCTCAGCCATCCGCCTATAGCGTTCCTTGTATGAAATCAACTGGGCAAACCAACTGAGGAAGCATGTACAGGAAGTAAAAAGACACATTGTCCGCAGAACCCGCGAAGCAGCGAAAAATCTGCGTTATATATTTAGTTATGCTTTCATATAAAATCCGCGATAGAGTGAAGCCGCGAAAGTCGAAGCGCGATATAGCGAGGGATTACTGTATGCCAGCGCCGACTTCCTCCTTGTCATCTTCATTGTCATCTTCTTTTTGAAGCAACGCGTTTATGATTTTGTTTTCAGCAGGAATTCTGCTAATAAACATTTCATCATCCACATGTTGATAGTCGTAATAATTTACATTATTAATTTCAATATTGTTTTGGCGAACCCATGAAGATAACGGCAATTCGTCCTCTTTTTCAAAAATATCAGATGTTGATTTCCTGAAGAAATTCTGTATGGTAACAGTCGTCACATTGTTCCAGGCAATACTATAGATAAGAAATTTATTGCACATTGAAATATATTCCACAAAGTGGTTCGCAAAAGTCCAGGATGTGGTCAAGTGTTGTTCGTAATAACCGAGATTTCACTCATAACTGGGCAAATATACATGCGAATAGCTGGTATATCTTTCAAAAATATTTTTTGCTTTTCATTATAACTAAGAAATCGTTATTACCGAGCTTGTTAAAACCGAGTTTGACTGCATTTGATTTGTAATTTTAAACTGTGGAGGAGGAGAGGAGAGGTTAGGGGCACGCACTGATACAGCGCATTGCCGCACCCACCCCATGACAAACTACCTCAGGGTTAGGGTCAGATTAGGACCCGAGTGAAGCCCTGCAACAGGCGACACCTCAGCACCACACTAGTTCAGATGGAGTGGAACAGTGTGAGGTTTATTATGGTGGCTGGAGTGCTAATTCTGCCGCCAACCCCCCAAGTTTTACCCTGCAGGTTGGAGGGCCTACATGCAGGGCTGGATACAGATTAACGTCATACCCAGGACGGTAAACTGTGGAACAGAATGAAAAATGTGTCTTTGTCCCAAACATTACGGAGGCCACTGGATATACTCCAAGAGAAACAGTAATAATTATTTACCATTTTCAAAAATATTGTTATGCCTGAATTTTATCATTTTGTTTTTTTTCCAAACTAATAGCCATTTTCTTAATATAGCAGGATGGGGGTAAAAAGGCACCATGGAGGATTTCTGCATTGGAAGACTTCATTAAGCTCAAGAGATGAAGGAAATGAGAATATAAAAATCCCTGACATTAAGTTCTGTTTTGAGTCTTTCTAATATGTATAAAGTATGCTTTACAAATGAAATAAAAATTATCTTTACTACCAGTTTAAATATAACTGTTGTATTGATTTCAGCAAAGTATGGAAACAAAAAAATGACAAGAAAGGCAGTGAATCAACAAACACACAGCAAATTGCCATGCTGGATCACTTAGTCACTTTTAAGTTCACAGATGTGCTGTGAAGGCTTCCATAGTATTTTGGAAATCATACCACACACAAATTTAATTCAATATGTTGACATATTTACAAATATGAAAAACAAAGAGACAAACACTATATAAAACATACCTGATATCAAAGTTAATAGACTTCCTAAACCTCCTTAAACTAAGACTTGAGCAACGGAGCACATGAGCCCATCCCAGCATCACAGAGCTCATGGCAGGACCCAACCCTGAGGAGGTCCGGTCCGCAGTCGGACTGAAACACGTGTATTTAAATGTGCAGTAATAAACTAATAAAGTGAAGAACATTGTGAAGTGCTCTTTTTGTGTTGCTTAACTACAGCAAGGCGGCCAGCATGGCTCCATCTCCCTCTTGTGGGGACTGCGTGCCCCCAGTGGTTCGACACGACTGGTGCCTCGTCCTCAGCCTTGTAGTTTCTAAGAGAGGGTCAGATTGGGCCCCTGGCTTTCCTGGAACAGATGCAGGTTGGCACATCTGAACAAGAAAGAACCACCGCAAAGCTCATCTGCCCAAGCATGATGACATGCACCATTACCGCCGCCTCCCATGTCCATTATCACCTCTTTGTCCAATGCTACCTTCTCTTGCCAGCAACACCCAGTACAGTAGAACTTAGGAAACATAAAATCAATAAACAAAAATGTAGTTTAACTAACAAAAGACCAAAGATGCTAAGCCATAATGGAGGAGAAGAAAAAGGCTCAAGGGACCTTTAAGGAAAAGTTTCATATTTTTCAGGTCAAAGTTATTTCTTCACAATCATGGTATATATGAACTTCCACATAAAAATGTGTTCTAAAGTGGGATTTTTTTTTTTTTTTTATAAATTTTAAAATATATTCTTGCAGCTTACACTGAGACTAGAGGCTATAGCTCAGGCTACCAGGGTCCATAAGTGGTAGAAAAAGCCTTAAAACTTCCCAAATAGTCCATTGTTCAAGATAAAACTGATACGAAGTATTGAGCCACATCTGGAAATTACATACATGATGTAAAACAGCTGCTATATAACTGCTATAAATGTTCTCTGCATTGAACGTATAGCTGCTTTTGCAATCACTTTTTTAGATATTATGCCAAGGTATTCTGGGAATTTTGCAGCAGTTTTGTCAAACATACGAACCCCCAATTTCTCTCCTTTGTTTTCTTCCTCCATGTAACCAATCGCCACAGAAGACGCACCTGTAATAAATGTAAAACCAGCAGTAAGCTGGAAAAGTCTTCATTAGAGTGTTTAATTATTCCATCCATCCAGGGTCACGTCAGTCCCAGCAAACACTGAGCGAGAGGCAGTAACAATCCCAGGATGGGACGCCAGCTCAACGCAGGGCGAATACAAGCGCACACATACACTAGTAGCGTCACTTTAGCATCACTAAATCCGCTAAAGAAGAAACCCGAAATACGTAGAGGAAACCCAGCAGGAAAACAAACTCACTCCCCCTTATTGTGAGGCAGCAGCGCCCCTGTCGCACCACTGTGCCCCACCTGTTTAATTATTAGCAGAATACGTTATTTAAATGAAGTTAATTAATCTGTAAAATGTAATGTACTGTACATACTTTGGTACATTTCGTCATAAAAATGATGTCAAGTATACTGTACATCCTAATATTCTAACGGCACACAGCTCTAAGAGGATGGCTCATAGAAATCAAAATCGACTTAGAAGCCGGTCATCATCATCTTCATCTCTAAATATACGCCCTTCTAATTCTTCTTTGTGATGTCTTCTAACAATGCTAGAGCATCCATGGTGGTTGGAATAGTTTGGCCATTCCATGCATCATTATATTGTTACAGGTTGATTACAATCAAGTGCTTTAAATTTGTAAATCATATGCATTTCAGTTTCGGTTTATTTATTACAGCATGTGTCATGGATGCAAACATGAAAAAGAAAAGTAAATGACACGGAAACTGTAGCAGTGCTATGACGCTGGGCGCCACCCGTTTACAAAGCCGAAAACAAAAGTGCGAATGCACGGTGTGAGGCTGCTATGAAAATGTGCGTCGTGTTAAGCCAAGTTTGGTTTTTATACAGCTCGATGTGAGTATGAACATGGGTGTATGCAAAATTTATTTGCACATGCACCATTTATACACGAGGCCGCTGAAGATGGCAGGTTACAGACACTTCTTCATTAAATCTAACAGAGCTTGAAGGGATCCACCAGGAACAATGAGATAAACTGCCCAAATCCAGGTGTGCAAAGCTTGTGGAGTCTTACCCCAGGAAGACGTAAGACTGTAATTGCTGCCACAGGGGCTTCAGGGTCTGTGTACTTTTTGGTATTTGAAATTTTGTTTCAGAAAATATCATTTAAAAAAGGAAAAGAGACACTTATTTGATTTTCAGCTTAAAAAGGAAAAATGAAAAACGCAAAACAATGAATTTTTTTTTTCCTTTTGTTCTTTCGCACATCAGGAGAGAAAATGCAAGAAACGAGAATGAGAAAATGCCTTTTATTTATTTTGGAGTAAGTAACAACAATAAAAGAACTGCTACATCAATGAAGCAAAGTGTGCAAAGCTTGTATTTTTACCTGAAAGGTGCGACTCCGTTTTTCTGCAGTCATGTCCTCATCCCAGAGTGTCACTCTTTTACTGTTCCAAAAAACAACATTATGGTGCATTCTGTGCTGATGCCAGTGTAACTTTAAGGCCATTGATCGATGTGTTGTGAGGAGGACTGTTCGCACGTGTCGTCAAAAATCGACATAAGAAGAAGTACTTCCAGTATCAGACAACGAAAATACGTCTGTTCCGTTTTCTTTGAGCTATTACACTTTATTCGAATCAGAAATAAATCCAAGAAAATGTGTAATTTTAAGTTTATGACTGCAATTTGTTACCATAGAATTATAAAATACCTTATTTTTCCTCATTTTGTCCTTCAATCAAAAATCAAAATCTGAAAATTTGTTTCAATTTAGTTTTTTCGTTTTTGCTTCTAAAATGAAATTTCAAATGCCAAACAGTACACGGACCCTTCAGAAAAATTCTGAATTAAGGGGCTGAATACTTATACAGAAAAGAGATTTCAATTATTATTATTTTTTTTTTTATAAATTTGCAAACCTTCCTGAAAATATGTTTTCACTTTGTCAATATGGGTTATTTAGTGTAGATTAATGAAAAATAAAATGTCAAATGTTCTCTCACTGATAACTCTCAAAAGTCCAAACTACAAACAGATTTAGAAGATGGCACAAGTGCTTATGAGCGACCGGTCAGCACAATTCACCACCTGAGCTCCACCTAAGATAACGCCTGGGTTTAACAAAAATGACATATCCTTTAATAGGAGCTAAAAAAATTAAAAATAAAGAACCAGGAGTTATAACTGACTCAAGCTGCTGCAGTGGGAATGCTACAAAAGTTCCTGGGTTTCTGAAGTGTCTTTGGTTACTACAGCTGGAAAGCACCACCTTATGACATCGCTCCACAATAGGATCGAAAAAACATGGTGACAGGACCACCACAGGGCTAAACCTTTTAAACATTCAAAGGCAATTGTGTATTCAACAAACTGAAGATGGAAACACTGTATCCTTATCCTGTCCACTCGGCCTTTTTCCCCTTTTAAAAAAATAAGTCTCTTTTCGCTCATTGACAGTGTACTTGACATAGCTAATTGTTCATTAAACTCTAAAATGTTTCCATAATTTTTATGAACTGAAGTAGTTAAACAACCTCTTCAGAAAGTAAACCTTAAAATTTTAGAGCCACCTCCAATTTACCTTTTTCTTGGGTAACAACCTAAAAAAAGCAGATTTTCAACGGATAAATGATCATTTCAACAAAAATTCTGTTCTGGATAAGTTTCAGGCCGATTTTAAACCATATCACATTACAGTGACATATTTGGTTAAAGCAGTTGCTAACTTAAGGCTCAGTGCTGATGTACAGTAAATGAGAGATCAGTTTTGGTTCTTTTGGATGGGAGTGCAGCATTCTTATTAAGCACGTTAGCCAGTCGCTGAGCCCCTCTTACTGTGACTTATGTTGGTTTCACTTCCACATAGCAGGAGATATATTCTTTGTGGCTTGTGCTGCTAAAGCATCAGAGTTCTATGTATGGTGTGCCACAAGGACCCTTGTTTTTCTCAGTCTACATTGATTTGCACAATTAACTGTATATAAATCAACTAATCCAGCATTTGACATTTTAACATTAGCAATTTAAGTGGTTGTTCTGAAAACTTAAATTTAGGTTTTAGTGTACCGCCTGTCTGTATACTGTATGTGCAGTTGACAACACTAAATACATGTTTGTCTCTCCATGTCTAATTACAATATCAATTACAATTATTATGGTAATCACTAACCCATAAACCTACATGCTCCCACACACCTGGTCAGTTTGTCCCTGAGGCTTCAGAAAGTGCCACTGCTGTGGAAATCATAATTCATCGCTCCTGTTCCAAAGATGACAAGCGCCTCTTCACATAAAGACTACAGGCCAGCGGCACTCACGTCTCACAGCATGAACACCTTTGAGAGGCTGGTCCTGGACTATACAAGTACTCATGTGGAAGACCACCTGGACCCCACTGCTGTTTGCCTTTCAGAACAAGATCTAAGTGGAGGATGCAATTATCTTCTAGCTCCACAAGGCTTATTCTCACCTGGACAAAGCTGGCAGCACTGTGAGGATTCTGTTAAGGGCACAACTTAGAGATATGCAGGTGCATGAGCCTATGGCGTCCTGGACAAGGGACTCTGTCAGGCAGAGCACAATTTGTGAGGTTCAAGGACGGTTTCTGACACAGATGTGAGCAACACTGGAGCACCACAAGGAAAAGGCCCGTCTATTTCCGTTTTCACTCTGTCACTTGCAGGAATTCTCAGATGATCCTGCACTTATGGGTTGTATCGATAAGGAAGATGAGGCAGAAGAGAGGAGTCCGGGGAGAACTTTGTTTTATTGGTGTAAAGAGAATTGTCTGCAACTTAACATCAGCAAAACTAAAGAACTGGTTATTGACTTTCACCACACTAATGAGCTTTTATGGTAAGTCACTATTCAGGAAGTTGATATAGAGGTGGTGGTCCACATTTACAAATGGTTGGTCTGATCTTGGCACACAGAGGAACTATATAAAAAATGGCAGAGCAAGCTTCTCTTTCTAAGAAGACTGTAATCCTTTAATGTGGGTAGTGACATCCTTCACATCTTCTACAACTCTGATGGTCAGTGCAATTATCTACATGGTTGTGTGCTGTGCTGGGCTGGTAACATTATTTCAAGAGAGGCCCACCGAATCAACACACTAAAAGGGAAGGCTCAGTTATGAGAAGCACTTAGGACACCCTGGAAATCAGAGTGAAGGAGAATGCAAACCGAGTGCCTTTATGAACAATGCTGCACATCCTCTCTGTGACACACCAACACTGAGGACTTTCTACCAACATAATGTTCAGCAGAAGTGCGTCAAGAAACACTATGGGGGTCTGTTATACCAACAGAAATACACCTGCATAATGAATCACTGGGATTGTGACTGCCAAGTAAGAAATGTTGTGTTCGAATTTTCTTGCTTTATAGTAATTTCGGTGTGTCTTCAGACCAAAGTGTGTGAATATTTATCTATTTAATTATTCTTCTACCGATTTATTTATTTAAAGAGCTTCTGTAAAAAGCCAAATTCCCCTTGGGGACAAAATAAAGCTCTCTCTAAACCGGATTAGATACATAGATAGATAGATACTTTATATTTAAAAATAAACTGAATAGCCACAGTTATGCATACAACTCTAATAGCTGCAGCTGATCTTGACGTTTTAAAATCTCTGATCCACACAATAGACGTTCATTTGCGACTGGCGTTTACACAGAGAGAACAGCCATGGAAAATGCAAACAAAAAAAAACATCAAATTGTTTTGCCTAAAGTGAAGATGAGGTGGAATTGTCAGTGAGAGTAACACACGAGTATAAGGTGAGCAAATCAGCTGAGAAAATGCAACAAGCAGGATCCAATTAAAGAAGTGCAACTTCATAAACACGAACCAATCAGAGTGTGATAAAGTCAGTTTTCACCTCTCCATGTAAGGTTCTGGTATTGGTAAGGGACTAGAAGACATTTTGAGTCGAATCACAAACACAGTCATAACTGGCATAAAAATAACTTGAAGACATAAAATAAAATTTCTATATATAAGGAACCTGCTTCTCTTAAGTACATAATTGTCCTATGTAAGAGTGCATGACTTCTTTCTTGTATACTCTTTACACATTAAATTTTATAATCTAATTTTGATTTGTTTTTATTTGCATGTAACAACTTCTTTGACATCTTGTAAAGCACTTTGAGCTACATCACTTGTATGAAAATGTCAAATTGGAATAAATGTTGCTATTGTTTAAAAATTGACAAAGTTAGAAGAAAATTAAGAGAACGGTGGGACATTTGTTTTATAGTCTAATCAGAGATATAAACAAAGGGAGGAAAATGTGGGGGGACAGTAACTGCAATAATCTGAGGCACAGAATAATCATGATCCTAAACATACAGTACATCACAGTACTTTAACATTTACAGGGTGAAAAATAAAATGGGTCAGGTACAAAAATATTTTTCAACATCATGCCACATTGAAAAGAATCTACATTTTGATAATATGACTTTCATTTTAAAAAGAGAAATGGAAGAACAAAAAGGGACAAGGAGAGGTCATATTAAGTTAAATGGGGGCCTAATTGCCAGGGCACATCAGCTCACAACGGCAAGTCATCCTAGGATATCATCAATCCATAGATAAACGGCAAGTGAATGCAAGTCAGGATTTTGATCTTTTAAATATTTAAATAAATGGCTGGATATCCTAGTCACACTAGCTATACATAAGCAGTGAGAAATCCAAGGCTCAGGGAGTCAGATATTCCTTACGGCATCTCGTGGAGCTTGGGTTAATCTGATAAGGTGACCAGGGTGAACATTGTTTCATCAAGTTCAAAATATTGGTTAACCAACAGCAGTCTAAAGTAAAATACACATTTAAATTATTTTTTTCCCCTTTTAAAACACCAGCACTCTTTATTGAGAGCAGGTCATGTAATACACACACAAACTACTTTGTTCGATTAATTCTGATCTTTTTGCAGTGCTTTTCTTGATAAGAGCTACACAAGACCCCTCATGCCTATCACTACCCAATTCTTGTTTTGAGTTGTAATATTATTTTAATTTAAATTTAACTCAATCAAGTGTTTCTAATCTAATGCAATACTCTACAGAGCACCTTGTCATAGTATCATAAATGATTCTAAAAAGTTAAAGTGATCGACAAGTGATGAAGTAATAATGCACCACACATACTTTCAAAACTATGCTGTCCTGTTTTGTTAGCAATTTTAGTTTTGAATGCACCACAGAAGATTCCACTTCTTCACTCTTCCTAGTGTAACATTTTAAAACGAAGGGAAAAAGTAATCAGCATAAATCTTTGTTAAAAGTATTCCTGGAAACTACAGAAACGTACTTAGCAAATTTAACAAAGAAATGCTTGACATCAGCACAACTGGCAAAAGTGCATTATTACAAGTATGCTTCGCTCACCCTTTGGGGCTATGGGCTATGCTCCAGCCACTTCACGTCTCTGCCGCTCGTGTTGTCGGGTGGGGGGATATTGCGGTCTGATCAGCTGCTGTCTTTCTGCTGCCACCGAGCTGCGTGTTCTGCTTATCGCACTGCGCATTGATCATTTAAAAGCCCATACAGCAGCTGTCCTTTTATCTCACTGACTTGGCTCGCGTGACGTCCATTTGTCTTCCGAGAAGATCACGTATCATCTCCTTCCAAGCCTTCCAGGATTTTTTTTTTTTTTAAACTGAGAGAAATGAGCATAAGCTCCTTTCAATGTTAGTAGTTGTGTGCAATAATAAAAATAATAAAACTGTAGAATCTCAAAAGCTCAATTTTTGGACCGTTCAGTGATTTTGTCATAAGGCTTTATAAATTTCCCTGCACAGCCGAATGCTTCAGAGTCCTGGCTCCAGCAGCAATTGGAAAATATGTTGTATGATGAAAAGGATAAAACCAAAACCCTGTCCAGTTTTCTTTTAAATTCTGTAAAAACTGAAATAACAAGAACAATTGGGACATTCCATCAACATTCATTCAAATTTGAAAAAAATGTTGCTATATGGTTTTCAAAAAAGAAAAAAAAAGTGAAACTTCTCCCATTCATTGGTATTGTTGACGGGTGGCTAAAAATCATTTTTGGGAGAAACAAAATCTTAAGAGTGAGATAATGCTGATCTTCACTCTGAAGTTCAAACACTTTGAATTTTAATACATAAACAGCATACTTGTGTTTTTTATGATAAAAATTGTTCACTTTATATTTTCATTAGTACAATTATATTTTTTATAGTGTTATGTATATACTGATATACATTTTCAGTAGATGGACTACTATTCATTTAAAAAAAAAATAAATAAAAAAAATCAGATTTTATATCTTGCCACACCAGAGATACAAGACCTCAAAAATTGTGAAAATTAGATTTTTCTCAAAGGAGTGTAAAATCATAAAAAGGTTTTTCATTTTCAGGATTTCAATTCTTTATGTTTTCAATAAACAAGAGCTCTACAGCAGGAACAACAACTTTGCATACTTTTCAGTGATACTTTATTATATATATATATATTAAAAAAAAACCATTAGTGAAGATTAATATCTGATTGCCAAATTTTAAACAGCTATAAAGAAAAGAATATGATTGACTTCAGAACATATGGTAAGTTAAAAAGAATCCTCTGTTTATGCCAAACAAAAAAAAAAAAAA
Organism: Polypterus bichir lapradei; assembly: GCA_026402145.1. Lineage (NCBI taxonomy): Eukaryota > Metazoa > Chordata > Cladistia > Polypteriformes > Polypteridae > Polypterus > Polypterus bichir. The sequence continues at coordinate 18,891,721 of JANRMT010062857.1, read as the reverse complement.
AAAAAACTTTCTGAATTACTTACTGTAAATATCTTTATTGGTCGAGAAGATATTTGACATTTTGGGAACGGCTTTGAATTCAAAAGGAGGTGAACAGCATCAGTCTGTGCAGGGGATTAACAGGAAACAGCACTGGGGAAAAAGTTTTTTCCAACCATTCAGATGAACGGACAAAGTTTTGTTTTTTTTAAATCATGCAGCCCACCACTGATCTAGGTGAACAACCACAAACTGACCGATAAGAAATCTTCACAAGCACTCTGCATTTGACCATAAAGTGCACACACCTGTTTTTATAAAGCCATACCTGATTCATGAGTCATTATGTTCTGTCATGCTCAACTTTTTTTGTGATGGAACACTAAACAAGATGTCTTATGCAATTTAATATTAACATCCATTTAAATCTACATAAAGTTTGCAGAAGCACAGCCTAGAAGAGTGTATAGTAAAACTCTGCAATAAATAAGCAATGGATTTATTCAATCTGGTGTGTTTGATTTTTTTTTTAATTGAGTACCCTCTAGAATGTAAGGACAAGGCCCAATTCCAAACATTAATGAGAGGCTGAGAGAATAAGCAGCTTTAAATTAAAGCCATTTCATTTTACACTGGAAAGCTCAAAACAAGCTTAATAACATTCATTGATTTTAAAAAGTCAACTGATTTCAAAAATCTCGTCTTTACCTGCTGGCAACTGAAAACTGTATAAAATTTGTCACTTTGGACAAAGGAAATATTAAAAAATATATATTTTTCAAGCAATTCTACAAATACATATTTACAAAGGAAACATAATTAAAATGTTGATGTTAAAAATCACTGCCAGCAATTCATTAAAAGCACAAGAACAAGAAATGCATCAGATTATATATCGAAAAACACAACATCAACTCACAACTCTGGTAACTTACTGCTGTCATATTACAAAATAGCAATTCCCCAGCCCCAAGTACAACTCTATATACAAAGAACTGTACACATTTCACTCAAGAAACTCCAGTTAAGATAGAGAGACAGAGATAGAGTTAGATACTAATGCAAAGTGCAATGGCGACCATCTGAATGGCTCGAAGGGGATCCACCACTTCCTTCAAGCTGTCTTTTCTTAATAGCCAGTCTGGGGCAACCCTTAAAGAAAGAAAATGTTTAATTAATACCAAGTATTACACAATAGTATGCATTCAACAGATATTTAATGTAAATTCAGTTTATGTTTTGTATAGTGCACTTAAACCTATAGAAGAATATTTTGGAAAAAAAATTATTCTGTGAAATGTGACAATCAATAAAATGACAAGAAGGTAATAACAAACATGGCACAAAATATATGTACCTGTACTTTCTTGCTTATTTCTTTACATATTTGTTTAATTATTTCTTCACTGAATATACTGTACAACACGGAAATAAGCTTTAAAATGAAAGATGACATTTTTACTCCTCAGCATAAAAACTTCAGGGTTGGTTGATAACTCAGACAGACTCACCTCTAGTCACTGAAATAGAGCATGCTCAAAGTTCTCCATGGCAGATATACAGTATGTGGGGAAAAAAAGTTGCTCAGAATTACTTTGCAAAGCAGATCATTTAAGTCAAGAAGCTCCGAATTCATCACCGGGGTATCCATCTACCATATATACTCACGTATAAGTTGAGTCTTGAAACCCAAAAAAAAAAAAATCGATCATAAAATCAGACCCCAACTTATACACCTGTTCAAAAATGTGACCCTTGAATTTTTTTTTTACATCTTCTTGCCTTCTCCAATCTCGCATCAGTTTATCAGATGTATAGAATTTTGTTACAGCAGCGCAGTTACCAATTTCTTCCCTACTTCAACAACGTTTAATTTAAAACCCGCTTCATATTTTCTTCTGATCGAACACTCCATCGTAGATAAGAGATGCTCTTACGATAAAGGTGTATGAGGGTGTGAGATACAAAACCACAAATCAGTGCAAACGTTGCTTCAGAATAGTTTGGGTATTACCATGTGGTCACATAGGCACAATATATAGGGAAAAAAAAAGGCAGTGTGCTCCGTGGTTACTCTCTCAGGTGGGCGTTAGCATATCAATCTCTTGGACCAATAGTGTGAGTTTTCTGCATTCCACATAAACGACCGAAATAAAATACCAGAAATTATACAGTAAAATCAAGTCCTGACTTGTCCGCGCGAGAAGTTATCCTCGAGTATACAGTATATGGTACATTGTCTGCTGTATAGCTAAATGTGGTACTTGACAAATAGATTTTAAAGTCCATTCCCCAGAGCCCACCCACTCAACTTAACTGGGTGAAAAGGACAGATTTCATTGCAAGACACTTTTCATTTTGTAAGTGGTGTCATTGAAATAAATTAAAGAAATGATTACATAAATGCATAAAGAAACAACAAAAGTGTACTTTGACACTTAACAAAATAATACATGAGCATGAATAATTACGAGGGATATCCAGAAAAAAAGGTTACAAGTGCCCTGGAGGGTGCAGGGATTTTTTTTTTTTCGAAGGTTGGCATACCTGTGTGTAGGGGGGTCCCAACGGTCAAAATAAGCCCGGGACCGCGTCAGTTAGTTGTGAAATGTCATCACAGCAAGCGAGTTCGTCAACCTCTGCTGAGGCCGTTTGCTCCACCTACCGCCGATGCGAGATTCGTTCAGTCATCAAGTTTCTCACTTTGCATCGCGAATCCGCGGCCGAGATCCATCGTCAGCTTGTGGAAGAATTGTGAAAGAATTCTTGGGTGGGAAACGTTTTTCCAACGATGAGGAGGTGAAGGAGACAGTGGAGAAGTGGTTTTCAGAGGTGGAGCGGAGCATATTCGACGAGGGTATGAAAAAGCTGGTGCCCAGGCTGAAGAAGTGCATCGAAGTTGACGGCGATTATGTTGAGAAATAAACACATATTTTGGAGCATACCCTGTAAATTTGGTTGAAATATATTCATTTTTCGATTTTTAACAGCTGTTGTAACCTTTTTTTCTGGATATCCCTCGTATTTGCCAACATGGAGGAACATTGTGGACAAAATAAATAGAGTACTAGCTATAATAAGTTCACAGGTTAAAAAAAATTTCATAATGCACCCAGATAAAAGTACTGAATAGGTTAGACACACAATGAAACATTAATTTTAAAACTGGTATGTGAACAGGAAAGCAAATGTTATTTTTTATATATTTAAGGTCACAACTTTTGCTCTGTCACTTTGTTGCACTTGTGGGGCATTTTTTCCATAATTTTGGAATATCAGAGGACACTTGTTTTACTTTACCATATGTTTTATTTGGATACTTTTAAATGTCTGCTAGCTTTATTTTAGTTTCAAAATATTCTTAGTGTTTATTTTTGTATTTAAACTGTGAAAAAAAAAATTTGGAGCGAGTATTACAAGGCTAAGATAGGCACATAGAGATTTAAAATCTGCCAGACTTACTCTCTTCATAAGATAAATCCAGGTTTATGCACCAATACATAATTGTTAAAACAGACAACAGGGTGTTTGCTTTTATACCACTACCAGAAAAATCTCATAGTACTTCCACTTTCGCACAATGAGTTAGTGAGTGCACAAGTCTGAGCATACACCAACAAAAGAGAAAATATAAAAAAATTCCTAAAGAAAGAAAGATTGAATTTCCCTGTTACATACATACTATTATTGAAATACAGGTAAAATTCTGTTACATGAATATCTTTACAACAAAATTTTCATTACAATGAAGTGTTTTTATGGTCCAGACAGCTTCCCCATATGACACAAGTCTATAGATATCTCGTTACTACGAAGTACATTCAGCAGATACTTTCATTACAACAAAGTGCCCAAAAGACCTTGACATGCCTGAATGAATCTGCAGAGCAGTTAGTTCTGTGATCGCAGCTCAGTTGTGCACAACTATCCCCAAACAGAAACACTAATTTTTTTGAACTTTCCTTTACTTTACCGTTTTTGTTTTTGGTGGTTTTTAGCAATAAATTCCATTGGAATTTAACTCATTGTCACCCTCCTATAGAAACGGCAGATACGAAAAAAAAACAACAGTTCATATTAAGGGAAAAAAAAAACCAACCCTTTAAATGTTTGCGGCACTCGATTCCGCCAAAAAGAAAAAAAACACGTTGCTGGTGAATTTGGAATTTCACCATCGACACTGTCAACTGACCGTGCAAAAAAAGAAAAAAATCACAGGTTGCAAACCTATGCGAACTGCTGCATTTGAAGACATTGAAAAAAGCAGTTTGTGTGTTTCAGTGATGCTAATTCAAGAAACAGTCCTATTAATGCAGCACTCATTTAAGAAAATGTGTGGTTTCTAAACTCTCTTGGGGCCACCCCTAAATGGACAACACGCTAAAGAGCATCCCAAAGTGCTATCACTGCATCTGTGGAAGACTATTTATCCATTGCCGAGGCAACAGCAGGCTCACAGCTCTGCTGCGGCTCTTCACCGAAGCAAACAGAAAAATATCTCAATGGGTGATGCAAGGTACATTGTAAATGTAGGGAACAGTATTACTCGGCCACTAACCTAGCCACAACCCTGCATGACTGCTGTGTCGGATCACGCTACAATAAAAAACTACACTGTTCCTGTTTCAAGCCGAATAAAGTTGGTTTTGCTAAAGTGCCGATACTCAGCCTCGTGTTTTGGGGTGGAAGACAGGAACTTATAGCACGACCACGATCTTTTATGATTTGCTTCTGTGGCGCTTCACTGCAGCGTTGTGAACTTGCTGTTGTTGCCCTGCCCCGTCAATTGGTAAACAATCTTTCACAGATGCGGAAATCGCGCTTTGGGACGCATTTCAGCGTGTCGTTCCCATTGAGTGGGAGAGATCCCAAAACAGTTCAGAAACCTCACAATATGAAGAACAAGAAAAGATTGATGATTCGGCTTCTGATTGAAAACTGTGCTGCCCACAACATGCTTCCACATTTAGATAATGTTTGCGTTGAATTCCTCCCACCCAATTGCACGACAGTGCTTTAGCCATTGGATTTGGGAATCATTCACACCCTGAAACTATTATTGCAAGGAAATGCGGAGAAAAATTCTCAGTAGCATAATTTTAATCTCCTCCTGTCTACAAGTTAACGCAAAAGAAGCTATTGAAATGATTGCGAACGCCTGGACGCAAGTTAAAGAAAGCATTATTGTGACAAATGCAGAATCTCATTACAACGAAATTTTCATTACAACAAAATATTTTTCAGGTCCCTGGCAGTTCATTGTAACAGAATTTTTTACCTGTACTTTCTTCAGATTTTATAAACACATTTAGACACTGTTTACATTTGTGCTTGTAGCTTTTGGATAGTGTGTTCATTGGAAGGCACATTACAGAAATGCTTCTTTAGTAATAACATATTGTATACTCTATCATCAACTATGGCATTTAAAAGTGGCTAGAAAATTCTAAAAACCAAAGTATAAGATTGGCGCTTTTTTTTAAATAACACTGGAGTATCAACACAGATAACTGAATGTCATGTAAAAACCAAGGAACAGAGAGAGAACGTCAATGATCCCCAATTAAAGATTCTACTTTTTTACCTCAAAAGAAACTTGTATTATTATTATTACTATTCATTTTATTTATATAGCGCCTTTCCCATGCTCAAGGCACTTACAGAAAATAAGAGAAAACAGCAGGGTATACAGCGTATAGCATTGTACAAACCAAATAAAGAATATTAAGACAGTAAATTCAGAGAAAGCCTAACAGACAGCAGAATTGATGGTCTAGCACACACACATACAGGTTACATAAGCATTTTGACAGAGAGGTAAACTGAAAGAAGGGGAATGAAGTCAAATAGAGCTAAAAGCCTTCCTGAACAGATGAGTTTTGAGTTGTTTTTTAAAAGAATTCATGGAGTCAGCTGACCTGATTAATTTCAGTAGGTCATTCCAGAGTCTGGGCGCTATACAGCTGAAGGCCCTGTCACCCATGGAGTGTAGATTAGTGTGGGGCACAACAAGATTGCCAGAATCAGAGTACCTTAGTGGGCGGGCAGGCACATAGTGATGAAGAAGGTCACTGATGTAGTTTGGTGCGAGGTTATTTAAGGCTTTGTAGGTTATTAGTACGATTTTATATTCGATTCTGTAAGACACAGGGAGCCAGTGAAGACGGAGCAGGATGGGCGTGATGTGCTCGCTGCTGCTGGTTCGAGTAAGGACTCTTGCAGCAGAGTTTTGAATAAGCTGGAGCTGTGATATAAGATTAGAAGGGGCACCTCACCTGCCAACAGCGAGTTACAATAATCTATGCGGGATGTGATAAAAGCATGGACAAGTTTCTCAGCATTAGAAAAGGAGAGGAAGGAACACGGGATACGTTACGGAGGTGAAAGAAAAAAAGTTTCTTAATGTGATTTATGTGGGCAGAGTAAGAAAGAGAGGAATCAAAAATGACACCGAGAGTCTTTGCAGTGGAGGCAGGTCTGATGAGATCACCGCCAAGATGGACTGGGAAGGAGCTCATTTTAATAAGTTGCATTTTAGTCCCAATTTGCAGGAGTTCAGTTTTGTTGCAGTTTAATTTTAAAGAGTTCTGCTCCATCCAGGTTTTAATTTCACTAAGGCAAGTTGTGAGCTGAGAAAGCGCTGATGAAGTTCCACTTTTAACATTGAAGTAGAGTTGAGTATCATCTGCATAAAAATGATAGCCCAGTCCATAGCTACGAATAATATGGCCAAGGGGAAGCATATAAATACAGAAGAGGGCCGAGGACAGAGCCCTGAGGAACTCCTTGTGTGACTGGCGCCAAGCTGGATCTGCTGTTGCCAAGACTAACAAACTCTTGCCTATCAGTCAGATAGGACTTGAACCACTGGAGGGCAGTGCCAGAGATACCCAGCATGTTCTTCATTCTGGACAGTAGAATGTCATGTCTGACAGTGTCAAATGCTGCACTGAGGTCTAACAGAATTAATATGCTGGTTTGTCCAGAGTCTGCTGCCATAAGCAAATCATTGGTTACCCGTAGCAGAGCAGTTTCACAGCTGTGCTGCGCCCTGAAACCAGACTGAAAGGGTTCCATCAAGTTAGTAGTAGTTAAGTAATTGGTGAGCTGGGAGGCTACAACACGCTCAAGAGCTTTAAACAGGAAAGGTAAGTGGAAAATAGGCCGGAAATTGTTAAGATTGTCAGCATCAAGACCAGACTTTAACACTGGGGTTACAGAAGCAATTTTAAAAGTGAGCGGCACAAAGCCAGTGTCAAGGGATGAGTTTATTATTGTTGTAGCAGTCGGGATTATGGCATGAAGGCAGGATTTAAGTAGTGTGCTGGGGATGGGGTCCAGTACACAAGTAGTCGACCTCATCTTACAAAGCAGGTCATTAACAGTTAGTGTGTAAAAAGGAAATAAATTTAGTAGTATTTAGTAATATTTCACTTTCTAACCCCATGTAGTTTTTAGTCATGCCCAAGGAACATTTTTAATGTCACATTTTCATGCAGAAACAAGGTAAAGTTTCTGGAAGTAAAGGCTTCTATGTTGACCAATGCTGGACAACAGCCAACTATATGGAGAAAAAAAAAAAAAACCCTGGTACGTGTGTTACATAATCCACGTGCCAGAAGCATATGACTAGATGATCTAACATCCCCTAACACACAACGTTTTATTAAAATATTGCTAAATAAACCACTTCCAGGAAAAGGGTCTCGTGAGGAAAGATGTACACACTCAAACACAACTGAGTATTTGAATTACAACTACAAGCCAAATATTTGCTGGTGAACATTGTTTCATGGGCATGAAGCAAAACATGAGGATCCACGCCCCAAATGGACATTTCTATACCATTTGTTGTTGTCCATTATTGGTCACTATAACCTCCATATTTCTATTAGAAACTTTACAATCTCCATTCTGCATGAAAATATGAGATTAAAAAGTTTTTTTGCCATCACTAGAAACTACAAGTGGTAATGAACATAAAATCCATAATTTTGGGTGGAGTATTCCTTTAAAAGTGCATGTTAATTGATAATTTTTGTTGAGGTTCAAAAACAGCGCAAATTATGAGGCAGTCTATTTGCAATTAATGACTTTATGAAGGATAGTGACATGGATAAGAAAAAAGCACAGGGACAGAGACAGACAAGCAACACTTTTACCAATCAGCAAGGGAAGCCTTATGCTCCTGTAGCAACCTACAACAAAGTGCACACAGGCAAAACAGTCAAAGCACAGAGCCCACCAGCACGGAAGGTTAACATCAGAACTGTGCACACAGTATACCCGTGTACTTGTAATGTCTAGAAATACTGCCAAAGTGTCTGTTACTAACTGGAGAGGATGGACACAACAAGAGGAAGAATTATATAGTCTGACAATTAAGAATTGATAGATTTGACCAGCAACAAATCTCAATGACTCTACCATCACTTTAAAACAACTGCATATTTGAATTTTTTTTTTTAAAAAACACAAATTTCACTCGTCGTACACATTACAATTCAGTTAAAAATAATCTTACATACCTTTTAGTTAATTTTGCTTTAATGGGAGTTGCTTGAGTCAAAAAGCTGCCATTAAATGATGCATTCATTTTCTGTTTAGTTATGGTTCGCTGCGAGTCCATCTTGTGTTTGCGGGACGTCAGGTTATAAATGCTGCGAATGTGCTCCACTACTTTGTGAAGATTACGAACCTCCTATATAAGACCAGATAAAAAATAAATGTATATATAAATAAATAAACATACACATACATACATATAGACACACACACACACAAATACGCAAGAGGGTGACAAAAAGATTTTGAGCCTGCTCTTTTAAGAAAGGCACAATTAAAACCAAAGTTTTTAACTTTTCACCATAATCCCTGTTGGCAGCCATGATGTTCTGAGTATTCAGTAAGCTGTGAATAATTATTGTTTCATATATCATTTCTTTTAATGCTGCATTACTTACTGTTCCTTTCTATTGTACATTTTTGCTTCTGTTTTCATTATTACACTCAAAATATTTCTTGGGCTCTGCCAAGAGAAACATTTAAAGGCTGCTTTGTTCCCAGAAATATTCTAGTATTAAATATCCTAGTTAATCACTATTTGGTTTACTGTATTGAAACAGTATTAAAAGTTGTCCCGACACGGGTATTTGAAAACACAGAATCACAAGACCCAGGACGTGCTTGAACTCCACAGCTGCTGACCTGTTCAATTCATCTGCAACATTTTCCCCTTCAAACATCTGCACACTGTAAAAGCACCTGGAGAAGACAACAACCAGAACACCGAAGGTACTGAAGAGAACTTCCACATTTATCTTTGTCATCTTTTATTGTGAATCTCCCAACAAAGGACTCTAACTGGATTTGTATGCTGAAAGATTCTTTAATAAAAGTATAAACTTATTGATTTGTGGTGTTATTGCGGCTATTTAATTTTGTTTGCTTTTTTCAAAGGGGCCACTAAGCAGAATGACCTTTCAACAGTCCAATTACCAGCACAAAACCAGGTCCATTCGTGAACCTTTAATGCTTCCTGAGAATGCAATCTCAAGAAGGCTTAAGCACTTGTTAAAACACAAAGTTCTTCTGGGTTATTTAGATAAAATGTTTTGTTTTGCCTGTGCACCAAGTCTTATATAACCTGATTCGATGTCCTTATCACAAGCAAAGCACATCCCAGGGAATTCCCTTCCTGCCCTTCAGACAGAGGAAGAGAGTAGTAGTGATTATGGGACCACGGTCTGAAAAACTGGTTGGGTACAGCATTTCACAAAGCATCTTTTGCAGTGGTTGACAGCTTTAATTTCAAAGCAAATAATTTTATTGTTGACCAAATGTGTGGGGATTTTGAGGCACATAATCAACATGGATAACAATATCAACTTCATAATAGAAGTGTGCACATGATCTTGCTGCCACTGGCTGGGACCTAGAATATCTTTGACACTGGAGAATTGGCATTCTTTCGTTATTTCAACTGTTGTATGATTCTAGGCCATTGCAGCATGTTATTTGATCCAAAATTATGAAATTCTTCTTACATTTCTCCCAGTCTGAATTCACTGCCTCCATTATATCCTTTAAACACTAGAAATGTCAGCATACTGTGTACCCAGCTTCCACAGGCCTTGATCATGTTTAACTGTTCATGAAGATTGGATTCACAATGAAGCCACAGTTACTTCATTATTTTATCACAAATATGTTCTGCGATTTATCATTTAAAGAAGTCAGATGTTTTAAAGGTATGTATACACATTAATCATGATTGAAGACTGTAGTGATGTGTAGTGATGTGTTACATGTGGATTAGAACCTGCAAGTAACAATTTCATTGTACCTTGTACATCTGACAATAATGACCATATAAACCATGTCTGCATGGGTTTCTTCCGGGTACTCCAGTTTCCTCCCACAGTCCAAAGACATGCAGGTTACGTGGCATTGGCAATTCTAAATTGTCCCTAGTGTGTGCTTGGTGTGTGGATGTGTTTGTGTGTGTGTGTGTGTGTGTTCAGGCCCTGAGGTGGCCTGGCGCCCTGCCAGGGGTTAGTTTCCTGCCTTGTGCCCTGTGTTGGCTGGGATTAGTTTCAGCAGACCCTCGTGACCCTGTAGTTAGGATATAGCGGGTTGAATATTCTGCATTACTTCACAGTGGCAACTCAAAACTGTCTTCAGTTTCAAAGACAGGCTAAACTATGGATCACTTCTGAAAGATCTCCTTCCATAACAACATAATGCACTCCAACTCTTGGCTGTAGCAGGTACACTTTAACTATGTGAGAATGGAGCGCTATAGGGTTTTTGATGTGGTAATTTTCCAAAATCAATGTTGACTTGGTTCTGAAACAATAAGCACACACTATGAACCACAAATACTACACTAGAAACATGCAATTTGGATATTTTTAGTATACATATGCTAATCTCAGGTCACTTGCAAGAATCCACATCATAGAATACTACTTTCAGGTTCAGGCTCAAAACTTTAGTCTCTCCTCAGGTCTGGAAACTGTATATTCTGCACGGATACAAACATGCAGTTTAGGTCAGAAAGGTAAGGGGCATATAGTCACAGCCTTAAATTGAATATATAAATGCAAAAAATTATTATTATTATTATTATTATTATATTAAATTTTACTTCAAGTACAAACACAAACAAACAGTTAAAGTATATAACACCAAAATCACACCTTCTAACAAAATATAATTTTTAAATTAAGCTGGAATGCAGACATTTCAAAAGCCTCATATATGCAGCTAGTCAACACAAAGATAGTCAAAGTTTGCAGAAAAAGTGCATTTACTTTTAGCTTACTTTTGGATGCTTCTTTCGGTATTAATGTTTTCACCTGCATACTGCACACAACTCAGACATGTGATTTAGTTGCTGTGGTGTGCAGAAAGCAAAGCCAATCAAGCAGTCTAATGGTTGTATCATGCTGATTGATCCTACTTACTGTTACCAGTAAAACAAAATCCAAAAGTAAATTTCCCTACTGGTTAATAGGCTTAAACAGTTGTGCTTAGACAGAATTTGCCTTTATTGTATAACTTAACTAAAACAAATTTTTACCAGAGCTCTCCTGGGATCTTGCAACAGAATGACCAAGAGGAAGCAGGTTTTGGTGAAGATAGTTCCACCCTTATCAGCCACTTTATCCCCGGCCTTCTCTCTGTAGATTTGCAATAACTCAAGCAGGGTTTTGATTGAATGCTCAGTGTTGTAAACTGCTCCAACTGTTTTATCATACTGGGGGAAAAAAAACAAAAAAAAAAACACCACATTTAAAGCAGCTAGATTTGGGAAAACCCCACAACTGTAAAAATATGTAGCTCATAGTCATTAGTTTAGTATATCCAGTTCCTTTTTTGTCAAGACACAAATCCAACAACACATGGAATTTTTTTTTAGTCTGGCATTTCAGTTTTTATTATGTGCTAAAACAGGGTCAGTTTTTTTTTTTTTAAGAATATACACTCACACATAGACACACACAGAGATAAAACATCTCAGGGAAAGACTAAAAATCCACACAAGGTGGCCATGCCCAGAGGGGACAAGGATAAGGACACCTGCTAGGTCCCCAAAAGAATACCCTAGGAGAACTCCTTCCAAACATGTGATCTTAGAAGCACAACTAAAAGGGGTTGGAAGAGATTACAGCAGCAGTCAAAAAAAGGAACAATTCCATCCTATGCACAGAGTACAACTTTTTTTTTTTTTTTTTTTTTTAAACAATGTACAGTATGTAAAGATCTTGTTGAGCCTTGATAGCTTGGAGGAGTCTAACAGACTATTACTTTTTGTGGAGCTAAATCCGTGTGACTTAAAAATACATAACAGAACGGTTAAAGAGGAACATTTATTTATAGAGGATAGAGCATACCACAGACATTATAATACCTAAAGTATGTCTATATGTGCATGTATACATAGATATCTCTCTCTCTATTTTATATATATATATATATATATATATATATAATCTCTCAAAAGGTAATAAATGGCAACTACAGAGCTTTTAAATAGTAAAAAAAAACACAATAGTTTAATTGTACTTGATCCATCTATTTTCAAACCAGTTTAATCCAGGGTGGAAGTCTGTTTCAGAATGTTTTTTTGAAAAGTGGTTGGAAAACTACACAACCCTCACTGATGGGTAAAAAAAATTAAAAGTTGTATTTAAGCCCTATTCATTTTTTGAAACTTTTTATAGTGATCAGACTTGCAGGATATTGCTGCAAGAACAAAACTGGGGTCCCTTGTTTGAAACAATGAGAGGACCCTTCCAAATATTGCCATGAACACAGACTGGCCACAGAAATCACATTACGGCATCGCAAACAAAATAAAACAGCCACACAAATGGACAACATATACCAATTGTGTGTATGTATATAATATATATATATATATATATATATATA
>JANRMT010062857.1:18765165-18878403 GCA_026402145.1 Polypterus bichir lapradei | reverse complement strand
TTTTTTTTTTTTTTTGTTAGCCCCTAGAACAGAAAATACCCGAGTTTCATGTGGATGCATGTAGAAACATCCCAGCTTTATAACATTAACAATTAATACAGAAAAGCTTTTGTAGTTTTCCCACCTTTTCATAGGGAACACTGCAAAGCATATTTGCTTAGTACTTGATTGTAAATGAAAACCTTCTGTGTGGAGTCTGTGGCGTCCCCCAAATCTAAAAGCAAAAGCCCATCTAAAGGCTGCGGAACCGAATGTCATGAAAACATAAAAGTGAAGGCAGTGATGACTGAAAAAAGGAAGGGCTGCTTAACTACAAGGACACATTATTGTGAAAATATTTACAAAAAGTTGTATTGCACTAATATTATAAAATAGTATTCAGATTTTGATATTTTGTTGAACCATTATATACACTCGGGTTTTTTAAAATTATTATTATTCTTAACTGAATCACAGAGAGAATGAGAAAGTGGTGTCTAGCTAAAGCAGTGAAAACATGATGAAGCAGATTAAACACAAAGCAGAATGAATCAAGTGGATTGACTGACTGAAAATCCCTTTGTTTCTGGATGTGATTAAAGAAAATCTCAAGTCTTATGTATTAAAAGAAGTAATTCATCACCAACATGCAATGAATTTTCAAGTACATGGAAACCAGTTGATCTGTGACAACTTCAAAAATCGTATAATCGCAATGCCCACTTTTCATGCTAAGCAGCTGTTGTAGGAGTAGCACCAGTGCAGTGCAATGCAATGCAACACGATTCCAAAAGGTGGCTTATAGATATAAAGATTTCACAGAAAACATCTGTCATTTAAAAAAAAAAAAAAAAAAAAAAAAAAAAAAACACAGTTTCATAAAATCCACAATACCTATAAATTGTAGCAGAACAAATCACAATCAAGCCATGCTACAAACCTAAATGTTTTAGTGCTGCAAGAATATAGGAAAGATGCCTGTATCTCATTAGGTAGTCTATAGCAGTTGCTGTTTTGTTACAGAGCTTTTCCTCTTCTTTGCTTTCCCGATTAGCCTTTTCCAGCCGATGCCTTATAGCCACAACTGTACGGGTGTCATTCATTTTACGTGACCAGAATCCTCTCCAAGTTGCCTTTAAATTGAAAAAAAAAATGCATAAATGAGCTAAATATGTCAAGCAGGTTAGTAGGGGGTTAATTATTTTAATTTTATAGAACCAAAAATATTACCTGGACCATGATTACTCTTTGGATAAATGCTTCCTTCTGCTTTTTACAAAGGTAATTTTTCACAGCATTTTGAATAATAGTTGCTGCGTTACTGCGTCTAAGTAGCCAAGCTCGTGCCAATCTTTGAATCTTTATTATATTCTCCCTTTTATTCAGAAATCTTCTTCGCTGTAAGATGGCTCGCATCCACCTCTGGCAGAGTTTGAAAAAGACAGCAAGGAATGAATTCACAATAAAATACAAGTAGTATTTTTACACAGAAGTTTTTGTGGTTGTCAATTAAAACAAATATAATTGTATGGTGCAAAAATCTAAGACACATTCAAACAGTTTCAAATTTAAATGTCTAGAAAGTCCCAAAAAGAAAAAAATGCACAGAAATGACTAATCCAACTCAAAGTAGGTATCTAAGGAAGACTCATTTATCCAGCCAATATTGACTGATGAGTTAATAAATGACAGTGTAATTTCAACCATCTTAACTTCAGACTCGGGAGTTTTCAGAAGGATAACATTTCTCTTGAAATTGATTTACATTTCCTTTTCTTTGATGCTTAAACTACAATTAATTTCAGCTTTTAAACTAATTCATGATCAGATTAACCTTTCCTAAAGGTTCAGTGTACCAAATCTATGGATCCACCCAAGTTCACAGATTTCCAGTGGAGACATCATCTAATAAATTGCCCAGTGTGTTGGGAAACCAACTACATCACTATCCACTTACTTGCTAACTATCAGAAGTAACAAAAATCTATCTACAATTTCCCCAAATAATAAAAAGAATATACCACTAATCAAAGACTTATGACAATGCAAGTTGAAAACCACAGTAGAAAAGCCCTTATAGAAAATGTACAAACTCAGCAGGATCAACCCCAACCAAATGCTCTGTTACACTCCCAAAATTAGAAATGCAACTCATTTCATGGTTTCATCAAGTCCAAAGTTGTGATTTAATCTAATATGAAATTCAGTCCTTCCTATTGAACATCTGAGCAATTTTGACAAGAATAAGTCATTGACCCCAATAAGCATACAAGTACTGTTCTCCAAAATATCAATCTAAGACCTGAAAGTTTCTATAATAAAGTTCTATTTCTATAGTACTTTGTGTGCAAAAAATTTAATATTTATGCAAAATTTGGCCTTAGGTTTGTAAATATGTTATTGTTAAAGAATTTACTTTAAAGTAACAGCTTTAAATCAACTGTATTAACTTTCTTGATATGTTTAAACACTGATCATGTCACCACTTAATCTCCATTTGCTTAAACTAAAAGGGTTCAGCTCCTTCACTCTCCCCTTAAGGCTTATACTTCCACACAGGAATCACCTGGGACGAATCCCAGTCTTCTTGTTGCAAAGCAGCAATGCTTCCACTGCACCATAAATGCTGCCCAGTATTACAAATACAAAAGGAAAAATGTCAGACTTAAATACACAATGGGAGGCTTGAAACTTTAAAGTACACCTTATGAGAAGGATGTAGGAGTCACAGTAGACTTGTCAATATAACAGGACTAGGGAGCTCTGCCCTCTGCTTGCTTCGCTCGCCCACCCCTGGGTTTGTTTTACCGGATATACAATTAAAAGAGATTGTTATTTTCATGGGAATTGTTACATATGTATTATTTTCACTTTTCCTTTAAAACTTTTGTAAAAATAATACTTCATTTCTGGCCCCGGGAGTGGTTAAATCTCTTTCTCGCAGGACATATAACGCTGCTCCCGTTGTGAAAGGGGTGGCTGAATGCACGCTAAGAGATGCCGTCAGATTATGTTATCTTGCTGCTGGCGAGCTCCATGTTCTGCTTGTTGTGATGCACGTCAATCATTTCAAAGCCTGTAAGCAGCTGTCCTTTTGCCACTTCGCATCTCTGCCGCTCGTGTTGTGAAGGGGGGTGGGCGCTGAACACACACTAAGGACAAGCGGTCGGATCATCTCCTGCCAAGCTATGAGTGCTGCTTCTTGCTTGTCGTTGTTTTAAGACCTGTGAGCACATGAAGCGTGCCTGCCAAAAGCATTCCAACAACTGCTAGTTTAGATGTCTGTGAACTTGTTTTAAATGTTGTCTCACTGCCTTGTCTCACATGACATTAAAGTGTCTCTCGCGGGACGTCATATTGTCTTCCGAGAAGATCACGTCTTGTCTCGTCTCCCTCCAAAGATTTTTTTTTTTTTTTATAATAGATATATAGAGGATAAGTCAAAGGAGGTTATGTCTAAAGCTATACAATTCATTAGTAACCCCTTCACCTGGAGTACTATGTACAGTTTTGGCCTCCATGTTACAAAAAAAAAAAAAAAAAAGCCAAAGAAACTCCAGAGGAGAGTGTCTAGGCTGATTCTGGGGCAGAGTTTACATGTTCTTTCTGTGTCTGTATGGGTGTTCCCGTTTCCTCCCAAAGTCCAGTCCAAAGACATGCAGGTTAGATAGCCTGAAGATGCTACATTGGCGTGTGTGTTCACCCTTCAATGGGCTGATGCCCTGTCCAAGGATTTTTCCTCCCTTGCACTTGTTACTTGCTAGGATGGGCTCCAGATTCCCTCTACTATGTTCAAGATAAGTGGGTTTAGAGGATGGATGAAAGTGTATTACCTTACCTTAGCTCAAGGCTTTGTATCTTGATGGTCCCGCAATTTAATGGATCATTGACTACCTGACCAATAGACAGAAGTTTGTGAGGCTGAGGAATTGTGTCAGAAATAGTGGTGCGTAATACTGGAGCACCTTAGGGTGTCCAATCTCCCTTCCTCCGTACCCTCTACACAAGTGACTTTCAGCAATCTATAGAAATTTTAGAAGACTAGTCCATCATAGGCGGCATTAATAAAGGTTGTGGAGGACTTTGCCTTGCGGTGCAGGAACCACAATCTAAAACTAAACATCAGCAAGACTAAAAAGCTGGTGGTGGACTTCCAATATACCAAGAAGCCAGTGTGACCAATCAACCTTTACGGGGAGAACGTGGAATGGTTGTAGAGCTACAAGTACGAGGAGGTTCACATGAACAACAAACTGGAATGTTCTGAAACACAGTGGCGCTGCACAAGAAGGGCCAGAGCAGACTGTACTTACTAAGGAGACTTCAGTCATTTAATGTGTGCAGCAAGCTGATGGAAATGTTCTACCAGTCAGTAGAAGCCAGAGTGGTGTTCTACACTGCAGTATTCTGGGGAAGCAACCTAAGGTTAAAAAAACAAAATACCTATACAAACTTATCAGGAAAGCCTGCTCCATCACAGGACAAATGCTAAACACACTTAAAGCTGTTGTGGAAAAGAGGATGATGGAAACATTGAATGCCAAAAAAAAAAAAATCCCCTCCATGAGACACTCTTGAAACACTTAACCAGAGGCTCATTACATCACGGCGTGCCAAGAAATACCTTTGTCTGATAGCTGTGGGCAGAAAAGACCCAGAATTCAATGCTTCTAAGTGATGTACTTGTTAAGCTTATTTATTTGTTTACTTATTGATTGATTTGCTGTATTATCTGTCCTGTGAGTTTGTGTCCTTGTTTATGTTTCCGTGTGTATCTGAATTTGGGATTAATAAAGTTTATCTAATCGAACCCAACATTACATTTGCCACAGATCTACCCAAGTCTGCATGTTGTTCAGGGCTCCTGTGCGCAATGATGCAGTGGATTCTACATTACCTGACTTTGTCGGTTTTCTGGCTAAACAAGAACTAGAAACTGCTGTAGCAAGTACAATACTACATCACTGATAACCCACTGCTGTCAAGTGTTTTTTTGCTACCAATTACATCAACATTTTAAACTAGTTCATGATGGATGGGATTTTTAAATTAACTTAAAAATGTTGAATGATCAAATAAGAAAAATTTTTGCAATTTGCCTACCTGTATACAGATGATTGAGTGAATTTGTTGCTTTGCACGTTTTAGAACCAAATAAGCTCTGAAGTTCCTCTGAATTTTGATTGCACTCATGTGATGGTAAGCAGCTGCGGAGAATCGCATCCGTTTCTCGGCTTGCTTCTGCTCTATAATCTAAAAACCAAGCAACAATTTAACTTTATTTAATACATCTATCTTTAGTGCAATTCACTAATAATTTAAATGTTAATCACCTATATATCAAGGGAAAAAATTCAATTCAAGAGTTTACATTAGCCGATTGTTTCCTACAACCACATAAGACTTTGTATCCTTTCATTGAAACAAGTGATACTCCAGACCGGAAAAGTACAATAACTACCATGTACCTTCTTTCTGACTAGCCAGCCACGACAGAATGCCTGGAGAGTAATGGTTGCATTTTTAATGCTCTGAAACCTTGACCGCTCAAGTCGACGCCTTTGCCAAGCATGGAAATAATTTTCTATTACTTGGACTGCTTTTTGCTTTCTCTGAAAATCTCTTCTCTGTACAAACCCTCTGTAAAATGCTTGAATTAGCAAGGCTGACCTCTGCATCTGAAACAGAGAAAGAATATAAATAAAAAAAGTAGCTTTTCAAATCAATAATTTATTGTTTCATTTGCAGTCAATTTCAATTTCCTGTTCCCAAATTTTAGTAAACTGGACAAGAGTTTATATATTTAAAAAACAATATAATATACAATGCATGATCATTGTATTGGTGGGAACAGTGAGAAATCTATGAAAGTTAAAATATATCCAAGAACAGTACAGCATACAAAACTGGTTGCTGGACTGCATAACGATGCATTACCTTGAAAAACAGCTTTCGTGTGCGATAACCTCTCCAGGCAGTTTGAATTGTTACTGCCGATGTCCGTAACTGTAAGAATCTCAGACGATTCATTCTTGCTTGCATTGTTTCCCTCCATCTCTTCTGAATGATGCATGCACAATGATGCAGTTTAAGAAATCTTATAAAAAAAACAAAAAACAAAAATATGTATGTTTGTGTGTATCTATCTATATACATCTCTATATACACACACACACACACACACACACACACACACACACACACACAGTGATAGACGGTCAGGACACCGCCTTAACGGAAGAAGGACTGGGGAACACATATGTACGGAGCACTGCCTCCCCCAGAGTGCTAGATGGCAGCCCCACTGGGTTGCAGCGTTAACTCTAATTCCCACAGGGCTCCAAGGGATATACTGCCACACCTGAGAGTCCTTCCAGACCTCACTAATGAGCCACCTGGAGTACTCCCAGGTGCAGCATAAAAGAAGCTATCTGCCTTCTTTCGGAGAGCCAGAGTCAGGATGGGGTAGACGTAGCTTATCAGGAGGAGTAGAGACGAACACAGAAAGAGAGAGAAGGCAGAGACAAAGAGCAGTGTGTGAAGTGTGAATTGCTATGCTTCACTGTACTATGCTGAGCATGTGGGAATGACAAGAAAACACTTCCCACTAAATAAAGCCTGTGCATTGCTGGACTTGTACCTAGTGTTAGCCTGTGTTGCGTGCATGCATACATGCATACAAGTTTAAAGTGAAAGAGAAATGCCAAGACATGTATCAAAAGCACACACAGAATTTTCAAGGTGGGTAAGGGTTGAATTCTTAGTTTTATTGATTGTTTCAAGAGTACACCATTATATTTGCTTTCAGCAGTCAGTGTTCCAGGGAGTGCATGTGGAGGTGGCAAACTTCTTCAGATACTCAGGGATTCACATCAATGACAGGCTGGACTGGTTTAGTAACACAGAGGAATTATCAAAGGAAGGGCAGTGCAGACTATTTTTCAGGATAGTGACATTCTTTACATGTTTTAAAACTCTGACACTGAATGCAATTTTCTACACTGCAGTGTAGTCAACAGGCTAATAAACATAGTACATTTTACAATTTTACATGTACAACTCCTAAGACTCCTGAAGGTAAAAAATAATTTATGCAAAGTTTTAAAAATAATTTATGCAAAGTTGTTCCATTCATCCATCTTCATCTACTTAAACACATTTAAATATGTTGTAAAGTTCTTATCCTTGCAGCACTGGGAACCAGTCTATTTCAGTGAGCACACAAAACCATACAGAATATTTAGAGTAGGGTTCCCTAACCTGTGGTACGAGATGGCATTTCAGGCTTTGGGACAAAGAAGGCTGCATTACATTATTCGACTTTATCATGGTACAATCGGTGTCTTGCACTGTGCTGTCATTTACAGGCCATTAATAGTTAGCACTCTTGCTCTATAATATGTAAAGAATCACTTTGCAAAGATCCATCGGGACAGATGAGGTATAGTATTAATTTTTAGGCAAGCCCCGATTGTAAAACATCACTGATTTCAAGGTTTGATTGACATTTTTTCAAGGGATGTCAAAGAGGACCGAATTGGATGCAACACCTGTCGCTTACACGTGTGGCACATCTGGTTTTGAACTGCAGTGTATGGGTTATCGGGGAACAAAGCTTGTCAACTGTGTTTCATTGCTTAACGGCGCTCAGGCACCCGTTGCTGCAAGGGGGTCTTCAATCTCCCAAACCCCTAGATTGTGGAAAATGTGCAATTTCCTTGTGGTGCTTTATGTTCTGCGGGATATCCCAGCCCCGGATCATCAATCGAGTGCCTAAGCTTCACAGGGGACGCAGTCACAAAATGACAGAGATTTATAAAAGTAAATTGCTCAATTTATATTTAAATTTTATACTCAGATTTTAAAGCTTATTGAGTTCAGTTTGTTCACCTGCTGTACTATATGTGGTTCGAAATTTGACTTCATCTTCAAAATGTAGGGGGTGGAAACATAAATCAAACATTTTCTAGGGGTATGGGGCACAAAAACGTTGGGAAACACTGATGTAGAGACAAGTCAAACACACAGGCAATTTTTTAGGAGCCGAGTGGGAAAAAAAGAAAAATCCTCAGTGACTTAGAGTAAAGCAAATTCCACTCAAACAAGTGAACAGTCGAGGATTCAGACTATCTACTCTCTTGGTCATGTGAGGCAGCAGTAAACGCTTCACCACAGTGTGACCCATAACATTATCATATGTAAAACAAAATTCAACATATGAAAAGTTAGCACTGCTGCATTGTACATTTAGGGTCGTGCATTTAAAACCTGTGTCCAACAATCATCCTCCTGCATATTCCCCGTGCCTCTAAGAATTCCTCCATGCTTTCAGGTTTCCCTCCCACATTAACAAATACGTGCAAATTAGATTAACAGGTGACTTTAAAGTTTCCTCATTGATTGCATGCAAATTGAGCTCAGGGGATGACTGGCATCCTTCCTCTAAGCTGGTACTTGCATTGCCCTGGCGATGTTAGGATAGGCTCTTATGTTCCGTGATCTAGAGCTAGAATAAGTCGTCTTGTGAATTTAATGTAATCCTATGTTGTGCAGATTAGAAATGTATTACCTTCTTCTGAGTAGCTTTGTTCTTATGCAGTGATGAACTGTTGCAATGGCTTTCTGCCTCGTCCTGTATTCTCTGCGAACCACACAGCCTCTGTACCATGCCAAGATATACCGGGCTGCTTTGATTTTTAGAATTTGCTGTCTTGTCTGGTAGCCTCTTATGTGGGCCTAGAAAAAGCATAGGCTCAAATGTTTAATATTTCAGGAATGTAACATTCACAAATTCCTAAATATACAGGTGATAAATTAAAATACCTGAATAAGAATTGCAGATTCTTTCATTCTTAGGTATTTTGCTTTCTCCATCTTCTGTAGCAGATATGCGCGGTAATGCTCCTGTATCACCTCTGTAGCCCTCTTGTATTGTAGGAACCGAGTCCTCTGCATCCTTCCACGAAAGAATGCCTTATAAAGAAAAAGAAAATCAATGAGAGAGAATGACAAACAAAAAGGGCCTACCAAAGGGATTTAATTATTGATGCAACAATGGCATGGGCCTTATACTCCAAATTAGAAATCTTTAAGCAAAAATGTATTAAATTTAGGAATGTTTTTCAATATCCCACTACTCCACAGCTGGACTGTTTTGAAATGCTCCATCATCAAGCTGGTCATATCCCTTTCTAGCTTTCAAATGCTTACAAGATCCCAGATGGTTACAAACAAGTTTTACATTAAAATTGGACATTTATTCATATTGCCTTTGCAAACTGGTGACAAATCAGTACAGTGTTGAAATCATATCTAGTAAATTACTACCGTACCAATAATCTGAGCCTGTACTACTCCTGGCAGACACTCTAAAACCTATTCCAGTATTTCTCAATCCAGGAGTCATGAACTTAATTTCAGTTCAGCACCCAGTCTCCTTTATATGTATAGATGTGTACCATTTGGGGAGAGGGAATGGTGACCAATTTATATTAAAATTATTGCTAATAAAGGGTCATTACTGAATAAAAATACAGTAGGTAAGACTGGATCCCAAGGTCAAAAAGGCTGAGAACCACTACTGCACTCTAAACTTGTTACCTTTAACTTATGAATTTTTTTTTCACGGCTAAAATTACACCCTTGTCTTATGACCCTGCTTCAAATCTGTCTCCAACTATAGCACATTTTTCAGATATTTTTTAATGATTAGTGAAATTACTATCAAAGGGGCTATAAACAAGTGTAGTCTTTTCACTGACCATAAACCATTTGACAAAATTATTAGTGACATAGGCATATAGTACCACATCAAATGTAAAATGAAAAAAACAACTCTTTTGAAAAGTACCTGTATTACTGTAGCACTCTTCTGAAGTCTCTTTTGTCTTTGCCGTGTGATGAAGCCCCTAATTCTTGCTTGCAGCATTTGGAGTCTCTTTACTGTCGTAAGGTAGGCTAACCTTTGTTGTTTCATTATCAAGAAGGCCCGGTAATGTTTTTGCAAGACCAGGGCAGCCCTCCTGTAGCTTTCACATTTCCTTCTTGCAATATAGGCCCTGTAATGAGCTTGTATGGTAATGGCAGCTGATCGGAGCTCTTTGAACTTCCTTCTACTAATGGCCATTTGTAAGAACGACTGAATTTTGCATGCTGCCGATTTTTGCTTAGCTAGTTTCCTGGCAGCTAATCCTCGGAAAACTGATTGTAGCAAGATGGCTGCTTTCTTCATTTCCAGGTATTGGGTTCTTTGTAACTGGGTTTCTTTACAAGATCGGTACCACTTCTGAATTACTAATGAAGAAAAGCACATTTCTTTGTAACATGCCCTGGCTTTATAGCACTTAAACGCTGACTGAATGACAACCGCAGCAGCTTTTTGACGCAAGAAAGCTCTCCTTTGGACATACATTTTAAGAAATGACTGAATGTGCACTGTGGCCGTCTCACGGTGCACCAACTGCCTTGCCTGCCAAGCTCGGAATGCTTTTTGGATACAGACCACAGCTTGTTTTGTTCTGCGATATTGCTCTACTTCAGAAACTTTCAGTTTCTGTGCTCGGTACCTTTGCTGCAAAACTACAGCTGCTGCACGCAACTTTTGAAAATTCCACCTTTGTTTGTGCGTTCTAAACCAGGCCTGTATGATCACTGCTGCACAGCGTATTTTAGTCAATTCCTGACGCACCTTCATGCCCCTGTAGACGGACTGAATAATAATTGCACTCTTTCGGTATTTTAAAAAGAGGCTTCGTTGCCTTTTACCGTTAAGGTACGCTTTGTAATAGGTCTGTATCATAATGGCTGCCAGTCTCATTGCTTTGAATGTAATTTCTGCTTTGTACATCCTGAAAGCAGACTGGATAACAACTGCAGCCCTCTGTTGCCGTTTCAATGTTTTCCTACTTTTCAATCCTCTGTAAGCAGCTTGTAGAGTAATGGCAGCTGTGCGTAAATCGTGATAATTATTTTGTTGCTGCCTTGCCACTATAAGTGCTCTATACCTTCTCTGAATGGTGACAGTTGCACATCGTAGCACCACATATCTTTTGTGTTGCAAGTAACATCTGTACCTGTGCTGGATAAGCTGTGCAGCAGCCTGGATGTGCTTTAGGTGGCATCTGGCCTTCATGCCTCGGAAGGCAGCCTGAATGCAAATGGTAGCCCTTTGAATGGTTTTGTATTTACTGACTTCAATGTTCCTTAAACGATTTGCTTTGAACCTTTGTTGGACAACCATAACTGCCCACTTCAGTTTTTTAAACTGAATATAATGTCTCCACTTACGATAATGTGCCTGGATCACCGATGCAGCTTTGTGCCTTTCTCTGAGAATTCGGCGATCTCTCATGCCTCGGTATGCAGACTGGATGAAAATAACCGATTTTCGTATGTGCAGATATTTTTCCCGTTCCTCCTTCCTTTTCAGATGGGCACGATAGTTTACTTGAATAATGGTTGCAGCTAGTCTCATTGCAAGATAGGAACATTGAGCTTTGTGCATTCGAAAATAAGTTTGAATAGCAGTGGCTGCAACGTGCTGTTGCTGTACCATCCTCCTCAGTTTAACTCCTCTGTATATTGATTGAAGTTTAATTGTTGCCTGCAGTAGTTGAACATATTTTTGACGCTGAATTTGTCCAACAACCATAGCCCGGTACCTCCTCTGGATGTGTATTGCGGCAGTCTTCTGAACATTAAATTTGGTTTTGGCTTTAAAAGTTTTGTATGCAGCTTGAATTTTGCAGGCGGCCCTGTGACGTGCCTGCAAACATTGACGGACTTTCATACCGCGGAAACCTGCCTGCAGTGTAACAGCAGCTTCCCTCAAACGGAGAAATTTTACTCTTTGCTTTTTTCCACAGGTGTAGGCCCTGTATGCCTGTTGTATTTTCACAGCTCCCAAACACATAGCCTTCCACTTCCTATGCAACACATAGGTCCTGTAACAGTTCTGTATCAATGCCGCTGCTTGATGTTGCACTTGAAGCCGTCGCCTTACAGTCTTTCCTCGCCATGCAGCCTGAAGTTTCAGGGCACAACGCCTAACAGCCAAGTAATTCTCTCGCTGTTTGGCACCAGCAAGTTTAGCTTGGAAGCGTTTTTGAATGAATACGGTGGCATTCTTTAAAGCATGGTAGTTTTTCTCAGCCTGGTATCTCCTGAAACATGCCTGAATGACCAAGGCAGCTTTATGCCACTTTTGTATTTTGGTGCGCAAAACCTTGCCATGGTAAATTGCCTGTATTGCAATTGAAGCTACCTTTAATTTTCTGTACTGTACTCTTTGATGTACTCCTAATATGCAAGCTCGGTACCACCGTTGAATCTGAATGGTACTTTTCTTTATTTCCAAAAACCTTCTCCTTAATACACGAGCACGAAATGCTCTCTGTATTACACTTGCTGACTTATGCAGACACTTCAGAGTTTGGCGCAGCCTGTAACCTCGGTATGCTGCCTGCAAGCACATGGCTGCTGCTCTGACCCTTAAAAATGAGGTTCTGTATGCAATCCCTTCTCTGTAACACCTGTAATGCTTCTGAAGAACAAGAACAGCTTTATACTTTGAAAGATAGCAAGCTCTTTCCTTTTTCATTCTGAATGCTGATTGAATTTTAACAGCAGCTATTCTCCATGTCTGAATCTGTTTTCTCACAACATAGCCTCTGGCAGCTGCCTGTAGGACAATGCAAGCCTTGCGCTTTCTCCTAAATTCAGCAGCATGAACAGTACAAAGCTGATTGGCTCTTCGAGTCCTCTGTATATATATTGCTGTATTTCTCAGCTTTGTGTAACGTTGTTGTGTTTGCATCATCTTCACATAAGCCTGGATTGTAATGGTGGCCTGTTTCAGTTTCAAAAATTTCTTCCGGGCAATATAAGCACGGTAGACAGATTGAATTCTCACCACAGATTTCAGCATATGCCTCCTTCTCCTTGCATGCCATCCTCTCCATGCTGCCTGAAGTACAATAGCAGCCAACTTCATACTCTGGAAGCTTTCTCTCACTTTTCTGCCAAGGGTGACAGCTCTGTAACATGCCTGGATTAAGGAAACTGATCTTTTAAGTCTTTGGTATCTCCTTCGAGCTTGCCAGGATCTTACATGTGATTGCAAAATAACAACACTCTGTCTTGCAAGCAAAAACTGGGTCCTCTCTTTTTTCATCTGCCAAAATGATGCAATCACACAGGCAGCTTTAATCTGTCGGTAGATCAACCGCCCTTTTATTCCTCTGTAATATGACTGGATGACTACTACAGATTTACGAACAAGCAAGTATTTTCGTCTCTGGGCTTTACCAAATACAAATGCCTTATAATGCCTCTGGATGGTAAGGACAGCAGTTCTCATTTGATTAAATTTTCTTCTTGCCTTACAGCCTCTAAACCATGCCTGAATTTTGACAATTTTTTTTTGAATGGTCATGAAATGCTTCCGAATGCTGTACATACGGTAATATGCTTGTATGTGAATAGCTGCCATATTTCTTTTGGCATGTACTTGGGAGCACCACCGTCGAAAGCAACACTGTATAACCGAAGCAGCCAAG
This sequence comes from Polypterus bichir lapradei, assembly GCA_026402145.1. NCBI lineage: Eukaryota > Metazoa > Chordata > Cladistia > Polypteriformes > Polypteridae > Polypterus > Polypterus bichir. The sequence continues at coordinate 18,864,868 of JANRMT010062857.1, read as the reverse complement.
TTCTGTCGTGCAAGCATACGGCTTTTCCATTTTCTGTAACATCTTCCAATCAATACAGCTGAAGCCTTCATAATTAAATAGTGCCGATGTTGTCCTTTCGCTAATAAATTGGCTCTGTGCCGTCTTTGAATAGTAACAACCGCCTGTAGAATCTTCTTATATGCAGAATGTGCAATTTTCATCCGTACCCGGGCTTGTAACATGATAATGCAGCATTTAACATGCCGATAGTGCTTCATTGCAGAATATCTCTTCCAATACGCCTGTTTAACAAATAAACAAACATTACATATCAAAACCAACATTGCTACTCAGAATTAACTGAAACCTGGATGAAGAAATTATGATGAACCAGAGGAAACACCAGAAACCAAAGGAAATTAGATAAAATACACATTTTTGCAATATTAGCTGGCTATAATTAGTTACATGCAAATATTTTTGATAGGACATGTAAATAACATTAAATTGTAAAGACAGTCAACTGTAAATATCTTATGTTGCATCAGAAAAATTAATAAATCAAAATCTGATATTTTTTGATTACCCAGCCAAAACATTTTATCAAAATTAGACTTCTCATTAAACCACATATTTTTCCTCTTAAGGCCTTGTCATATTTGATGACTTCTCCAGCTATTTTCAGATGTAGCCCTCATTTACATAATCTCAGAGTATCACAAGCATTTGGCAGGGTACTCCTGTGAAGCAAGTTGCATAGCGTGACATACCCAATGATTCAGATCTGATTTTGTCTGCAGTCATTGGGGTGGGCTCTGTGTACATAAGAGCTAACAAGCAATGAATGTCTATCCAGAAATAGAATTCATAGAATGCAGCCAATGAAGAATAAGGAACATATTCAAGAACTTTAATGCACCACATCAGAATGGAGAAACAGAAAAACAAAGGGCTGAGATTGCAGCTGATTTTGCGATTGCTGTCAACCCTTAGTATAGCTCCAGCTTGGTCAGGCAGCACATCACTGGCCATCACAAAAAGGGGCAAGAACAGTCACTATGAAACAACCAATGATTTTCAGTTGTGTAATCTGACGTAGCTCAGTGAAAAGATGAACAACAGTGAACAGCAAGTCCGAAATACCTAACGGCTGAAATCGCATAACGTGACTTCGACTTTACACTTGCATATATAAGTCTTCAATGACAATTTTTTCTGCAAATAAAATGTATTGTTTAGTCTAAATGTATTGTAAATAAAATGTCTTTCCTAAAATAGATTGTCATGTGTAACGTGGATAAAGAATACGATTTTCCAGGTGTTTATTTTGCCTATGTAGTGTGTAAAACTGGATATTTGTCCAGTCAGCAATCCTTACTCTGTAATGATATAAAACTTCAGTACCATACTCAGATTTCATACTAGTACATGGAACATTTAATGAAACGAAAAACCCAAAAGTAACATTATTAAAAGTAACAAAAATAGCCATTGTAATGAATCAGATAAAGTCATATCAAAAGAGACATTACACTAAAAGTAACTGAGCAAAATGAAGAAATATGACTGATGCTTACAGAAGAAAATACGTGTTACCCATTCACTAATTAATTGCTGGGATTATGACAGACTGTCCTTGTTCTTATAATAGCCTTTTGGAAAGGACTTTTTTAAACTGAAGACATGCCTCCCTGACCAGAATTCATTGGTCAAGAGCCCGGTCTTCATTTCAAGTTTTTCTTCCTGTGAAGCTTTAGGTTTAGTGTTTGTGTATCCTAACAATTATAGCAGTAACTATTTAAGAAAATTGATTATAAACATCTCTCTCTTCATTCTGCATGAAAACATGAGATTAATTTTTTTTTTCCTCTGTCAACAATACAAAAGTATATGGAGTAATATTAAAAAGTATCATTTTTGGATGCAGTATCCATAAAGTACTTGCATTATTTGCATTAGACAAACTTTTTTTAAAGTGATTCATGCATTAAAGTTATCTTCTTGTGGACATATTTTTGCTGATAGAGTGAAGTATTTACTTTGGAGTTAGCAAACATTTCTAATACCATAACTAGAGTTTTAGCTGAGACTTTTTGCAGCAGAAAAATTCATATCAAACACTCACACTGAAGCGTGATTTTAAACTTCTTCAATAAAGCCAAATAAACTGGAAAAAGAAATTAGTACCAGGCATTTTCTTTTTCCTTTAATGCATGACAACTTAACCAAAGCCAACATATACTGCTATAAGAGTTAACTCAATAAGATTATTCACAATATTTTAAAAGAACTGCTACATTTTTGTATTATGAAATGGTAAGCTTTTGATCATTTTAGATATGCTTAAAAACCATATAATTTCACATATTTAAAATGGTACTGAAATCCCAACATTTACCAGAGACAGAAAAGTAAGCGGGACAGTAAATGGAGGTAGGTTGGTGCAGTGTCAAAGTAAATCATAGTAAACACTAATAACATAGTTGGTTAAGAAGATGGGAGAAAATGAGAGAAGGAAAAAAAGTGCAGCGATATTCTTGACTGTGCTTTCATTTAATACTACTACTACTACATTTTATTTATAAAAGCACCTTTCGTTTACATTATAACAAAAAGAGAAACCTTTACACAACAGGCTTTCCATTTGAGTATCTAAATATCACTTACCAACAAAAACCATATATATATTTACCTGAATAATTGTTGCAGATTCATTTTGGAGTCTTAAGCGGTCCTCCCTGGCTTTCTTTCTTACCAAATAGCCTCTCCAAAATGACTGGATAATTATTGCTGCAGCAATTTTCTTCTTTTCTCTACGTTTACTGAGAAACTTGAAAACAGCCATCTGAATGATGCAAGCAGCACGATTTCTCTCCTAAAAATTTTCAATTAGTATTTAATGAACCAAATTATTATAAACATGCAAAACTGCTTTTATTACATTTATTTCTGATGACCTAAAAATGTAAAGCTTCCAATGTATTGCTTATATGCTCATTATGTACTTAACTAAAAACCATAAGTTGAATTCAAAATGCACAGTAAAAAAAAAAAAAAAGATTCACTTAATTCAACAAAAATATCTAAAATTCACACACTATCATACTATGCTGCTTATTTCCTACTCCTTGATAGGGTTTAAGTATTATATATTACCATAGAAAGGCATGTAAGAGATAAAAATTTGTAGCTTCACGATATTCTCAAGAAACATACATAACACCATGCAAAGGAAACTACCCGCTTGTAATGCTTACCCCTTCTTGTGCAGTTTGTGTTTGTACTTAAATTGTTACCATTAAAGAAAGTCTTCTCCAAACCCAACTTTAAAAAAAAAAATCACATTTATAAATGTAACTTTAAATTGTATGCATAAAAGTATAGAATCCTTGAATTGTTGTGATGTTTTCCCAACTTTGCAGTCTAATTTTCTATTTTTTCTTCTAAGGCTAAAACCAGACCAAAACTATTTTTAAACCAAACCAAAGATACAATACTGAATAAAAATTAAATTACTCATATTGAATATTGCAGCCTATTCCCAAACTTCAGAAATTCTACAATTAATAAAGTCAAATTACACGATGCAAGCTAGGTTATAGTATTACGCATTAATAGCTGCTTCATGCAATAAAATTTTGGAGAGCTAAGTAAGCAGGTGTGAATTTCCTTTTGGGGATTAATAAAGTATCTATCAGGAATTTTGTAAGGGTAAGAATTAAAGGTTTTTGCATTCAGCATCAAAATGGTTGACTTCCTTTCCAGAGCAATGCACCTAGAAAAATAAAACAAAAGAGTAAAGTTGTACACATGTAAAAATGCTGCATACCTCATGTTTTTTCTGCTCAAGCTTCAGTTTATACTTCCGCCAAGCTGTCTGGATGACTCTTGCTGCTCTTGTCTCTTTACACAAATCCAAAAGACGGGCACAAAGAAATGACAGGTAACAAATAACCACCTGCAATAAACAGTTTGCAAATTATTTTTAAAATTGGAAAGAGAGAAAAAAAAAACCATCTCACAGCATAAATGCCTATCTGCTTCTAAATTAATTTGAATTAATCTAAACTATGATTTTAGTTAATGACCATCCTCCATAGGTTGACTTCTTCTATCAGTCAGTCAAAGTGACACAGTGTTTCTCTTTTAGGTATCATAACCCACCTTTTCCCCATAAAAGTGCCCTTTTTTCCCCTGTTGGGCAAGCGGTGAGATGGGGCAGGTTGCCCCCCTTGGCAAGTCGAGCACAATGATCAAGAGTATGGCAGAGTTCTTCCCCCTTGGTGAATCTATTGCAATCAGAGTGGCGATAGTAGTTGGGTTTGAGGGGCTAAGTACATTCATTACAGAAGTGGGGTGGCCACCTCCACCTTAATGAAGCAAGCACAAATGTGAAGTGGTAGGTCCCCTTTGGTGATTTGAGCATGATTGTGAGATGAGGGGTGGATGTTAGGGATTAGCCCACATCGGTGAGGGTTATTGAGCACAAAAGTTGAAATAGCAACCTGCCGCAGCCCACTACCATTATAAACAATAGCAATTCGTGAGAAACACTGGGTCAGCTGAAGTCACTAAATCTGCTGGAACACATGTGACAGGTTTGAACCACATTAAATATTTGTTTCTGTTTTCCACTTCTTGTTTTGCTGGGATGGCCTAGGATTCCTCACAAACTTGTACGGCACAAACTGGGATCTTATAAAGAGTTATGCATTAATTACATACAGTACCCAATTTCATAATTAAGCAGACACTTTCAAATAGTGTTAATTGTGTATAGTTTGTGGTGTTTATGGTTCACTCATGTGGAGTCAATTCACAGGAATAAAAGACATTTGCTGAATATTAGACTGCTATGTGGCATTTATAAGACGTGAAATATGAAAGATCAATACATTACGATTTAACGACAAAAATTACCTTTTCATTTGGAATTGTATTTGACATATCCTGGGAGTTAATCATTGCTGGTACACCTCCAAGATTGGAAACAGCATTATTCACCAACTGAAAGTTGGTCTTTTCATTCTCTAGAAGTTCTTTGAAATTAACCGATATTGTACTGGCTTTTAAAAAAGAAGCATAAAGTAAATTTAAAAAAAAACAAAAAAAAAAACAAATATAAAATGAAAAATTTAAATAAAAGGAAATTAATCTTATAAAAAAAAGTTATAATGTGCTACTTGCTGTTTAAGTATTTTGGTTTATTAAAGAATTAAAGACTTGTGGTACATTATACAAGACTGACATAAAACTCATGTAGCATGGGCTCTGGGTCAAGCATTTGATATTTGATGTTTAACATGTCCAAGTCATATCCTGTTTGAACATGTACATGGGTAAATTACTTAAAATGACAATTTCAAAATTAAAAAGCTACTCCCTTACTGTCATTTAGCTCCTGACAATTCAAACTGCTGTCATCAGAGTCGCTGGATGATTGATTAAGACCAATGGTGCCACGATGTCCACATTCAACCGTCTGAGTAGTCTTCTGACTAATGGTTTCCATTGTCAAATAACTGGGGTGATAATAGTTAATCAGAAAACATAGTACTCTTCCATCTGAGAAAGAGACAGTAAAGTTTTCAACCTGAAAAAAAAAAAAAAAAAATTGTCAAAAAGACTGCAGCCATGGCACTTATATGTACAACACCACACAAACTCTGGAGAAAAACCAATCACTGAAAATATTTCACTTATTGCTTTTATGCATGAAATTATCCAAGCATGGTTAACTTGGCATAAAGTGACATTCTGTGATGCACAATGACTTAAAAGTTCATTAAACTGATCATCAAGAATCTCATGCAGAAGGCTAAACTGTTACTTTACATAAAGATTTTTTAAGTTTGATTTGTAAAGAGACTGTTAGGTGAGGCAATTTACAACACTTATGCCTACTCTTTGACAAAGAAACTAGGCCTAGCATCAGTTTGTGTATTGTAAAATATTATAGAACAAATAGCAAAAATGCTTTAAGTATAGGACAGCATGCGGCAAATGTGGTTGAAGCACCAATTCACCAAGTTTTCCCCAAATCACAAAAATAAAAATCTAGAATTGTAAATAGGGCTGTGATCATTTAAAGTCATGTGGATCGTACAGGTAGAATGTGAATCAGATTATGGTGTAGTAGCATTTAAAAAGGATCTAACAAGAACACAAAAATTGTTGCAAACTAAATTCTAATCCAAAACACTGATCTCTGCTAATATTTAAAACATACTGAATATGAATTCATCCTTTCATGTAATTATGATTTTACTGGTTTATAAATTAATGATATTACCAGATCTTTATTTTTATACTACCATTAAAAACTATTACTAGCAGTGCACTGTTACTCTGACATACTGTAGCATAGAAATATGGGCTTGCTTAATGCTTTTTGATAGTAGTGTTAATGTCTGAAAAAGACTATCCTAACAACAGCAAGGAGCAATTGATCACTAAAAATGTGTCATCCAGAAAACTTAGACTAGTGCTGGTGGTGCTGTCCACCTCTACTTGGTAGTCTGCCTCGAAAGACATGGAAGTAACCAGTACAGCAGTACCATCTCTCTTATTATAATTAGGATTACCAGTCTAGAACGTTAAGTTGTAGTTGGGAATGCAACATTCATTCACAACACAACCTAAATTCAGGAATACAGATCGATAACAGAGCTGTGCTGTTAAGTGTTAATCAGTAGACTATGTTCTTTCTTTATTGCTCTGTTGACTATTACACTCCAGAAACCCAAAGCCATAGTCTCAAGTCTAAGAAATCCATTTATCTGCAGTTGATAGGACAGGAAGCCGTATAAGATTATAGTATGGACTGTATACGAGGGGGGACCCAAAAATAACCGGAATTTTGTTGTTGTTAGGTTGGTACTTGTAGTACGTGGTTGGGCCGCTAGGGTGATCTACTGTAGTTACACTCCTCACAAGTCAGTTTGCCAAGTGCCATCAGTCTGGAAGGTTGTGCTGGTGTTCAGTGAATTTTGTAAAAGTAGTTTTGTGCAAGTGTCGTTCTTTTATGGCCGATTATCGTGAGCAACGCGCGGCAGTGAAATTTTGTTTTCTTCTTGAAAAAAAGTGTTGCAGAAACTATTGTTATTGAAACGGATTGACAACCCTGAACCACCCACCCTACTCACCGGATTTAGCTCCGTGTGATTTCTTTTTGTTCCCTCGGATGAAAAAAAACACTTGAAAGGAAGGCGTTTTGCTGACGTCAAAGAGGTAAAACAAGAAACGACCAGAGCATTAATGGCCATTACTTCAGACGAATTAAAAAAAAAATATGTTTCGAACAATGGAAAAAACGGTTAGATAAGTGTATTTCCGCCAATGGAGATTACTTTGAAGGAGACTAATTGTAGTTTGTACAGAAAATTAAATTAAACACGTTTTAAAAATATTTCCGGTTATTTTTGGGTCCCCCCTCGTATACATTAAAAGTAGGTTCATTACGTCATGTGCATTATAAGATCATAAATGGTCACAACTTTATGCAATGATGGTGTTTTATTGCACTTTGTGGCAGTAAATTACTATGTACCATGATTTTGTTTTTCCTTGAAGACTAAAGAGGGGTTTAAAAAAAGTATGAGCAACTGAAATATAACTTACTTTAGTATTGTAGAAAGCACATACTGCATTTACCCACTCCATCAACAGCTTCACTTTAGTGCCAGAGTCTAATCTGGCTTCAGTATCTTCCTTTACGAAAGCTTTTTTTGAGCTTGACTGAAGACTTGAAAGAATCCGCTGCAATTTTTGAGCTCGTCGAAGAAAATGAATTTCTTCACACAGCTGCTGTTCGTCCAATAAAATTTCCACCTATTGCCATATTACACAACATAAAATGCATTACATAAAACTAATTTAAAATTTAAAGAATTTCCACAGACAAGAAGCTTAAAATACCAAAAATTATCATTCATGATTTTATACCTGAAATGTGAAAATGATTCGCCACAGCAGTGTTAGAGTCTTCTCTCTATGTCCATCCACAATATCTTTGGATTCAATTGCCGCACCTAAGAAAAATAAGATTTTAGTTCAGTTTTGACAGAAATCAAATAATCTTAGAGATAAAAGGAAAGAAATAAATAGAAAATGAGAAATTAAGATAAAGGGTCTTATTAGGCCAGGTTTATACTTCATGCGACGAAACACATGCTCCAGCGGACGCTACTGCTACGCAAGTGTTTTACTGTTTATACTTGCACACGTACTTTACATAAATCTGGAAGAATCCACCAGGTGGCAGTGCAAGATGATATCACAGTGAGAAAACGTTCAGCTTCACTGTGTTGTGAATTGCCTGAAATACAAGCACACACATACACCAGGGCCATTTTTGCATCACCAAATCCCCAGATCCGCATATCTTTCGAAGGAAACCAGAGCACACTGTGGAAACCCACCAAAAAAGCATGCAAACTCCAGCAGGGACCACCAGAGACGTAACTCCCCGTGAGACATCAGTGCTACAGCTCCGCCACCGTGTCAACCCCATGTGTGTAATCAACAACAGTATTCATTATTTAAACAAAATTAACGATTTATCTGTAAGAGGTAACACATACTTTAATGCATTTCATCATGAAAGTATAAATCTAAGGATTCCAAATGTGCAGAGAGTTGGAATATCATAGATTTAATGTGTTCTATGGGGTGATCTATTGCTGCTTGCCCCTGCTGTCAGGTCTGGAGGAAGGCCCTGAAGCACATAGCTATTAACAACTGGGTAGGTTTTAAAATGACGTTTATGATGGTCTACTTTAATGATAAAGTAAACTATGAAATTAAACTGGACATTTCAAGATTAAAGCTGAAATTTCCACTTTAATCACTAAATACACCTTAATTTTTTTCCTTTGTGACTCAAATACAGCATTGTACATTCTGTTGCTGTTGTGAAGGTGGAGGGGAAAAAAAAAAAACACACTACATGGTATGCGAGACCTTTTAAAATATATTGTGTCATTATGATAGGGAATATGCGACACTTGAATATAAAAGCACCACGAATGCATTTGTATATCAGCATTTTGCTTTACCACATCAAAACATTCATCTAACATCGAAGCACGCAGATCCATCCCATAGGATCCTTAAAGCTGCTTTCTGTCACATGAAGATAGGAAACAGAGACTCTGACGTTACATTCCAACTTTTATCACACTTTACCTCTGACCTTTTGCTGGGACTGTAACTTGCGCACACGTTGCGTTAAATTTCTGAGGACCTGCTCTGAGGAATGCTAAGAACGCGTGGCAGCCATGATGCGTGCACATACATGTTCTGAGCGTGAAGTATAAGTGAGCCTTTATGGGCATGTATTATATGAATTGCATAACAGAAGATCGGGGGAGACTGAAAAAAAAAAATAAAAATACACCCTGAATTTGGATTATCATTATTTAAAGTGTAAACACTATTATTAATTGTGGAAAGGGGGGTTGGGACACGTGGGTTATGCAAAATGAGCAACGCAAGACTTTATGGAGATTTTTGACATTGTTTTGCTGTTGTCCAGCATTACTCAAAATAAGTTTCCATTCAATCAAAAATCATTGGTGTCTTTGTTCTGCATTAAAGTATACAGTTAATTTTTTTTCCCCACCTACATTTAAAAAAATTTTTGGGTGGAGTATTCCTTGAACAAAAACTTGTTTCTCCTATTTTCAGAGAAGAAAGACAAAAGCTTTATTTTACCATGTTCATCCTTTAGGTCAACTCCTTTTGCTTTCAGGACTTGAAGAGCAATATCAACATTGTGCATCTTTTGAAGACGACTAATGACTGGGACCCTGAGTTTGCTGGAGAGACTCCAGTTTTCTGTCAACAGCTCTACAATTCTCCTAGAAGAAACAAAAACATGCATTTTGTCAAAATTTGAAAGCCACTCAATGGAATTTTTTTATATTATATATATATATATATATATATATATATATATATATATATATATATATATATATATATATATATATAACCACAATATTTTCGTAAAAAGAAATTATTAAGTGATAACTGTAAGAATACAGAGAAACAGGCTGTAAAAGTAAATTTACAGCATACAAAACACACTTTTTAACTGGACATCTTATCTAAATGGTAGTGTGAGGCATTTCTTTACGATGAGCCCATATAACTAAACTGAAGCTACAATATATTCAAAAAGGACATATTGCTTACACAAGGTCAACAATACTGACTCCATAAACAAAACTGAATATGAAAAGGAACTGCACTCCTAGCAGCGAAATTAAAACAAATATACAGGTCGGTCTCAGAATAGGCAGGGTCTAACCTAAGACATTCTGCAGATATACTGAACACATAAAACACCCACAATTTATCTTTTCAACTAAATTTCAGTTAGTTTTCATCTGGAGACTTCCATTTTTTACTTACAGATGAAGCAAACTAACTTTGATGTAGATTAATTGGATGAATAAGTAGCACCTAGCACCAATGGTGAAGAACAGTAGTGCACAGTACAGACTTTGTCCCCGTTTTTAATCAGTTTGAGCTTTTAAGCATATTTCATTGAGTGTAAACAGCAGCATATGTAGCTGCACAATAAGCTCCGAAGTTGGTATATAGCTTGATCAGCAGCAGAGTTTAAATGAGTGGAAAGAACTACTCTTTGCTACTTCTACCATTCTAAGCACGTGTCCCATCAATGGTACATTCGGGACTATAACTGCTAGGAAAATGAGGAGGAAGAGGTGGCAGCAGCAACACTCTGATCTCTCAGCAAAAACAGCACCTCTCTTCTGGGGGAATCCATCATCAGGAAATGGAAGGTTTTCATACTATGATTATGCCCTTTCATTTTAATAATACAATATGTCTAAAATGCTCTTAGAAACACAAAATCATTAGGAATTCTTGCAGGTTTTTCCACTAACACACTTTCAAGTTTTAAAAAACCTTTGCATATCCCTACTTACTTATCAGAGCTTATAATTAACCACGTTTATCAAAGTAAAGAAATTAGTAAGCCATGTACTGCACATTAAATGAAGGAGGGAAAGTTAACAGAACAGACTTAGGATTTTGATTTTTATGACGTTTGTAAGATGGCTGTATGACAGAAAACACAGTACATTAGTTAGTTAGAACTACTTAATTAGAGTTAAGCTCAATTGTTCCAAGATGACAGTTATGTCAATGTGATTATATATATATATATATATATATATAGTTATAGTTTATTTTGCCCTGTCTGGTAGCTATTAAGTAAAAGAAGAAAATCACTCTCTTATAATTTAAACAATTAACAAATAAGTAAAATGAAAAAAAAAAAATACATACATACATACATACATACATACATACACTCACCTAAAGGATTATTAGGAACACCATACTAATACGATGTTTGACCCCCTTTCGCCTTCAGAACTGCCTTAATTATACGTGTCATTGATTCAACAAGGTGCTGAAAGCATTCTTTAGAAATGTTGGCCCATATTGATAGGATAGCATCTTGCAGTTGATGGAGATTTGTGGGATGCACATCCAGGGCACGAAGCTCCCATTCCACCACATCCCAAAGATGCTCTATTGGGTTGAGATATGGTAACTGTGGGGGCCATTTTAGTACAGTGAAGTCATTGTCATGTTCAAGAAACCAATTTGAAATGATTCGAGCTTTGTGACATGGTGCATTATCCTCCTGGAAGTAGCCATCAGAGGATGGGTACATGGTGGTCATGAAGGGATGGACATGATCAGAAACAATGCTCAGGTAGCCCGTGGCATTTAAACGATGCCCAATTGGCACTAAGGGGCCTAAAGTGTGCCAAGAAAACATCCCTCACACCAGCCTGCACAGTGGTAACAAGGCATGATGGATCCATGTTCTCATTCTGTTTACGCCAAATTCAGACTCTACCATTTGAATGTCTCAACAGAAATCGAGACTCATCAGACCAGGCAACATTTTTCCAGTCTTCAACTGTCCAATTTTGGTGAGCTCGTGCAAATTGAAGCCTCTTTTTCCTATTTGTAGTGGAGATGAGTGGTACCCGGTGGGGTCTTCTGCTGTTGTAGCCCATCCACCTCAAGGTTGTGCGTGTTGTGGCTTCACAAATGCTTTGCTGCATACCTCGGTTGTAACGAGTGGTTATTTCAGTCAAAGTTGCTCTTCTATCAGTTTGAATCAGTCAGCCCATTCTCCTCTGACCTCTAGCATCAACAAGGCATTTTCGCCCACAGGACTGCCGCATACTGGATGTTTTTCCCTTTTCACACCATTCTTTGTAAACCCTAGAAATGGTTGTGCATGAAAATCCCAGTAACTGAGCAGATTGTGAAATACTCAGACCGGCCCATCTGGCACCAACAACCATGCCACGCTCAAAATTGCTTAAATCACCTTTCTTTCCCATTCTGACATTCAGTTTGGAGTTCAGGAGATTGTCTTGACCAAGACCACACCCCTAAATGCATTGACGCAACTGCCATGTGATTGGTTGATTAGATAATTGCATTAATGAGAAATTGAACAGGTGTTCCTAATAATCCTTTAGGTAAATAAATATATATATTATATATATAATTATATAAAAAAAAAACAAAAATGTACTCACACAAGGCGTACTCCACACCTCAGGTCAACTGCAAGGTTCCTCACTGAAAAATCAAATTCATCCAGTGGGGTCTGCATGTGGGAAACTGGCAAGCCCATGTAACTTAGATGCCGTGACAGAATACCCTCACCACTCAGAAAATCTCTTGCAAAAGCCAGCAAGAGGTCTTTAGTACACTAAAAAAGCAGCAATTTTCAGAACTTCAGATATGAGAAAGCTACATACATTAACAAAAGGCTATCTTTAAACCTATCAATCTTAGCCAACATTCCAAAAAAAAAAAAAAAAAACAAAAAAAAAAAAACACATACTGAGGCAGAAGGCTACATAATACATCATTAAGCAAAATATTGCCAAGTATCTGTGTGACTTGAAGTTAATTCATAATAATTAAAACACAACACAGTACCTTAAATTGAGAGTCCAAGCAAAATAAACAGGGATCATGATCAATTAGCCTGGACTCTTTTGCCTGATCTAAAAAGCACACCAAGAGTAACAGCTTCTTTAAAGTGAAACGAGACAAAGCTTCTTCATGACCTGTTTAAAATAAATAAATAAATAATATGATATAAAGATATATAACGTTAAACATTTTTCACTGAGGTACAAGAACACACAAGCTCTGTGTCAAGCTGCCTTACCATCTCGGTAGAGATGAGGTACTGTTGGATGCCTGTACTCTGCCGCAATATCTGGATTCCATAACAAACGATTAAGAATGAATACTGCCAGACCCATCACATCACTGTTGCTTTCTAAGGAGATGAGCTCCCCATATATGGTCTTATATTAAAAAAAAAAAAAAAACACACATGATAAATGATTTTTACTGACTGTAGCATATTCCACAGACATATAGCTTTAATTTTTCAATTGAGAAGTACAATTGCTTTACAATTTTTGCTTGGAAATGACTTATTTGAGCATGCTGAAAGAAACCAATGTAAATACATCAACTCTGCTGCAATGTAGATGTGGCTTTGTAGTTTTCCTTGTACAGAAAGACTTAAGGAGACAATTGGGCAAGAAAATAAACCAACCTACTCCATTTAAATCGCTGTCTTGTGGGATGAGCAGTCTTCCATTTTAAGGTACCAAGTTAAGGTCAGTGTGATGTTAAAGTTCCAGCTGCATGTTTTAAGGGTATTAATATGTTTTAAATAAAATTTCGCTTGACCACATTAATATCACAGACTTTGAGGTTTTAAAAAGAGTATTGTCCACTACTTATCATGGATTAGGTTTAAAATATGTTTTCCTCAAAAACCATTTTAGGACAGCTAGAGGCCCTTTTCCACAAGGCAAAAATTATGCTTTTAGTACAACTTTTTAAATTGTGTCGTTCTGAATATGATCATACATAGTACACGCCAGGGAATAAATCTGTATACATTTACAATGACTTCATTAATCATACTGCAAAACTGTCAGTAAAAACAAACTCATTTGGGATTATTTTGTCTCTGAACTGTAGTTCAAAGAATTGTTCAGGTTAGCCTTTTTTTATTATATATATATATTTTTTACTACCTTTAAACTGCACCTGAACAAAAAACTTGCATAAAAGCTTTCAGACTCCAAAGACATGCAAGGCTTGGGGGGTACAAATAGAATGTGTGAAAGACAAGTTCTGTGAAAGTTTGTTAAAAAAAATGTAAGGTTTGCTCTTCAACTAAGGAAGGAAATAAACAGAAATATTTAATTTAATAAAAGATAATTAGCAAAGCTGGTTCTCATTTAAGATATTACAAAGCTTGGAAGGTTCCATCATTATCAACTTTACACCAAAATTAATTAATAAACTAGTTTTTATTTTTTTGCCAGGGAAATATTTTTTCTAAAAATATCAGAAGAGGAAAAAATGTTATCCCATATATCACCCACTACTAATTTTACACTATTTAAATAAAAGGGCCATGCTAACCAGTGTTATAGCTTTCATTCTCCATCTTTTTTCTAATGTCACTAACTTCCCCCCCCCCCCCCCGTACAGACATCAGGTATATAATCAGTATAACAGCTTTGTTCTCTGAGCACTTCCATACTGGTGAAACTTTAAAGAATACAAAAGAACACTGAATGTAGAATACTCAACAAAAAACACACACTCAACTTTTTGTATGTCTTGAGTATGTACTATATATTGGGTCATCAAGGCAGATAAAACTTACCTCAAGCCCAATCCTCAGCCACAGAGGATTATATGACAATAGCCAATTAAGAACTTTCTGTCGTTCTCCTGCAGACAAACAGATTCATTATTTTATCTAATGCAACAGCAAAAACTGTGTTTTCCAAAACCATAAAGTAACACCTTGAGCACAATAAGTTGCCGACAGCGATTATTACCTATATCTTTCCAAAGATGGCGGTCTTTCCGAACAAGGAGACGTTTGGCTTCAACTTCCAGCTCGAGTCTTTGGATTGCTTTCACCATGCTTTCAGAAGTGAAAAGTCGACACGCTGCTCGGCGAAGGCGGTTTAGCTTAGACCTAGCAGTGTATGTTTTTAAAGACATCTCTTCTTTTGTAGGTGCTTTAGGAACACTAGCTTTATGGTGACCTTCGACTCCAAAGGCTAGTGCTACAGCATTAACTGTAAAATAATTCATTTGAATTATCCAGATTTTGCTTATTATAAAAACATTTCAATCCAAACCTAAACATCAAAACTACTTACCTTTCAAAATTTCAGTGCAGACTTTAAAATCATCAGGTGTGAGGAAATAATTAATCCACCAAGTAAATCCTCTTTCTTGCTTTTCTAGCCATCGTTCATCGTAAAACATATTCTTTGCAGCAAATGGTAGGGGATGCCTTGGTATTGCTACACCAAAATAAGAAAATGAATGAGTATGAGCTAGAAATAAACACTGACAGAACTAGCGAGTAATAGGAAAAGACATTATAAAACATATAGTTCTTCAGTAAACAATCATTGCTGTTTATTACTACAGTCTTTGCTTACCTGTTTGCACTGGTTTGAAGAAGGTTAGTTTGGATTGAGCAACTCCAATAACTGGTCTTTTAGATGACATGTGTGAGGTCTTCCTGTTTGACTTTAAGTCTATGCCTAGGTAAACCAAATAAAATTATTTATTTATTTTTAAAAACGGGTCAGATGTAATCTTATTAAAACCTATAAAATATGTACACAAGGGATGTTAACTGCACAGAAGTCAAATGTTACTTATTTCCCATTTGGCTTAACAGGGCAGACTGGAGCCAGATCTGATACAGCAATTGAAAAAAAATGACATAAAAAGGAGCATTTTGAATGCCACTAAATTTACACAAAAACAAATACATTAAATAGTGGGAAAAATAATTCAGAGCAATATGGGAAAACAGCAAGAGGTCTTAGCTATTTAGTTTATGTATAGTAAGCTGACAGGTTTACTTTTACTCTGCAGGGTTCAACAATTGTTGACATGTAGAAGTAATTAACTGAAATATAGACTACAGTGTCATACTTCGATTGTGTCCAGGTATAGAATAAACAATATGGTTGTTGACAGGTAACAAGAACTGATACTTTAGTTCCAACACAAAAAAAATTCAGAAAACATTTGTTTTTTTTTTTAAAAAACAATATTGATAGTAAAGAGTGAAACTAAGTACTGTACTTCTATCTGCTAATAAAAGAATTACCTGGGAACACCAAAAATGTGATAAAAACGTACATATGAAAATAAGTGAGAGCAGTGATGCTAAAGCTTTTCGATGAAAAGAAAAATGCAGAAACCTGGACAATAGAAAGAGTCTCCATTGGAGGAGAGAGATGTACCGAGATTGTTACAGGACTCTGTACAGTATTGTAAGACATAGAACCAGTAGCAGTATTTAGTAATTTTATTAAGATGATTAATATCAACAAATTGTGAAAGACCATAACAATCAGTTTGTGTTATTTTAATTATGTTTAATTTGTCATGGCTTCAAAAGTTCGGCAAGGAAAACTGAGCAACAAAAGTGTCACTGCATTTTGATAGAAATGAATATCAAAAGGTAGTTTACTTGGATGATAGTTCAGTAACTACTTGAAGACGATACCATCATTTTAAAACTGCTACTGTGAACATTTGTATACTTTAGGCTGTGTCACTTGAGTAATGTAGGTACATTTTATGAAAAGTAACTGTTGAGCTCATAAAGGCTGCATCCCATTTGCTGAATGTTACTTTGTCCATAAATGCATTTATTTTATATGAAAGAGAGAGTATACTGGAAGGGAATGCAGTTTTTCCCCATGATACTGAATGGGCATTAGGTATGAAAATTTTTACAGCATTGGTATTGACTATAACAAATTCTGGCATCATGGCATCTCTATATGACTATACTGCAATTTCCACACTGTGGAAATGCTTTTCGGAAATCTTGCAGAAAAAGATTTTTTGCTCACTGTTCAATAGGACCAGAAGGTTCACTTGGGTGATAAAGAAAAAAAAGCATGACTCTACACATGGCGGCCTACAAAAAAATTGGGGCAGGTTAAACAAACAAATTCTGTTGGATCCTCTTTATCAATTTCTTTGAGAATTTTGAAGACCTGAATTAGCCTCCTGTGCTTAGGACTATACAGGCTTATGTCTCCTAATCTGCCTGAGTAGCAAACCACCACACTACACTAAACCAAATGCAATCAAGCAAAGCATGCTATCCAATGGTCTCATTCCTTGGGCCAAATACAAGAGAAACCTTATGTGGGAGTGATTGTGAAGTTATGGCAAACCAAAAGCAAACCTATCACCCTCCACTTTATTAAAACAATTGGAGAAAAATGTTTAACTGTCTTATGTTACCTGGTTTATGAGACATCTGTGGAAGCAATACATTTGTCGATTTCCGAACTGTGACAGTAGAGACAGACTTCATGGCAGCTGCCACTGTTATAAAACAAAAAAAACAAAAAAAACAAAAAAAACAAAAAAAAGCTTATTTTTGATTTTTTTTTCTTGTTTTTAATATGACTTGTCAGTAGTGTGTGTCAACAGAACATGTATGCTCACCAGGGCAAAGTAAGCAACTGTGACATAAGTAGTTCACACAAATACCACTCATTTACTGTTTATTTCTGTTATTTATTTCTTTTTTTAATCATCCCATACAAGGAAAAAAAAGGCATTTGAAATTCTAGCCAGGATGACCATTTGGAATGGAGTGGGAAAATGCAAATGAAGGGTGACACACACTCAAGAAGGATTTAACTATCAAAAGTGTGTCTAGAAAAACATCAAATGGAACATTTGCTCTGGCATTCATATTGCATTTCTGTTCAAAATAGTTCCCTTAGAATTTAGGAATACTCCTCAGCTGCCTCCGTGCAGTTTTGAAATCAAATACCTTTTCACTTTTTGAATTATTAACCATACTTAAAAAGGATGCTGTCCCATCTACAGTAAGTACAAATATTTTCATAAAATTAATTTCTACAGCCATATCAATAACAGTGCAATATTTTTGCTTTTTTGATGAGGATGAATACACATTTTTAATTTCTAATAAAAATACTTATTCAAAAGGAACAAGAAAGCATTGGGGAATCAGTACTAAATGATACAAAATGTGCTTATTTGAATAACAGATAACACATTTATAAAATATTGAAAACATTAACATTTTACTATGCTGGAAACTTGGAGAAAAAATATTTATGTTAATAATTAGGATTACTGCTGCTAATATATGCAGCCATTTAAAATTATGGGAAGAAACTGCAGTAGTATCTTGAGTTCTCTAAATCAAGAGTAGGTAGATAACACAAATTTTAGGAACTTAGCAAGATCGCTCCTCCAGCAGGTGCTCTGGGAGAAGAGTTTGTCCAGGAACTGGCTATGCTAAAGGGGTTTTATTTCATTGATATAAAGTGAAGGTCCATGAATTGCCTTAGAAACGACTAGAATTTCTGGTTCAAAAGGGAGTATCTCTTGCACTCCATATGGGTGGATGACACTACACACCAGACACATAAGAAAATGAACAGATTGAACATAGCATGCTTTTCATCAATTAAAAAAAAACAATACTATAAGTGTTTTGAGAAATCTTTGTAATACAGATTTCTTTAATTCCGTTTACTTTTTAAATATTGAAAATATTTTAACAGTTAATGCTTGACTTTTACTATTAAAATGAGACAACTACTAGCACAGCATAACTCACCTATTTTTTTCTTCTGCTGGTCCGTCTTGGTGCTACTTAAACTTCTTGAAGAAAACTGTACTCTCTCTCTGAGCTTTTTGGTCTCTCCTACAAATCTTTCTGATCGATTCCTTTTCTTGACTTCTACAGTGTGACTCTGGGAATCAGATGTCCTCTCCAAAAACTCCTCACTTTTTCTTTTGTTATTGCGTTTAGGGTCTTGTATTTTTAAAGGCAGTTTACCAGCCAGGGTGTCTTTTTCTGTTTGGGGACGAAGCTCAAAACCACCACCACCAGAATCAATAATTGGCAGGCCTTCCAAAGTTGTGGACTTGAATGCTAGAAATTGTTGCTGATCAAGTCTGGTATTTCCATCCTTGTACAAGCGATCCTCTAAACATTGCCTGAAAGAGGGTTTCTGGTTGGGCTCAGGTCTGTTTTCTTTTATTTGGCCACTTTTTGATTTAGTGACAGTCATTGATATGACTGGTCGCTTGTTTGATGCATCTTTAACTGGATTTTCTACTACAGGTCTGATATCAGGATCTGGTTTGACAAAGAAAGTTAGCCTGGATTGTGTAGGCTCTGATGAAAAGGTCTGATCCAGTTTGTTATCAGTAAACAACAGATCCTTTTCTTTGGCAGATGAAGAATTAGAAGGCGGCGAACTTGACTGAGGAGACAGGAATACTGCCTCTTGACCTGGCAATACTGAAACAGATGAAGAGACAAATGCTCCATCTTTCAGAAACTGATCTGGAGACAGAATAGGTATGTCCAACACAGAGTCATTATTTACCTCAGGAACATAGCTGTTGTTAACAAAAGAATCTGGACTTAATATTCTTTTATGACTAAGAGGAGTATGTAAAACATGACCCGAGACATTTACAGGTGAAAGTGTCCAATTATGTATTTCAATATTGTTTTTCACATTTTCAAAATATGTCACTGACTCGCAAGACATCTGGGATGTTGTACTTTCAACACTTACAGTTTCTTTAATGCAGAAGGCAGTTTGCACTCTTGTTTCACTTTGCAAATGTGATTCTTCAACTTCTACAGAATCAACACTTGCCCTGCACAGAAGAGTGTTGGCGGTCAGCCTACTCGGAGAACATGGTGTTTGGATCCGAGGTTGCACAAATGCAATGGGGGACAGTGCCTTTCCTTCACGGGTCATCAAACTTGATCTAAGAATTAATCCATCAGTAACTCTTTCTCCAGAAGGAGACAGGATGTCATCACAAGGCTGCAGGGGACTGTGATAGTTTTTCTCTTTTGTGTATTCTACCTTCCGAGATACATGGAAGGTTCGATTGGCAGACTTTGGTAGCACAATATCAGCTTTATGAGTTTTGCGAACTGCAATTTCATCAGGTGGCTTCTTTCTTTTAATAGACTCCCACATGCTTCTCTGGAAAAACAAATAGACATTGTGCTGTGTTTTAATACAAACCTGCCGAATGTGGCAACAATTCTGTGTGACCTACACAATTATTGAGCATAATATAGTAGGACGCCAAAGCCAGTTCCTACAGGACTGGGCACAGCACAGAAATGAAACCTGGTAGAGAGGTCAGAACATGACAGCTAAACTCGTAGCTTTGTCAATAAATATGAACTGCACATCTTGGCAATACAGGAGATAATTAAAGCACAAGAAAAATAGCCATTTACACATAAGAAAAGCATGCCAAATCCAGCTGAATCAGAAATCAAACCCAGATTCCTGGACCTGTGAGGGTGCACTCCTAAACTTTATTACACCATGCCACTTGTGTTTATATAAAAGCAATGTACAAAAAAAAAAAAAAAAACACTAAAAAATGCTTGAAGGTTATTATTACTCATATAAATACAACATATTGATGTGAATATCCATTAGTACTAAGTCAAAACCAAAGTTTTTTACTTACGTGACTTGTGTCAAGAAAATATATCAATCAGGACAGACTCAGGTGCAAAAAAATTTGAGACTGGCTTGTAAAAATGTGTGTTAACTTGAAAAGCAAGCAAACCGAACACAAGAATAAAAATCAATTTACACTATTTTTCTTATCAAAACCTGCCTAAAGACCTAGGGTCTTGCTTATAAAACTTTGCTTGAATTTAAGTGTGAAAATATGCTTACACCAAATAACAGGAACATGTGCAAGACAAAAAAAATAACCAGATTTATAAAATCTGGCGTATGTACATCTCTGTGCAGTTTACTTTGATAAATCACAACCATCTTGCAAATGTGATGCACTTCTAACTCCACCCAGTTGCCGCCATATACAGATTATGCTAATTAACCTCGACATAAGTAATCATGATGCTGCACACCTTCATTGGTTGGAAGAGCAGGCTCCTCCCTGATGCATCATGCAGCTCTCCATAATGGAGTGCGCCAAGAGCATGTCTGCCATTGTAGCACCTCTCCTCTGAACTTAGGGGCTTGGAAAGCTTGATGCTTGGCAGATATATTGCTGACCTGTTGGTCAGTTCCCCAAGAACAGGCAGACTATATAAACTGGCAAAACCCAAAAAAGTTCTTAAGTGCAAATAAGCAAAGTTGGCCATCTTAAAAGTGAACTGAAACAGAGTCAGAACATCACATTTATCCCGTTCAAGATTTAGTATGTTTGTCATGTCCACACACATTCTAATAACAGCTTGGTGATATGATTTAATACGCATGCGAGTCATCATTTACTTGGTTGGGCTACATTTGCTTACTTTAATCGAGATCGTCATGATTTCCAAGTTTCTCTGAAATGTTTCATATGGGTGGGTTAGAGTTGCCATAAATTTACGTATGTTCTCCCATCAAATTGTCTTTCATTAATCCTGACATTTGCATGGAAAGTTGTGTACATTCATTTTGAGCCTCTTTTATACGTAAAAAAGTTGTTTTTTTTTCCCCTCAATATGCCTATCATATCTTTTCAAAGACCTGAACTTTTGAACAATGGTGTTTTTTGTGTCAAGATCTGTTTAAAGATTAGAACCTCTGGACTAAGCAGTTTTTCATTTTCTTCTGTGAATATTTGCTAAAGGATCTGAACTGTTTTATTACTGAAGTAATATACTTTGAAATAGTTAAGTTAGTAGACTTATGCTTTTAGATAATATTACGTTTGAAACACAAAATCCATATAAATATGAATAAAAATTAGAAATAAGTGCATTTTCCTTTGGTAAAGAAATGCATAATTTAATTATGTGCTCGCTACATATTGTTAGACATAAGAAACTGTTCATTTAAAGTGTTACAGCATCCTAGAAAAGAAAATCCAGAAATGAACAGAAGTAAGTAGCTTTTGAGATTTGAAAAAACAGACATCATTTTGAAGATTGAGAGAAAGATCTGAATCTGTCATTGCCAAACTGCTGTAAAAATACTTTACAATTACAGTGATCCCTCGCTATATCACGCTTCGACTTTCGCGGCTTCACTCTATCGCGATTTTTTTCTCATACACGCTTACGTCACTACCGCATGCACTTTCTGAGAACTTTTATCTAAGCCCTACGATGGCTCCTAAACGTGCTGCTTTTTCTATGCCTTCTGACAATAAAACTAAGCGCCGGAAGAAGATGCTTACTATCCAGGAGAAGGTGAAACTCTTGGATATGATTAAAGATGGTAATACCCTACAAAAGTCTCCTCACGCATATGAAAAGACAGCGCCAGCAACTGCCTATCAAGATGTTCTTCAGCCGCGCACCCAGACAACACACTGCCTACTCTTAGTACTTCTTCACTGAAGACAACAACGCACCTGCTGAAGATACTGCACCACCTCTGAAGACTCTCCTACTGAGGTCATGCCTTCATAGGTTAGTGGTTGTGTGCAATTAAATGTACAGTACAATAATCTACTATATAAAAGCATTTGGGATTGTCCTTCCGTCCCGTGAGTGCAAAGTGTAGCGGTATTCCGCTTATTACAGACTTACTACTTGCAGCTTGTGGTACGAAGCAACGCGATGTGAACAGAGTTCTGGTGCTCTCATCGTTCCCTTGCTTTTGTGCGCGATGCGCTGGAAAAATAGACAAAATTATGTCTCTGGAAATAATTAATGTTGATGGAGTACAAATGCCTCACCATGTAGTAAATATCAGGGGAGATGGTGCTTGCTTATTCTCATCGATAGCTTATTTAGTGCATGAAACTCCGTCTTTAGCGGTAGAGATTCGGGCTGACATTGTACAACTTTCGACAGGCACTCGAGGGGATAAAAAAAAAAAAAAAAAAAACTTATGTTTTCGGGAGATGTTATGAATGGGCACTTTGATGTTCTCATTCCCTACACTTACATGCCTGATATACACATGGAGCGCACACAAATTGAGGATAAAAGTTGGTCGCCTTAAAAGGCGAGTGCGCCTAGTAAGATGATATTTGTAACGTCTAATATGTCTTATTTTCTCTTATTTTGTCTAATATATTGGGTAATACGAGTGAAATGGTGACTAAAGGGTGTTATTTCATGTCTAGAGGGCTCTAATAATGTTAAGAAACGTATTTAGAAGGTCGTAAACAGGTTTTCTATACTCTAACTGCAAAAATATTCAATTTATAAATAAAGAATCCTACTTCGCGAAAATTCATTTATCACGGTAGAGTCTGGAACGGATTAACCGTGATAAACGAGGGTTCACTGTACTTATATTTTGTGCTTAATTTTTAAACTTTATATCTAATTTTTTCAATAAATAAGCTGGGCAGCACAAGGGTAGTGCTGCTTGCAGCAAGGACACCAGGGTTCATGTCCTGGGTTCTCCCTGTGTGGAGTTTGCATGTTCTCCCTATGTCCTTGTGGGTTTCCTCCCACTGTCCAAGGACATGCTGGTTAGGTGAACTGTCAACGCTAAATTGGCTGTAATGTGTGTATGTTTGCCCTGTCCAAGGTTTGTTCCTGTCCTGCACCCTATGCTTGCTGGTATGGCTCCCATGACCCTGGTTTGGATTAAATGGGTTACAAAATGAGAGATAAATAAGCTAAACCATTTTAGCATTAATTTGGTTTACATTCTTATATTTTTTCTGATCTCAGGAGTTCAGGTGTCAACGTGGGGTTTTCATTAAAGGCCTAAGCAGGGTTAGGGATGTTAAATATGGGTCTGTGATACAATAGCCTGCCTACAACAGATAACTAAAGCTGCTAAAGTCTCATAATCAGGTGCAAAGACCAGAGATCTGGAACTGCAGGGTGAGCTTTAAAGGCCCTAAGGTCACCATTACCTTCACATCTCTCACCCCTTAGCCCAGAAAAGAGAAACTGATAACCTGGATATCCCTCCAGGCTCAGCTCTAGACAATGGTGAAACATCTTCAAGTTTACACAGCAAGTCCAGTTGCTTTTGCCATACTACTAATAGATATACCACAACCTGAAATTACTGAAACCCTCCACAGATGTACTTATATGAATAATAATTAAAAAAAAAAAATAATTATGTAACACACGATCAGAGAAAGCTCACAAATTTGAATTTCAACATTGTTTTAGAATTAACAATTCAATGACAGGACAGAAGGAACTAATGCTCATTAAACTTATTAAAAAAATCTAATAAATTCATACACATAATCACTTCTTGTAACAAAAAAACAAAATGAATAAAATTTACATAGCTATTTTAGACTTTCTGGATTTAAGGATGGCACTTACTTTTTTCTTTTTTGTTGCCTCAGCTCTTCCAAGTAGGATGGCCTGATGTTTCACAATCCCATTTGTAACAAACACTACTATTTCTCGGACACCCCCTTCTTCCAATGGTGTCCATACTATTGAAAGTGGAATTTGTGCATTTGGCTAGAAAGAGAAAAAAAACATACACACACGATCAAATTCCTGTTAGTATAAAATGGGGAAACTAGATAATCAATGAAAGAGCTGCTTTAGGGAGTTCTATCTGGAGATGCTGCCTCAACTTAAAAGACACTTCCTATAAACAATTAATGCCAGATACATAATTATAATAAGTAAAGCAGATATAAATTTGCATTTATCACAAACTATTGTGTATAGTAATTTACACTATATTTCTGAAACAGCAGTTAATGTCCTCTAGACTTCATAAATGTATTGATTGAGATGTATTGCAATCAAGGTCTTTAAGGGTAACATTGGTCCAAAATCCAGTTGCTTTATCCAGGGTAATTTGCTGGACCGCAGTATGGACAGATTTTATATTCAGTCCTATATACTGTAGGAGTCATTATTGACAATTCAGCCTGCCACCAAAATTTTGCCTTACCCTGCTGTTACTGATATAAATGACTGAAAGGCAGCATTAAGCATACACATTATAAAAAGAAAACGATTGCCAAAATTGTCACAATTAGAGATCTGCTGCACACTAGGAGACGTTACACAGGATCAATGATGTTTAACGGGGAGTATAAAAGACTAAAACGCTTTAATCGACATTCATTACCAAATGTTTGTTACAAACGGCACTTCTTTGATAAACTGTTAGATTTTCCAGGTTACATCAGTTTGAATCGTTGGCAAATCTGACACCTTCCCGCAACAGCAGCAAACGTGCTATGTATAATGGGAAGAACTACAATGTGTAAATGCCTTTGCAGAGAGGTAGGTCGCATGGAACCACTTATTTTAGTAAATTTGGGGCAAAATAGTCTACTTTTTTTCCCCTCGGCCCCATATTGGTACAGTGGTAATATTCATTAGCAAACTTGGAGCTCTGTGTATAGCACACGGTGAACCAACGAGTATAACGGTCATTCAGGAGTTCACCGTTTCCAAAACCTCCACGCCAGATTTCTAGAGAAATAGATCTCCTGCACAAAAATTAAAATTCACATGCAATCCAAACGTGGAATGTTTCTACTTGGAATTATTGGTCAAACTAAGAACACGAGTCAATTGATACCTTTTAAATCGCTGTACCTTCCTGTGAACCGCTTAACTTAACACACTGTATGTTATCATCCTTGTGAAGAACCGTTAGTCTCAAATAATTTCTAGAGTCACTGAAAAACAAAAGCGAACTATCAAAATTGTACTATGCAATTTAGACACTAAATGAGCGTTTCGTTTCTAAATAGAACTGCGATACATTAAAGTACAGTATTCCTAAAGTTCTCTACAAATACCATTCTTTGGTGAAAAGGGCTGTTTTTGGGAAAGATGTAAATAAGCAGACTTTGTTTAAGAACTGCACTCTTTGAAATTCAGATCGAATGTTAAATTAAAAACTGTTCGAACACATTCCGTCAGTTTGCCGTAGACTCTTAAATGGACAAGTGTGTGCAAGTATACCATTTGAAGTAATGCTCGATTCCTGCTTTGCGCCCAGTCTTACAAAGGTTCAGGTTCACTGCCATGTGCGGTGTATAACTGGGTTTTCAGGTCAGTGTATCCTAATAAAAGTTTTATGACAGATCAGGTAATTAATGAATCAGACAGTCAATGAACGACACAAAACTATAAACACACAGTATCATCTGGCGATCAAGGAGATGAGGTGAAAAGCTGTTAAAAATACGAATGCGTATGCTTCGTCTACCCAGCAGATGTCTCCCTTGTTGCAGAATAGATTTGAAAGCTAAATGCACAGAATCCCAAAGTGTATAGTTCTCTTTAGAAACATTTCTTCATGTTTCTAAAAGCCGACTACGGACAGTACTTCCGAGTAATACATTAGTGCGAATGCAGGATGTAGCTTTAGTTAAATTAAACATACCTGAATAGTAAAATTTCTTTTGTCGATGGAAAATCCTTTCGCCGATGGGAATTTCTCTACGAAAACGTCGACCACCTCATTGTTAGGATTGTCGATAAGCAACACAGCGCTTTTTGAAGAGCCGAGTTTGACTGCTTCAAAACTCACGTAAGGGGTTCCAGAGAAATGAATCAGGGATAAAACGGGAAACGGCGTGCAACTGTTTTCCTTGTTGCTGCTAGAGGTAAAAGCCACTCTGTTCGTTTTCTTCAGCTCTTGCTCCTGCCCTCGATACGTAGGGCTAATATCCATTGCACATCCCTTTGCAACAAATGTCGACATGATTCTTTTCAGTGTTTCTCTTCCTTCTTGATGGCACTCACTAATTATACAGAAACTCTTCACACATTACTCCATTCTAACACACCTCAGTCGTGATGGTTCAAAATTTCCTCTCTCCAATGAGCAAACGCAAATCACAATCCCGTTCGACCAATCACCGAGCAGGCATGGGAAAACGGCAAATCAAAAAGCAAAGTGTAGTTTAAAAGCGCCTACTTTGATCACGCCCCCTTCAAGCCCGTTTACACTTGACGCCTTCGCCTCGCGTGACGTCAAATGCGTCATCAGCCCTGGTCTTATTAGCGGCAGGATTTTTGCATTCTTGAATTTTGTAACCTCCGTCAGTTGCGCGTCGAATGCGCATGCGCTAGACCACCAGGCGTTCATGGAATGAATAGTTGGGTAAAATGCACACAGCGAAAACAGACCAACGTGCGCATCAGTGAGCGCGACCGAGTAAAGAGGCTAAGTACAGGTGCTGGTCATAAAATTAGAATTTCATGACAAAGTTGATTTATTTTAGTAATTCCATTCAAAAAGTTAAACTTGTACTGTATATTAGATTCATTCATTACACACAGACTGATGTATTTCAAATGTTTATTTCTTTTAATTTTGATGATTATAACTGACAACTAATGAAAGTCCCAAATTCAGTATCTCGGAAAATTAGAATATTGTGAAAAGGTTCAATATTGAAGACACCTGATGCCACACTCTAATCAGCTAATTAACTCAAAACACCTGCAAAAGCCTGGTCTCTCAGTCTCGTTCTGTAGGCTACACAATCATGGGGAAGACTGCTGACTTGACAGTTGTCCAAAAGACGACCATTGACACCTTGCACAAGGAGGGCAAGACACAAAAGGTCATTGCTAAAGAGGCTGGCTGTTCACAGAGCTCTGTGTCCAAGCACATTAATAGAGAGGCGAAGGGAAGGACAAGATGTGGTAGAAAAAAGTGTACAAGCAATATGGATAACTGCACCCTGGAGAGGATTGTGAAACAAAACCCATTCAAAACTGTGGGGGAGATTCACAAAGAGTGGACTGCAGCTGGAGTCAGTGCTTCAAGAACCACCACACACAGACGTATGCAAGACATGGGTTTCAGCTGTCGCATTCCTTGTGTCAAGCCCTTGAACAAGAGACAGCGTCAGAAGCATCTGGCCTGGGCTAAAGACAAAAAGGACTGGACTGCTGCTGAGTGGTCCAAAGTTATGTTCTCTGATGAAAGTAAATTTTGCATTTGCTTTGGAAATCAAGGTCCCAGAGTCTGTAGGAAGAGAGGAGAGGGACAGAATCCACGTTGCTTGAGGTCCAGTGTAAAGTTTCCACAGTCAGTGATGGTTTGGGGTGCCATGTCATCTGCTGGTGTTGGTCCATTGTGTTTTCTGAGGTCCAAGGACGTTTTAGAGCACTTCATGATGCTTCCTGCTGCTGACGAACTTTATGGAGATGCAGATTTAATTTTCCAACAGGACCTGGCACCTGCACACAGTGCCAAAGCTACCAGTACCTGGTTTAAGGACCATGGTATCCCTGTTCTTGATTGGCCAGCAAACTCGCCTGACCCTAACCCCATATAAAATCTATGGGGTATTGTGAAGAGGAAGATGCAATATGCCAGACCCAACAATTCAGAAGAGTTGAAGGCCGCTATCAGAGCAATATGGGCTCTCATAACACATGAGCAGTGCCACAGACTGATTGACTCCATGCCATGCCGCATTGTTGCAGTAATCCAGGCCAAAGGAGCCCCAACTAAATATTGAGTGCTGTACATGCTCATACTTTTCATGTTCATACCTTCCAGTTGGCCAACATTTCTAAAGATCCTTTTTTTTGCATTGGTCTTAATTGATATTCTAATTTTCCGAGATACTGAATTTGGGACTTTCATTAGTTGTCAGTTATAATCATCAAAATTAAAAGAAATAAATATTTGAAATACATCAGTCTGTGTGTAATGAATGAATGTAATATACACATTTCACTTTTTGAATGGAATTACTGAAATAGATCAACTTTGTCATGATATTCTAATTTTATGACCAGCACCTGTACATATTGCTGCAAAATATATTTTGTTGTTATCTGAAATACGTTTTTTCAACACCTTTCACCTTTGTTTTTATAACTGCCATTTATTTATTTCATAAAACTATATAAAACTGTGGGCGGCATAGTGGCGCAGTGGTAGCGCTGCTGCCTCGCAGTTAGGAGACCTGGGTTCTCCCCGTGTCTGCGTGGGTTTCCTCCGGGTGCTCCGGTTTCCTCCCACAGTCCAAAGACATGCAGGTTAGGTGGATTGGAGATTCTAAATTGGCCCTAGTGTGTGTGGGTGTGTTTGTGTGTGTCCTGCGGTGGGTTGGCACCCTGCCCAGGATTGGTTCCTGCCTTGTGCCCTGTGTTGGCTGGGATTGGCTCCAGCAGACCCCCGTGACCCTGTGTTCGGATTCAGCGGGTTGGAAAATGGATGGATGGATGGATATAAAACTGTGTATTTCCTTTTTTTATCAAGTTAAAATTTACAATAGTACATTAGACACTGTATTACTACAGTATTCGTGAACAAAAACCCTTCAAATCTGAGCATATGGAAATAAGTATGCACAAATAAGACAGTGGTGATATGTGGATTAGACATGTAAGTAAGACTTTCATTGCAGTCTGTTCACATGTTATTAATTATGAACTGAACTGCATGATGCCATTTTTAATTATTGTCTGTCACTAGAGAATATATTTTACGGCTGTTAAATTCATTTCAATGTTATTCTCTCAATAGGAAAATTTGGTTTGTCAACAGGTTTTAGAAAGTGACGACATAACGTTAAAAGCACATCACAAAGAACATATAATTACAAATAACTATAATATGGCAGTGAGCACTTATGGTAAAACATTGTATAATGTTAATATTTGCCCCCCTAAACCCCCGGGTAGAGTTGAAGAGTCTCATATTGTGGAGGAGGAACGGTCTCCTCAGTCTGTCAGTGAAGCAGGACGGTGACAGCAGTCTGTCGCTGAAGCTGCTCCTCTGTCTGGAGATGATACTGTTCAGTGGACACAGTTGATTATCCTTGATTGACAGGAGCCTGGTCAGCATCCATCGCTCTGCCAAGGATGTCAAACTGTCCAGCTCCATGCCTACAATAAACCCTGCCTTCCTCACCAGTAAGTCCAGGCGTGACGCGTCCCTCTTTATGCTGCCTCCCCAGCACACCACCGCGTAGAAGAGGGCGCTCGCCACATTAGATCATACACATAAAAATTAAACCACTATTTGGACTTAACTAATGATAGAATCAGTAGATAACAGTTCACCCACATGATTTCAGCTTGTGGATGTAATTTTGGATTTATTTAGAAGATTAATAGCAATTGGAATGAGTTTTTGAAGTGGTTACTTTTTACTTTTGAATCATCAAACCCTTGACCTGGCAGCAACAACTGGAACTGAGAATGTTTTAAAGAACCTTAACCTTAAGAGGACATTAATGGTTACCACTGGCTTAGGGCACAAGGCCTTGACAGGAAATGTTACACTTTTTCCTTTTCCTCACAAGGACTATTTATTTCAATAAAGTGGATAGGCTACATCAAGTATTGTAAATATGATGTTTTAAGGCAAATACCAATTTTATTAAAATATCTAAAAAAAAATGAAAGTCGCAATATGTGCAAGTTTGGGGAGCAGCTAGTATCCTACTAGATGCTTCACAGGTCTTGTCCACCCCAGTGTCATAGAGTAAAGAGCTCCCTGTGCATTTGTTGCATATTTTCATTGTTTTGCTTTAAAAAGTCAAGTTTTGTGATGGTATGAGCTACCAAGTTGCTTATTCTTTTTTGCACAGAATGGTACACACTCGTCACCATTTGGAAACTGATCAGCGTATTCTTCCTTGCTTTCTGCTGAAACTTATGGAAGAATACATGACTTCCACAGAATACATGAAATACTTGACAAAAAGAAGCTTCTAAGGGTAAATAGATCTGTTATAACAACTGTATTGCAAGGTATCTTTTATCTTTAGCCAAGGCAGACGTCTTCTTCATTTTGGTAATTCTTTATGTATTTGAAGGGAATTGTTATTATTGTGATTTTTTTTTATAATTTTTCATGAGCTTCAGTAAAAGCTACATTTTCCCTTGGGGACAAAAGAAGTTCTATCTCTCTCTCTCTGTGTCTGTCTTTATAGTGCCTCACATATCTACTGTATCTATCAAAAGTAATATACTTATTTCAACAGAGGAAAAATGCAAAAAATAGTAGATACAGATAAATGTAGGGTTATGTTTAAACAAGCTTCAATTATTTTTGGATATACAAAGCCCCACATTATGGCTTCATCCAAGGATACCTAATTTGGAGCTTGAGAGAAAATCTTCTGTTAAGATTAGACTATCCATCCATTCTCCAACCCACTATATCTTAACTACAGGGTCACGGGGGTCTGCTGGAGCCAATTCCAGGTAACACAGGGTGCAAGGCAGGAAACAAACCCCAGGCAGGACGTCAGCCCACCGCAGAGATTAGACTATCATGAACTTTATTATTTCTAATCCTTTACAGATAACATCAGTTTTTGGACATTAATCAGAATCAGAAATCACTTTATTGGCCGGGTACACTAATGTCTGCTAGGAATTTGTCTTGATAGTATTGGTGCAACATACAAGAATAACACAGAATACAAAATATAAGAAGATAAAATATAAACTGATAAAATATGATGCAGCATACAGCAATACAAAAGTATAAACAAATAGTATGAATAACATATCCAGACAGCCGCATCACACAGAAACTGAGCAGAAGCTCACACCTGATTAGTAAGAATAACTGCATGTGGAAATAAAATGCTAAGGTGACGTGTTGTTTGAAAGTTCACTGTATGAAGACAATTGCTGGAGGGAAGTCTTTGGAACAGGTGATGCCCTGGGAGAGTCGGTTCAACAATGATCTTTGCGGCCCCTCTTCTTTACCCTGGACTCATATATATAAGACTTCAGTGAGTGGTAAGTTACAGCCTATGAGTCTTTCACAGGCTCTGATGACGCACTGCAGGTTGGCCTTAGCTTGAACAGAGGCAGCACCAAACCAGACAGTTATAGAGGAGGTCAGAATGGACTCAATGATGGCTGTGTAGAATACTTGGACCAATATTGCTTGAGGTAGGTTGAATTTCCCCAGCTGATGCAAAAGGAATATTCTCTGATGGGCTTTCTTAATAATGCCTGTGATGTTATTACCTTACTTAAGGTTTTGTGACAGCAAACTGCCCAGGAACTTAAATGATTCTGTCATCCCAATGGCTGAGCCATTTATAGCAAATGATAGGTGAGCAGGTGACTGTTTCCTGAAATCTATGATCATCTCCTGAGTTTATTGAATGTTAGGGTCCAAATTATTATGGCTGCACCACAATGTCAGATTTTCCATCTCTTGTCTGTATATGGACTCCTCATTGTTTGAAACGAGGCCTATTAGTGTTCTGTCATCTGCAAATTTAAGAAGTCTGACAGACGAATCACCAGAGGTTCATTCATTTGTATAAAATGAGGAGAGTAGTGGGGAACGGACACAACCCTGCGGTGCACAGTACTGAGGGCTAGTGGGTCTGACGTGTGTGTGATCAACTGGTTTCCTATCCATAAGAAAGTTGGTGATCCAATGGCAGGTTGAACCCGGTGAGTTTCTTATCTGGGAGCTCTGGGATGATTGTATTGAAAGCAGAGCTAAAGTCCACAAACAGGATCCTGACAGATGCCCCTGGTTTATCACAGTGTTGGAAAATCAAGCTCAAGCCTAAATTCACTGCATCATCTACAGACCGGTTGGCTCTTTATGCAAACTGAAAAGGGTTCAGGAAGTCTTTTGTAGCATTCTTGAGGTAATTTCTTCTGGTTTTATTTTTCTATTTTTTTCCATATTTGAAATAACTAAATTATTTGTTATACCTTGCAATGCAGTTGTTGTACTATAAGTATTCACTTTTACACAACAATTTTACTGGGTACTTAGGTATGTCTGGCTTCTCCATATCAATCAGATACTACATACAGTATATCAGTTGTAGTCTCTAGAGGGTGCTATTTAGCTAAACTGAAATGTTGGCAAAAAAAAAAAAAAATTAAAAACTACTTGGAAAAAGTTTCCCTGAGTCAGTAAGGAAGTATGTCTGGTACACCCATATCAGTCTGATACTACATACACTGTGTGCATTACTCATGTTGCATCCTGCCTCAATGTATGTATTCATGTAGAACGAGCTTCAAATGAGTAAATGCATGATATTGTGCATGTGTGTGCACCGGAGTGAAAGTCAGAGCAAAAAAAAATTCATTTGCATTAAATTAACTTGCCGGCTGCCAGCAATAAGCACAGCAGATCACAACAGTTAGTCGGTAGCAATCATGATCCATCCATCCTCCAACCCGCTGAATCCGAACACAGGGTCACGGGGGTCTGTTGGAGCCAATCCCAGCCAACAAGGCAGGAACCAATTCTGGGCAGGGTGCCAACCCACCACAGGACACACACAAACACACACTAGGGCCAATTTATAATCGCCAATCCACCTAACCTGCATGTCTTTGGACTGTGGAAGGAAACCGGAGCGCCCGGAGGAAACCCACGCAGACACGGGGAGAACATGCAAACTCCACGCAGGGAGGACCCGGGAAGCGAACCCGGGTCTCCTAACTGCGAGGCAGCAGCGCTACCACTGCGCCACCGTGCCGCCCGCTAGCAATCATGATGCAACACTAAATTCTGGAAAAAGTGACAGAGTTTCCCAACAGCTCCACTAACTCAGATCCATGTCCCAGGCCCTGCCTGGGTAGTCATTTCAAATTAGCAGACGCCTTTGCATTATATACCTCTAGAATCAGCACAGAGCACACTATATATGTGCTAGGGGTTTGACTAGTTTGATGTACACCGACTATAAAAGGTATTCACCTTTTCTCATTTTTTCTCATTTTATTATTATACAGTACATCATTTAATCACAATGGATTTAAATAGGCTTTTTTGACACCGATCAACAGAAAAAAGAACCTTTAATGTCAAACTGAAAACATTTATCTGTTATGTGGTCTAAATTGAATGCAAATTTAAAACACATAACTAATCTTATAGGTTTTCACACCCTTAAAGGCACTAATCACTAGAAGCAACTTTGTCAGCCATGACAGCCTCGAGCCATTCTGCACACTGACACCGTTCCCCATTTTTCTTTACAAAACCGCTCAAGCTCTGTCGTGACGCATGTTGATCAGGACTGAACAGCGGTTTGTCATGTCCAGCCACAAATTCTCAACTAGATGGAGATCTGGATTCTGACTCAGTTACTCCAGAGCATTAGCGCTGTTGCTTTGAAGTCACTCTTGTGTAGTTCTGGCTTTATTTTTGGTGGCGCTTATTGAAGAATGCATCATGCAAAAAAGAAATTTCCCCCCGAGGATTAATAAAGTATATCATCACCAAAGTCCCCCACCCTTTTTTTTTTTTGCTGCATTCATTTTACCCTCAATGCGCACAGCCCTTCCATGGCCTGCTACAGAAAAGCATCCCTCCCACATGAAATTGCCAGAAGCTTCAGGGTGAATCATATACTTGAGGACATCAGTGGAAATTAAAGGGAAGTGCGTTTAAGACTGAAGCCAAGAAGCCCTTCTTTACGCAAAGAGTTGTGGGACTCCGGAACAAAGTAGCGCAGGGGTCTCCAACAAGTTGCTCGTGAGCTACCGGTAGTTCGCAACCCCTTTTCCAAGTAGCTCGCCAAAGGGTGAATCCTACATAAATTTGAAATCGTGATTAGTCAAATTAGGGGTGGGCGATCTTTCCAAAAAATCATATCACGATCTTTTTAACACAAAATTAGGATCCACAATCTGAATTACAATCTATCTTTTCAATGTGGCATACACTTAAGAGAATATTCCGACTCAAACTCATCAAGACCTAAGTAACACTTTATTTTAAATATAAAACAAAGTTGAATTCAATTGTTCTGTCGTTCGCTAGCTAAGCGGAGTTAAGGAACACACCCAGAAGCTGGCGAGTGAGTGACAAAGACCCCTCCCCTCGGCTCGTTGCGTGGATCTCGGATTCGCACAAATAAATCGGTACCGCAAGCGAACTATGATACATAGCGAAATGAGAGAAGTCGCAAAATCAACTGGAATGTCAGAGCAAATTATAGAAAAAAACCCGATCTAAATCTGTTAAGTAGTCCTCTCGTGAAAAGCGGACATACAGACATTGGATTTTATATATTACCAGTAACGGCGTACCACACAAGAACGTGCAGTGAATACACTTGACTTGAGCATTCCTAGTTTTCATCCTCTTTCTCTGTACGTTTAACATTTGTTTGCTCAGAGGTTGATGCACTTGCTGCTTCCTGAGCAGCTCTTATTTTCTCCACCCTAGCGGCCCGCTGCTTCTCTTCTTTTGTCGGCATCTTTTCGCTTTAAAACTGATTAAGTTAGTTTTTGTGTTGCAATTACTTAGTACGTTTTCTTTAATTTTTCACTTAAACTGGCACTTAAGTATTCAAGTGCCTCAAGAATGATTAGCGAAGGTGGTAGGGAATGAGAACGACGCCCATACGCATGCGACACACAGCCGCCATACTGCGCGCTGCAGAGAGTTAATTCTACAATAAAATAAAATAAAAATTATAAAACTAATAAAAAATCATCACCCGAAAGCGGATAGTAGACGTCATGTAGTATATGTGTACCAAATTTCAATTCAATAGGTAAAACGGTTTGCGAGCTACAGGTGATTTAAAATCCTGGACAGACAAACGAACAGCCACGGTAGCGTTATTATATATAAAGATATATTAGTAAACCTTCAAAATAATGTGCAGTTAAAGTCTCAATAGCATTTCCAGCATTTCTGGAGCTTAGTCGAGCCAGATAACTATAAGAATCTTCACCAAGCAGCTCTGAAAATGTCTGCTTTGTTTGGGTCTCCATACCTCTGTGAGTCTGACATGAATGTCATGAAATCAAAGTTCAGAACAAGACTGACAGACGAACATTTAAATGACTCCAAAAGAGTGAACCTGAGTGGCTCCACTCCACCAGACACCTGCCTCTCTTGTTGAGTCCATGCTGTCCCAGTCATCTGACTAACTAAAAAACATCACACAGGACCTGTGAATAAAGTGAAACAGTGACATGGAACAAAATGACAAATGAATAAGATCATTCATGATTTAATTCAATAGTGTGAGATACACTAGAAAATGCATACAGACATACAAAATGCACTTGCAGGTGAGCTAAATATTTTTTTGTGATGTTTTAATGCAAAATGTGAGTTGTGGACACCAACATTTTGTAAATGTTCAAGCAAAACAAGCTTATTCAGTTTGTTGGGGTTGAAATAAGCTATGAAATTAAACGTTAGAAAACAGGAGTAGCTCTTGTTCATTTTCATTTTGTAAAAGTAGCTCTCAGGGGAAAAAAGGTTGAAGACCCCTGAACTAGCGAGACATGGAGTTCAAGCAGAAACCTTGACAACCTTTAAGAATGTGGATGACATATTGGGACAGCCTAGCTATTAGCTAAACAAACAAGCTTGATGGACTAAATGGTCTCCTCTCGTTTGTCACATTTCTTATGTTTATTATGTAGCAGGTATGTTTTTGATAATTTGCAGTGTAACATGACATTTGGCCAGATTTGTGTGAATTAAGAATTCCAAAGCACTTAAATACAGTACCACAAAAAGTTGCAAAGGCACTTCCAAAAATGCTCACTAGAGGGGGATATACCGCCAAACCACAGCTAAATAGGCACACACAAAAAGTTTATAAAAATAAAAGGGTTTATTTCCTTAAAAGATGCTTTGTGATACAGTGAAGATCTAAAGAGCATAATGGCAAAATTGAGTCGCCTAAAACACAAGTCATAACACTGCAAAAAAAAAAAAAAAAAAAAAGTCATAAACCCAGGAGCATCCCAAAAAAAGAACAAAAGAAATCATCGGAATTCACCAAAACTTCCTAGTGCATTTGAAATGAACCGCCAGGAGCTACGGGAGACCCACTGGATTCATAAGGTGGAGGGCAGTTCCTGGCGGTGATTGGCTGGTGGCCCCACGTCTTGGGAGATCACCCACAAAATTAAATGGAACATAATACATAGACACGATCAAAAGCAAAGAATAATGCAAACAATCAACAAAAGAAAGATTAACATAAATAAAAGACACAAACAAAACAGCACTAAAACATGAATTAGAATCCCAGCCATGGGATATGGTGATCCTGGCTGAAACACAACACTGATGGCCAAAAAGGGTCCATATGGGTCTCATCAAACCATTGAATCTGCTTCCAGCTGACTTCAGAGTCTCTACTGTGCCTTCTCTCACTTTTTTGTCCCTCTGCCATTTTCACATAATGCTGTGGCTGATGAAACTTGTTGCACAATCTCACTAATCTGACCCACTCTAGCTTGTAACTCCTTCAGAGTTTCCAGAGGTCTCTTGACGGTCTCCCTCACTAGTCATCCTCTTTGTGGGTGGCCGCTCACAAAAGCAGATTTCCTTATGATTTAAATGGACTCCAAGGGATATTCAGTGACTTAGATATTTTCTTGTCTCCATCACATCTTGTGTTTTGCAATCCTCTTTTCATGCTGTCCCTTGGAGTGTTCTTTTGTCTTCATTGTGTAGGTTAGGCCACCATACTGACTCACTTAAGGTCGGCCCTATTGCGTTTTACAATAATCATCTGAATTTCAACACAAGTCATCTCCATTCGACTAATTATGGGATTTCTCAAACCAACTGGCTGCACAAGTGAGGATTTCAGGATGTCACATCAAAGTGGGTGTATATTTATGAGATCACCGATTTTATGTTTTATATTTGTCATTAGACTGCACTGCAGAGATCTGCTTTTACCTTGACATTAAATAATCTTTCCTTGTGGGTCAATGTATAAAAAGGTACATTAAATCCACTGCAATTCAATGTTATATAACAATAAAATGTAAACACTTTATTGGCACTGTATATTGTGGTGAGCTGCGTTCTACATGTGTTCAGTTATATGGTGGCTCATCTTCCCTTTTAGCAATGATGGCTTCCATGGTCGAGTACTTGACTATGCGTGGTTTAATCTGCAGAAAATTGTGGCTGGTGGCCTCTGGTACACAGAAGCACTGTAATCAGTTGTGCAATGGTGACAACACATCTTCCTACTTACACTTATTGAACTTTATGCAGCTCCAATAATTTTGTTTGCAGTGTCTTCAGGACAGAACCCTAAAGAGATACCCCACCCAAGAACAATATTCTGTTTAAATGTTACCATGTGCTTTATAGTGATGGCTGAGGAAATATTCTTAACCTTATGTTTTCATGCAGAATGAGAGAAAACAGTTTATCATATAATGGAACCCAATGGTCACCAATGCTGGACAACAGCAAACGACATGAAAAATGTCAATGGAAAATAAAAAAAAAAAAGATCTCAAATTACTTGTGTCACACAAACCATATGTCTGTTATCCAGGCATATGCTCAAAACGTGCAAAAAGTATGCAATTTTTGCTAAAACAAAAGCATTTACTTCAGGAAAACGCAGCATGCTTTGTAAACAGCAAAGTGCATTTCTATAATTCTGTGTTTTTGAATTGAAGACAAGGATCTTGACCAATGAATGACAGGGGGAGGCGGGTCTTCAATTCAGAAGGTTATTTGCACGTATGTGCACACGTTCTTTCCTCATTCACTAGACCATTCAAAAGAAGTTAATTAGGAAAAAACAGGTCACTAATTAAGAAAAGGGTTAGAATGGAAAACCTGCAGCCACTGGGGCCTTCCAGGACTGGAGCTGGGGACCCCTGCACCGGAGTGTTTTATTTAAAACCATCTTAGTAATAATATGTTTTGGACGTTGTGAACAAACCAATGGGTGACTTTGCATGTGGACTATAAGATTTTTTCATGGACATTTTGATGTTGCTTGCTGTTGTCCTGTGTTGGTTACTTATGGTGACTATTAAATCATACTCATTTTTTTACCTCCTTTCTGCATGTTATCATGAGGTTAAAATGTTTCTACAGCTGTCACTATAATGCAGATGGAATAAGTAATATTTAAGCAATACATCATTTTTGGGTGGAGTACTCCTTTAAGGCAGCGCAGACATGTCTGTTATTTCAAGTTAGATGATTGGAATCTTTTCTACTCTTTATTATCAACTGCCAAAGTACAAAATACATAATAAATAACACCAAGGCTCATCTATAACTATACTTTACTGCTCAATACGAACAAATACTTTTTTAATGTTGTCAAGTTTTGGGCTCACTCTTTTGACACATCAAAGAAACCAAAGAAAAACACTCCTAAATGAAGTCAGCAACATCCACATAACTCATAATTATGGACAGCTGTGCCAAATAGAGAAGGCCTGTTGTCTCATTTACTTGCTATGCAAAAAAAGATGCGTTGACCTCACCCTTGATTTGTTACAGGCCTGTTGTTCCAGTAGCAACAATAAAATCGTCTGGGCTGTGACAAATTTGCAGAAATAACAGATAATGACAGAGAGCTGCCAAGATACAATCCTACTCTGCAAGCCCTTCCTTAAATTCTATGAAGTTCTCCTTATTGACAGACTCTCTTCTCTCTTAGGTCCTCTTGAAGCTAAACGCCTAACAGCAAACCAGTGATGTTGCATCCATTAGACACTGGAATGTAGTCTCATTCTCACCCACCATTTCACTATGCGTTCCCACTTGAAGTCGTGCACTCTTGAGATGTC
Organism: Polypterus bichir lapradei; assembly: GCA_026402145.1. Lineage (NCBI taxonomy): Eukaryota > Metazoa > Chordata > Cladistia > Polypteriformes > Polypteridae > Polypterus > Polypterus bichir. The sequence goes on along the minus strand of JANRMT010062857.1, from coordinate 18,825,321 downwards.
ATACTCTCACCCAGCCTAGTGTAGTCAGGGCTAGTTAGTAGTGATGTCCTCAGTCTATTTGTTAATTCGGCAGTTTGTGTCTATAGTTAGGCTTGTTTCTTTATAGTGTTTTGTGTTCTTTGTGAATTTTACAGATGACACATACTGGTACTATCACAACTAACTTTCTCCAGGGCAAAACACATTTTGGCTGCCTTTATTCACACTGTCACTCTTTCAGGCACTATCTACAGTGTGTTTCTACAAGTGAGGATTGGGACGCAAGATCAGCTCTCACTTCATAAACCTGGTCCGATACATTGTCTGTAAACAGCCACTGATGCAAAGTTTCCTAGGTGAATGTCACAATTACATCTACCCTCACTAGTCCACAAGGTCTCCATTTCAGGCAGCTCCTCACTCTTTACCTGTAGGAGTGCCGCTCTATTCTGAGAAATAGCCATGAGCTCGGATTTGGAGGTGCTAATTCTCATCATATGCACATCACATTCCCTGCATAGTAAACACATGCTGCAAACTGATCCACTCAGCACCTGCGATAACCGTCAAATGAGGTGAAGAGGACATCATCTGCAAATGGAAAAATAGGTCATTTCCAGCACTCAAGTGCATCTTGACATGCTGAACATGAAACTCATGAGGAGGAGAAGGGAGAAGACGCACCCTTGGTGGACTCCAATGCCCACATTCACCTCCTTAGTATTAATCTCGAATGTCTCTCAGCTTCCAAATTCTATGTAAAGAAGGTTAAGCCTGAGTGACTCTCAGGTTAAGTTATCACTTGACATAATATGTTGAGACTGAATAACGCTTGAGACTGTATTCTGTTGCCATCCAGTGGATAAAATAACATCAAACTGCAGTTTTAGAACAAACTCACACTGAACCATTAGTTGAATAAAGCGATAGTGATGACAATGTAAATTGGACAGCAGACTTTACACTGTTCATGAAACTGATGTAAATATCACTGTATAACTGAACTGTTGTGATGTTCCTGGTGACTTCAGTAGTTTAATGCTGCAGCAAGGTGCAGTATCTATGTGTCAAAAGGGCAAAATAATTGTGATCAAGTGGGAAGACAAAAAAAGATTTTTGCCTCCTGTCCATAATGCAGTGACTGACAATGTTTGTGTCAGGATAAAGCCTTGCAGTGTGGTAGCCTACAATAATTCAATGGACATGTCACTCATGCAGATAAGGCACTAGCATCCTTCTCATGTGCAAGCAACAGAGAAACTGTTACGAAAGGTATGTAAAGAAACACACTTCTATAGTTCTGATTGCGATGTCGGGCTATGCGTTGTTGACACACAAAGGATGTGTACTAAATCTGCATCTGTATAACAGTGGACACTCAACATACCTTTCCTGCTGCATTTACGTTGATGTTTTGGTATTTACATGATTCTGTTACATATAACATTTTTTCTTGCTGAAAAAAATGCAACATTTTTGGCTCATTTTTTCAGGGGTAAACGTAACACTAAGGAGGTTAAATGGACTTGTCCTAAAAGCAAGTATACAAACACACATCTTGCTCTGCAAATATAGATAACAAATGGCATGTAGCAGTGGACCCAGAATCCCCATTGTCCTGTAGCACTTTCGACAAGAAAGCAGAGTACAAGATCATACGTTTTTTCTAAGTTCACAATGCACATATAAGCAGGACTGCCAAATTCCCATGAACCCCCAAAGAACAAAGGAATTCACAGTTGCACAGCCAGGGCAGAATCTGCATTCACTCACTGAATCAGAGGTTCAACTATTGGACACAGTCTCTGTACTACTGCTCATGCCAAATTTAAAATGTGACCATGATGTGGTGGGGTTTATTTTTCTGGATAAAGTATGTACAGGGGGTCCCTGGGTTACGACACAGTTCTGTCCCTACAACAGTGATGTAACCTGAGTTTTGGTGTAAGCCGAAACACACCCTAGCCTAAGTGACTTACCTAACACATTTGCAAAATCATAATCTAGAACATAAAAACACAACTAAGCCTCAGAAAAATGAAAAAGACATAAATATACTGTACTGTGCACTGTACTGCAGTAACAGAAAAAATAAGTGTAAAAAAACTCCTTATCTTTATTCCTTCTCACGTCTCTATTTTTTTTAAAGTTTTTATGGGAGTGAGCACTGCAAACTTGAAACGTTTTATGTCGAGACGTTGTAACCCAAGTAACCCCCTGTAGTCCTTATAGAGTTTCTGTGCTGATATGTGTTAAGGGTCCATGGCTGTGTGCAAGTTTTTAAATAAAAGCGGTGTGGTATAGGCTCTCTGGGGTACATGACCTGCTGTTGGGTGTTCGGTGTGGAGACAAGTTGATTACCTGTTAACAGGCACAATCAGCTCAGTTGTTCCACATCGGCCACAATGTGATGCCACAATCACTTTAGTATATAAAGGGGAGTATCAGAATCAAAAGAGAAAAGGGAAAGAATCAAAATTAAAATGAGTCAGGATTGTGAGAGGTGTGCTGCTGAATGGTGGTATGTGGTCGGGAATGATGTGTGGAGTAAGGGGAGAGTGCTCATTGGGTAGGGTCACTCCTTCTGAGCACACACGGAGCAACCCTAATACGCCGAGAGATCCCGCAAACACTGAGGGACAGCAGTGAGAAAGGGGAACAGGGCTCACGGGGTCCTCGCAGATACCAAGGATTGACTGCAGAGACAAGAGGCACATAAAGGGCTGCCTGTGCTCTTCGAAGGATGTCTCCTTACAATAAGGAGACTGAAATAGGGGAGCAAAGGAGAGATTGGTTTTAAAGGGATATCTCCCAATTGTTAATTTTGGATTTTTAACCTACCTGTTGTATTGTTTATTTGTTTGCATTTTAACCACCACATAATCACTGTGTTTTTATGCTGGGTTATTTATTGAAGAAAACACCACACATGATTTACTGTTAAAACACTGTTGTTTGTGGAAAATAATAGCACAGAGCACTGTGACAAACCAACCTTTCATTGCTATGCGTTATTTCCCAGTCCACTCTTATTATCAATGACCCAAGTTCAAGACTATGCCACCTGCAGGCAATCCAAGAATCACACTTTCCCACAAAAGGTCACTCTAAGGTTAGGGGCCAATCCAAAACAATCCATACTTAACCCTCATGAGAGTTCCATTTTGGGGCTACCAAATAAAATAAAATGGTAAATTCATCCACAAGCAATTAAACTTGCTTTCATTCTTATTAAAGCAAAAAAAAAAATGGAATAAATGTTTTTGGTGAACATGAAATGCACAGAACAAAACCACTGATTAACAATATTCTAATTGCATAAAATACAAATTTGCAATTAATATTTGATAGAGATAATACTGTACATTAACAATAATTCCATTCAAAATGATTAAAAAAAAGAAGAACTGATTATGATAAATGATACACATATTTGATTAATAATTTCCTTGATTTGTAACTCAACTTATAATGTTCTGGCAAAAGGATAGCTGAATATGTGTCCATGCCCCATAACTGGTAATTAGTTCTTAAGGAGGAAAACTGCAGATTAAAATGGTCTATTAAAATATATTACTGATTATGTTCTGCGGTGTTAAGATTTTGTACAGATGAAGTTGTATCAAGCCCTAGCAACGTGCCCAGAATAGACTGTTCCCGTGGATCAAGAATCTGTTCAGGTCGCACTGGATGAACAATGCTGGCAGGTTGTGGAGTCAGTGTATATTTTTCTAAAAAAACAAGGTCTGTGGCAGACTGGTAGTCATTTTGTTGTGGAGGCTGTTGTGCAGGAAGGACATCATGAGATTGAGATGGCAGAGGAGTAGTGTGCCTTACAAGATCCACTTGGGTTGAAACTTCTGGCATTGACACAGGCACAAGGGCAACTGGTACACAGACCTCTGAAGAGACATTTTGTAGAATGGACTTTGTTTCAGGCTGGTAAGCTTTGGACTGTTCACCATACTGCTTTGCTTCATTGTGATACATTTTACCATCATATGGTATTATCAAGGAGACTATTTTCTCTTCTGATGGGTCTGTGGAACACTGTTCTGCAGATTTTGTAATGTGAACATGATCAATGTGATATTTTAATTTGTCTTTCCTTTTAAACGTTGCATTACAATGAGGACAGTTGAATGGACGGGCATCTGAGTGAATCACCATGTGTTTTGTTAATGTCTTCTTTATTCTGAAAGTCTGGTTGCAGACTTGGCACTTGTAAGGTTTCTCCCCTAGAAAGTATAATAGCATATTTAATACAATTATTATTAAAAAAATACATTTATATTATTCTATACTCTCAAACAATTACATTTTGTATATATTTTACAAAAGACCATTTGGTTAATCAGAATTAAGTAAATGTTAATGTGAAAAATGTATTATATAAACAACCAAACATCTATTTGATTATTTAGTGGTAACAGAAAAAACTAAAAATTAATTAATAATCAAAAACAATATTTGAATTACCAGAATGTGTCCTAAAATGCATTTCCAAACTTGATTTTCCTTTAAATTCTTTTTTACAAACTTCACATTGATGCAATGCAGCTTTATACCTGGAAAAAAAAAAAGAAAAAAGAAGTTTTTGTAAAACAGGTTACAAGCTTACAATATTTGAAAAACAAAATTAAAATAAAATCTTTCAAAATTCCAATTACTTTATCTTCCATATCTAATAATTAGACAATATTTAATATTAATGCTGCAATTAATTTTTTAGCTCCTGTATAGATTAGTTTTGTTCCACTGTATTTAAAAGTATGTACACTGTGAGTGTAAAAAAAACACACCAAATTGTTTTTCATCACATCTTCAACAATAGTCGGCTGATTTACTTAATGTTTGATACAAAATGTATGTAATATGTTTTCCAACAACAGTTGTATTAATTACTCACATCAAACAAACAACATCGCTGCACTAGCTTATTGAACTTAAGTCTTCGTGTTTTGACATAAATAAAATGAGATTACCTTTTCATTCAAAGTTATCAACAAGATGTGGAACAGTAATTTTAATAAGTGTTTTATGATTTATTAAAGAAGTTGTTCGAAGTGCTTTCCCTTGGCAGGAACACAAGCCCTCAGCCTTGGTCTCCACTGATCAATTGCCCTGTCAACAACACTCTGTTTCAGTTCAGCCCAGACAGAGATGAGGCGCTGCTTCAGGTCCTCGATGTCTCGTATTGGAGTCTGGTAGACGCGGTCTTGCATCAAACCCCAGATTCGATAGTCGATGGGATTAAGGTCTGGTGAGTTTGCTGGCCAAAGGTCTGGTCCAATTAAACCTGGAGTTTCACAACGTAGCAGCTCAACAGTGTCCCGTGCACGGTGTGCTGGGGCGTTGTCCTGCTGGAAGACAAAGAAGTCTCCTGACATGTGTCTGATTGCTGGCAACATGTTCTGTGTCAGCAGGACATCCCGGTAGTATGCACCATTGACTTTTACTCCGGGTTCAATGAAGAAAAGCTCTGTGCAGCCAAGTTTGGAGACTGCTACCGATACCATAACTGAGCGGCTGAAGGTAGGGCGGGTCCGCAGGAGGCGCTTGGCATCAGTATCTCGCTTCTTTGTTGTTGACGGTACGTACAGACGATCATTCTGGGCATTGATAGGTGGTGCCACCGTAAAAACCTTTTCATCTGTGAACCAGATGAAGCCGACGCTGTGCTCTGAAAACTTGTCCAGCAGCTGCTTGCATCGTTTCAAGTGCGACTCCTCGTTGGCTGTTGTTAACTGCTGTGCACGGCGCTTTTTCAAGCACTTCAGCTTCAGGTCTTTATGGATTATCTCAACCACAGTTCTTTGGCTTATTCCGATTTCTCTAGCTATCTGTCGAGTTGTTCTGTGAGTCTGTGGTGCGTCTTCTTGGCTTAGTACAAGATTGTTAACAGCTTCAATGTTTTCAAGTGTACGCACCGAGCGTGGTTGACCACTGCCTGGTTGCCGGTCCACAGTGCCGGTCGACCGAATCTTTCGTACAGCACATCGAGGCCGTTTTTGTTCCAACCTTTCTGTGGGAACTCTTTTAGCAGTCGACGACTGCTGTAACCCTTTAGCAGAACCAAATTCTTAATAAAAATTCGGTCTTCTGTACTGAAACCCATTTTTATCTGCAAATTTAGCAAGGGTCAAACTTGTTTACAAACTTAATCGTCTGCGTTTGCACGTATCCATGGCAACCAAATTTATAAATAAGTAAGATCTTATACTGCTTTGACCAGGCTTTGACACAAGTTTATACAATGTTCCAAATTTTATCAAAATCGGCCGACTATTGTTGAAGATGTGATGAAAAACATTTTGGTGTGTTTTTTTTCCCCACTCACAGTGTAATGCAGCCTGATTCTGCTCACTTTGCTGAGAAATAAAACAAATTCTGTGCATCACATAGTAATTACTTCAATCAATGATCTTCAATAAGTAAACGCTGAAGCTGACATCTTGACAACTACCAACCTAACATCAGAATTAATGCAAATTTAAAAAGCTGACATTTAAAATACGTCTTACTATTTTCAGTCTGGAGTCTAAAAATATAATACCGTGTTTCAAAGGTCTCACTCATAAGAACACAAGATGTATGGTGACAGTTAAGAGACCAATAAGTCAATCAAGCATGTTTGGTCAGCTAGTGATTGTTAAATATAAGCGGGCAAGTATGCACTATGACGGACTGGCCTCTCTTCCTGCTTTGCTTCCAGTACTTAAAGGTTTTGGCTACTAACAAACCTGTAACTTAATTATTGAGTTAGGAAAATTACTAGATTGATTAATTACTCAGTCAGTCAGTCAGTCAGTCATTATTGTGATTAAAAATCCAAAGTGTATAATTCTTATGTAAACATATAGATGCATTAGATCCTACCTTAACAGGAAGGAAAAGGAAGATCTCTTATGACAACATGTCAGTTTCTCACAAAGGAAAAATCACACACTAGGGCAACACAACAACTACATTATATATAACTAAAGACTGTGTAAAATATAAAGCTCCAGTCACTTACTTTTGCCACACCTTTTCTCCAAGATGAACACTTCTGTAATGAACTGTCAAATGATCCCTGCGGCCAAAGCACTTCCCACACTCTTCACACTGGTGCGCTTTCTCTCCTATTAAATTAAATTTAAAACATACTGTAGGCTTTAAGCTCACTAATTAATGTTCCTCTTCAAATCACAATTTATACAAATAAGAACTGTTATGAACCAAAGTCTGTAGCTGTAACGTTCCAATGACCAGAGTTTGTTACCCTAAAGAAAGCCTTGTGAATCAGATTTGAGCTGAAACTCTAACATTGAAGTAAAATAAATGGAGATGGATGGGGCTTAAAAATAAATATTTCATGACCGACTCGCACGCATATAGGTAAAGTATGAGAAAAAGTTTATCAAATCCAATATCCATGCATATTATATAAAGCTTTAGGCTTGTCTAAGTGAATTATACCATTAGAATGAAATTAACTGAAACTTTAAACACATGATCTTAAAAACATCCTTTATGAACTGTCAGAAGCTAGGATTAAGTGATACAAAAATGGAAAACTAATGTGTTTGCTTTGCTGACATTCATTTATATTGATGCCAAGCATAAAAGAGAAATTATCATTAATGCTTTACAGAGAGGAATAAAAGTACATTTCAAAAAGGTTTATACCTAATTATCTTTGTATATCATTTTTATATTAATATTTTTATATTTCAGAGGGTTTCCACTGCAGATACGCACCATTGGTCTGCCCTACGCACTGCCATGGTTCAAGTTTTCAGGATCTCTGATATTTTGAGCAAGCTTGGCTGACAGTAGATAGTTTCATTGTTGTATCAATATCTAAGGGTGAGCATTTTCCTAACCAAAAAATTAATCTTTTATAGACTGGTGCTACTGAAGTCAAGGCTATCTCCATGATGGACACTAGGAATTCTTCCTACTGAATCAAGCCTGTATTACCCTCACAATGTGCAAGCTGTGGAAAAAACAAACTTTTATTTATTATGGGAAGATTTTGTTTTTATTGTTGGTGTTGTTCAGAATTATTTACAGCAGTTTGATAGTCAGATTATTTATGGCTGATCTATTTTTCACAGGTATTTTTACCTGCTTCAAAACCCATCTGATAATTATTTGGAAATCTATGATAAATACACATGCAATTGGCAATGGATGTACAAATGAAAGCTGACATATTTTTTTCTACCAATTCATCCTTAGTAGGGCTTCAGAAACCAATCAATTTGCTATAAGTTTAAAAGTACACTAGATCTTGTACCACACACAGTTTGATCAACTAACTACTGTAGTGATAGACAAACTCATATGATATCTCAAAACAGATGATGAAAGTTGTATATATTCATCCATCTAATGTATTCTATCCCACAAATCCAAGCTGAGTACAAGTTGGAAACAAGTGCTGAATGGAGCAGTAGTCCACAGCAGGTCATCTATAAAACAAACTGTACAAATCAGAGTCACCAATTGACTTAACCTTTATGCCTTTGGAATATGGGAGGAAAACCTCAGTACCCAGAGAATAACCGAAGTGCACATGGGGCTCCATACCTGTAGTACCCAGGATGGTATTCAAACCCAGGATACTGGAACTTTGAGGCAAAACACTAGTCATTATGTTACTATTCCACCCAATAAACATTTAGCATTATGCAATGTAAGATTTTTTCAAGAAATAGGTTTTGTATTTTATATACATATTTATAAAAGAGTATTATTATTATTATTGCTTGTTATTGTTATTATTTATGCTATTTCACCTTGTTTCCACTATACTGTCAATGTTTACATGGGAATAAATTAAATGAAATTAATTCCTTTATGTATAAATGGAAGTCTGTCTATATAATCAGTGATGCTTGCTACTATTTCATTATGAAGTTTACATAACTGATTTCCCAAAGTGTCTGTACATTTCACAGGTAGGAGTCTCTGAGGCCAAAAAGAAGACTTTCTATACTCTTAAAATTTTTACAATTACTACAAATATTCAACTGATCAAACACCTTGACTTTGTCAAAGTTTTACAAAAAATATTGTCTCTCAGTTTGTCAGTTTTACCAAAAGTTGGAACTATTTTCACACCCAATTGACAACTTTCCATACCTGAGTGTATTTTTTTATGTTTTGTCAGGTGATCATGACGAATGAAGGTCTTTCCACACTCATCACATTCATATCGTTTATCATCATGGTGCACACGAAGATGAAGTCTGTTTGTAAAATAAAAACATTTGTGTAAAGCACAGCACATAACTTTATGCAAGTCTGTTCTTACACTGGAATATTTCAAATAAACCTTACTCCGATAATAAAGGGATAATCACCTCAGCATAGCTTTTTACTTCCTATTTAACTAATTAATCAAAAACACGAAGCGGAAATTTATATACTGTATACTCAAGGTACCATTTTTAATCACAATGTTTGACAGCAATATCAGTGTTAGGCAGTAACTCATATGAATATACTGTACACGTTTCTGAATAAAGACCTATCTATCTAATGTGTGGAAAATTTACTCTATACTTTCAAGCTCTTTGAGGTTCATTCAAATGTTGTTGCTGTTAACCAGATTTAGTCTGATATTGTTACATCCTACATGAATAAGGCGGAGTGGTGGCTCTGAGGCTCAGGATCTGTACTAGTATCTGGAAGGTTGCCAGTTCAAATCCCATAACTGCCAGAAAAGATTCTACTCCGTTGCACCCTTGAGGAAGGCCCTTATTCTGAAAATTGCTCCAAGGGTGCTGCACAATGGCTGACCTTACGCTCAGACCTCCAAAGATCACGCCAATACAGTGTACCAAATTTTTTTTTTTTTTTATATAAAAAAGGCCTCACACCAACCTTTAAACAATTGCATCAATCATCTTATTGTTAGTTTCTTTAGGATTAAACAATATTAAACTCCTTTACTCTTACCTAACAGCTGATACTGTGCCATGCTGGAACAGTCCAATAACTGTTTTCTGAACATTTTCCACCACTGTTACAACACTGCACACCATTCCAGGCATGAATGTCATTATATAACTTATGCATAGATGGCCTGGTCCATGACAAATCATGGACTACGTTTAAATCAAAATGCAGAAATGTTACCCAATTCAAATGTTTTATTGATCTCCTTCTGCACGGTTCCCAAGGGGCACTCTTTGGAAGACAGTAGCTATACATTTTTGATCAAATGTTTAAAATTACAGGCAGATTTCAAATGCCTCATTTCAAGTAAACCTATTCTTATATTTTGGAACTAATCTTCCTTGTGGAGGAATATCCATACAGTGGTGTGAAAAACTATTTGCCACCTTCCTGATTTCTTATTCTTTTGCATGTTTGTCACACAAAATGTTTCTGATCATCAAACACATTTAACCATTAGTCAAATATAACACAAGTAAACACAAAATGCAGTTTTTAAATGATGGTTTTTATTATTTAGGGAGAAAAAAAAATCCAAACCTACATGGCCCTGTGTGAAAAAGTAATTGCCCCCTGAACCTAATAACTGGTTGGGCCACCCTTAGCAGCAATAACTGCAATCAAGCATTTGCGATAACTTGCAATGAGTCTTTTACAGCGCTCTGGAGGAATTTTTGCCCACTCATCTTTGCAGAATTGTTGTAATTCAGCTTTATTTGAGGGTTTTCTAGCATGAACCGCCTTTTTAAGGTCATGCCATAGCATCTCAATTGGATTCAGGTCAGGACTTTGACTAGGCCACTCAAGTCTTCATTTTGTTTTTCTTCAGCCATTCAGAGGTGTATTTGCTGGTGTGTTTTGGGTCATTGTCCTGTTGCAGCACCCAAGATCGCTTCAGCTTGATTTGACGAACAGATGGCCATACATTCTCCTTCAGGATTTTTTGGTAGACAGTAGAATTCATGGTTCCATCTATCACAGCAAGCCTTCCAGGTCCTGAAGCAGCAAAACAACCCCAGACCATCACACTACCACCACCATATTTTACTGTTGGTATGATGTTCTTTTTCTGAAATGCTGTGTTCCTTTTACGCCAGATGTAACGGGACATTTGCCTTACAAAAAGTTCAACTTTTGTCTCATCAGTCCACAAGGTATTTTCCCAAAAGTCTTGGCAATCATTGAGATGTTTCTTAGCAAAATTGAGACGAGCCCTAATGTTCTTTTTGCTTAACAGTGGTTTGCGTCTTGGAAATCTGCCATGCAGGCCGTTTTTGCCCAGTCTCTTTCTTATGGTGGAGTCGTGAACACTGACCTTAATTGAGGCAAGTGAGGCCTGCAGTTCTTTAGACGTTGTCCTGGGGTCTTTTGTGACCTCTCGGATGAGTTGTCTCTGCGCTCTTGGGGTAATTTTGGTTGGCCGGCCACTCCTGGGAAGGTTCACCACTGTTCCATGTTTTTGCCATTTGTGGATAATGGCTCTCACTGTGGTTCGCTGGAGTCCCAAAGCTTTAGAAATGGCTTTATAACCTTTACCAGACTGATAGATCTCAATTACTTCTGTTCTCATTTGTTCCTGAATTTCTTTGGATCTTGGCATGATGTCTAGCTATTGAGGTGTTTTTGGTCTACTTCTCTGTGTCAGGCAGCTCCTATTTAAGTGATTTCTTGATTGAAACAGGTGTGGCAGTAATCAGGCCTGGGGGTGGCTACGGAAATTAAACTCTTAAAAACCATCATTTAAAAACTGCATTTTGTGTTTACTTGTGTTATATTTGACTAATGGTTACATGTGTTTGATGATCAGAAACATTTTGTGTGACAAACATGCAAAAGAATAAGAAATCAGGAAGGGGGCAAATAGTTTTTCACACCACTGTAATTATACACCTCATGTCAGAGACCCTTCAGAATTGTAAGAAAGCTGCAAATAGTTGCCTATGTCCAAACACTGGAGTTAGAAAAAAAAAAATCCCACCTTATGTAAGGTTTCAGAGGAAGCTATGTCTGAATGTGAAGTAGAATTAGAGTCAGAAGGCATTAGCAAGTGGGAAGTCAATTCCGGATGTCAAGACCTAATCATAAGTTGCACACTGTAATTTATGTGCTTGGTTCACTTTCATTTCTTATGTGCCCTTCTTCATTGGTTACATTTGTTCCCCTAATATATTCCCATGTGCGCTTTTCATGAGAGAATTACTTAACGGATTTAGATCAGGGTTTTTTTTTTCTATAATTTGCTTGAACATTATGGTTGATTTTGTGACTTCTCTCTTCGCGCTATCATAGATCGTTTGCGGTACAGATTTATTTGCACGAATCCGGGACAGATGCTGCGGGCCAAGGGGAGGGGGTCAGGCCCTCCTCACTTACCCGCCAGCCTTCTGTTTGAGTCGGTCTACCCATTGCCACAAGCTGCAGTGTACCTTGTCTCCACTTAGCTAGTGATACCAGTTTGTTCAGCAGACATTATCATCTAGAGATTATTAATGAGTAACTTTAAGGTTTTTGACAGAGAGATCAGAGGTTTATCACATCCTCATGGGCAGATGCTGGAGGCTCTTGAAAAACTGCAGGGCCTACAGAAGTGCCCAGTTTGTGAATTCTGACCACAGACTTGTTGTTGCTACTCTTGGGATCTAGCTTATGTCCAGTAGGTTACCACCTACTAGGAAAATTAGCCTGGACTTGACCAGACTCCAAGACCAGGCTGTTCCTAATGAGTCTGCATGCTGTTTGTGTGAGGAACTTTCAGATATGGGTACGACTGTCAATCCTAATGTGATGTGGGAGACCTTCCGTGACAAGACCCTGAAGGTTGCTGAGGGTTGTGTTGGTGTTACCGGTATTCCCAGAAGGAGGCTTTTCATCTCACAGGGCACCCTGGATATCATTGAGAGAAGTTGCAGCGCACGGCTCAATGGCAACTCTGGTCTGTACCGGGAATCTGTGAACCAACCAGTCTCACTGAGATTGCACAGGTGGTGAACCAGCTGGTAGGCTGCAGAGATCTGTGGTATCCGGGGTGAACTTCTTTAAGCTGGAGGTAAGGCTGTCTTTGCTTCCATTTGGGAGACTGGCATCATCCCAACTGACTGGAAAACGGGACTTGTCATCCCTATCTGGAAAGGGAAGGGCGATTGCCTGGATTGCAGCAACTACAGGGGGATAACACTGCTCTCGGTGCCGGGTAAGGTCCTTGCTAGGGTCGTCCTCAGTAGGATCCGTGATCACTTGCTCACCTACCAGCGACCGGAACAGCCTGGTTTTATGCCTAAGAAGTCTACCATCGACCGCATCCTGGCACTGACCTCTTGGGCACAGCCATCAGCTTGACCTTGTTGAGAGGTTTACTTACATTGACAGTGACATTCATGTCTCTGGTGACTCTTCCAATGAAGTCAGTAGACCGATTGGGAGAGCATGGGGGGTCATGAGGTTGCTGGAAAGGGGTGTGTGGCACTCCCGATATCTATTCAAAAGGACGAAGGTCCAAGTCTTTAAAGTCGTGGTGCTTCCTGTCTTGCTATATGGTTGTGAGACATGGACGCTATCCAGTGACCCGAGATGAAGACTGGCCTCCTTTGGTACTGTGTCTCTCTGGAAAATCCTTGGGTACTGATGGTTTGACTTTGTGTCGAATGAGCGGTTGCTCTTGGAGTCCTGAATGAGGCACATTATCTGCATTGTGAGGGAGCATCAGTTACAGCACTACAGCCATGTGGCACGCTTCCCCCGAGGGTGATCAGGCTCGTGAGATCCTCATTGTTGGGGACCCGAGTGGCTGGACCAGGCCAAGGGGTCACCCAAGTAACACCTGGCTGCGGCAGATAGAGGGTCATTTCCGGAGGGTGGGACTGGACCGTGTGTCTACCTGGGGGGGTTGCAAACCGGGATCCCGAGCTGTTTCATTGTGTAGTGTGTGCGGCAACGAACTGTACCAGTGCATGCTCCCCAAATTGACTTGACTAGAGATTTGTGTGTTTTAGAGTGTAGCTGCTGATTGCCAGAAATATCAGGGCAAAGTACTTTTCTTCCCACCCGGGGGACGCTTTCTGTCAGAGCTGAACATAATAAGATACAGTGCCAGTGTTTGACGCAGCATACCTACCTTCTGCTTGGCCAGAATTAAAATTTTTTTTATTGATTTTTAAAGTTTGTACTGTTTCACTACTACGTGGGAGGAGCCGTGAGGAACAGCTAGTATTATATATATATATATATATATATATGTATTACAAAATATATTTTAATAAATGGTGCTTCACAACTGTTAATGTAAATTTCACCCAAAAAGAGTGTAACTCTTGGATGGACAGAAATCATCAGCTAATATTATATAGCTAGTGTTATAACGGAATCAACCAACATGCTATATCATTGTGGATTCTGAATAGCAGTGCTAATTGTTGTGGTGTACTACCTATTGGAATGAAAAATGCAATGCATTTTATTACGACATGCATTACAGAATATATTCCAATAGATTATCATTGGAAACGTATATACTAAATACAGTGAACAGTGTCACTTCACTATGATCAGGCACTGGCTTATATTACATTAGTACAGTTGTATACTTGATATGTTATTTTCACATATAATTGTAAAAATACATCTTATGTGTGTGGACACCACCATTTTCAGGCATTTTGTATTCACTGTTGCTAGGCAAGCTAACAAGGAGTGTATGACACATAACAGAATTATCTTCTCGGTTGCATAAGTTTGTGGATTTACTTGTAAACCAAGAACACTCTTCGTTGTTATCATCATTATGCAGTTTCTGGTACAAATTATTTTCTAATATTTGACTATGTTTAACATGTTACAAATTAGATCTTGCAAACTTTCCCTTTCCTGCTTTTGACCCTTCTTATGATATCTTGACTTAGATATCTAGATTTTTATGTGACATATCCTGGTTACAACATTGGCTTGTTGTTATATCTACCATCCATCTTCCAAATCTACTTCTATTCTAATCTGCTGCCACCAAGCACACATAGTACACCTACAGTATAATAATGCAAAAATACATCATCATAGCCTCAATACAATAGTATAAATAAAAATATGCATTAGTAGTCAGAAAGCATTTAACTTTCACATATAGTATTCACTGTCAGGCTTTAATAAATTTTGAATACACAAAAACCTCCTAGGGCTTTTTCTAGTAAACTTCATTATGGCAACAAGCAAATCAAGGAAAGTCAGATTTATCTTTTCCCAGAAACATGGATGATTTCCATATATACCTAAAGCCATGATCATGCCAGAATTTGTTGCAGCGCTCATGGAATCTTCCCTCAATAAATAATGCCTGGTTTAATTACAGTAGGTGGTGTTAACAAACCATATTAACCAAATGCTTAAACTGAACCCAGCTAGCTTAGATCAATCCACAAGTTTATCATTCCTATTAATAAGTTTGCGACTATAACCAACCTATTCACAAGACTAGAGCTGCAGAAGAGAATACTACATATACAAAATTGCCAGATCACACATTGCAGGAAAACTAGAGCTTGATATTAAAGATCGAAGACGTTTTCTAGTCATTTTTCATTTAGTACATTACAACTAATAATCTATTTAAAAAAGCTGCATACAATCCATTTCTCCCAAACAAATACAAACAACATAGCCAGTTGTTTTTTTAGTTACCTGTATGAGCTTCCATGTCGAAAACTTTGCCCACAAATGCTACAAAGATGAGGTTTTTCTCCACTGTGAATTCTTAAATGTTCCTTCAGTGTTGTCCTGTACAGGTAAAAAAATAATAAACAAGAAAACAGGGACTATTAGAAATATTGCTTGGCTCTGTTGCAAATGCAGAACTGCATCTTTTCACTTTACTACTGTAATAAAATCTTAGTTGTTTTTTTTCTGTTGTAAGAGTGAAAGTTACTAATATGCTTGGTATTTCTTACCTTTCCCTTACAGATTTTCCACAGATGAAACATGTCCACTTCCTCTTTCCTCCATGAGTGCATTCAATGTGGCGTTTCCGATTTCCAGTGTCATTAAATTGCCGTCCACAGATGTCACATGGAAATGGACCTGCATAACAATTAATTACATTTACAGTGCTTAAAATCATGAACAAAACATATAATAAAATACAGAATGTACTGCAAAAATATTACCTTAGCCCACTATGTAAAGTAAGAGCACACACACAGAGGACTGTTTAAATATTTTATTTTATTCTGATGTATGTTTAAGCAAATTTGAAGGACCAAGAAAAAAAGAATGGACACAATCAGGGAAATTTAAAAACAGGTAGATGGGTGGATGTTTGTTACACTGTTTGAAGACTTCTAACACTTGCTCATAACACCAGGATCACCATTCTCCAACAGAATGGCATGTTTTAAATCCAATAAAAAGATACCAATAACCATTATAAATTTGCATATTAAGACACATTTCTGTAGCTTTAATGTTGTTGGTTGACTCCTCCATGTCAAGTGGCACTATCTCGAAAGGTTCCAGTTGGTTAAAATAGCTTTAAAAAAATGGTTGTGAAGACTTCTAATTCTGTTTAATTCTTTACACATTTTAATTTCCTTAATGGATATTATCTCACAATTTTCTTATATGTAACCACATATAAGTAGCCACAAATGTGCACTTGATTACAGTCTTAGTAAAAGACTTTGTGTTTGCTAATATCTATGTAATTCTGAGAGATGCCATTTTATCTCTCTCTCTGGTTCAGGACCAAGTTATCCTGACCTGTCTTTGCTCAGAGTACCATGTTAGGCTGCGCATTTTGTTACTACAAACCTCTGATCCTACTAGAAAAACAGTTTTGATGTTTGGGCAAGTTTTTCTCGTAGGGCCTGTCAACCAAGAAAGCTTCTGTGTTGCCTGCCCATCGGCAGCTCATTTCACATGGCTCCACTTGCTCTCACCTGCCTCATTCATTACTTAGACACTCACATCATTGGCTTCACCTCACACCTTACTTAGGCTCAGAGGCAATACCATCTGCCTCACTTCCTCCACCTATTTGAGAAGAACCAATCTAAGATCCCTAAGAATCCACACTGGAGGCCATGTAATTACTACTAGACTTTAGCAGCAGAGAAGCATCTCTGCCATGCTGGAAGATAAGTGCTCTCTATACGCATACACCCTTTCACACTTTGTACTGGCTTCTTTCATGGCTGGTTTCTAACCCTAATGATTCTGCTACATGGCATTTCTTTTCTCCCACTTCTATCCCATTCATAATAAGCATCTTTGTTTCTGAAGATATTAATTTATGTTTATGTGACATACTATGCAAATTATATTTATTGCCTTCTAAAAATAATAATACAACTACAATATCTGTGAAATAACATGCATTTTACAGTACTGTACATACAATGTCAATGAGAGACAATGGTGTAATGTCCTTACACAGACTAGTCAATGTAACTTACTTAATGTAGTCAACTTTAGCTACTGGCACTTGGACATGTGCAACGCCATAGCTCATTTTATAGCTTTGTTATAAAGGAGCTTTGCTGTCAAAGAATTTTTTTAGCCAAGGTAGTTCTGTATGAATTTAATAATTTAAAATTCAGTCAAAAAAAAAAAAAAAAAAAAGGCAACGAA
This sequence comes from Polypterus bichir lapradei, assembly GCA_026402145.1. Lineage (NCBI taxonomy): Eukaryota > Metazoa > Chordata > Cladistia > Polypteriformes > Polypteridae > Polypterus > Polypterus bichir. The sequence continues at coordinate 18,807,780 of JANRMT010062857.1, read as the reverse complement.
AAACTGCAATATACTGCAGAATTGAAACATTATACATATTTATTACAAAATAAGATTCTAAATTTTAATATTTGTATCTGCGTAAACTACTTACAGTTATTAAATCCATACTGCTACCTCATCTTTACAGCATGTTAAGTTTTCTTTTATGACATATTTACTGTCCTGATCTCATATAACATACTTCACATACAAGATCATTGAAGAAAACTAAACTGAAGTTGAAAATAAAATTATAAATGTATAAAAATTCTGTTATCTTCTGTACCCAAGTGAAACTTCTCTTGATGCTTTAGTCTTGCAAACCTCGACTTGAAGTGGTCATCACAGTAAGCACATTTAAAAGGTCTATCTTGTGTATGAAGAATCATGTGCTCTTCAAGGTGTGGTCTGCGTGTAAATGATTTGTTGCATATCTAAAGGAAAGATAATATGCAAATTATGCATTAACCGAAAAAAATCAACTTCTCTAGCGATCATCTGTATTTCTATTTTTTATGTGCCACACATGCTTATGTTTTTGCATGCTCTGATAATTAACTTTAAAAATTAATGTCTTGTGTTGCCCAAGACTTGCTCTGGAACTATATATATGGCATGTATATAAAACAAAAAAACAAAAATATCACACATTATATATACATTCAAGCATTATATAGTTTTGGAGATGTGTTTTTTTTCCTAGTAATCCATCTTCCATGTATAACTATGTATAAATTATAAAAGCAGTAATTAAATTTAACCAGCAAAAATATTCAAGAGACAGATGGCGAGTTATTTTATAAAATATGATTTAGTTAATTTACACACACTCTATATGTATTCATAAATAAGTAAAATAAACTTGTGGTTTGAGGAGGAGGTAGGAACAGAGACTGGTGAACCAGTGTGACTCTCTCTCAAGATGTGTTTTACCAGGCAAAAAACTGTAACAGTCATACCTCAAAGTCCAACTCTCTTTTATTCAAAATGATTCTAATTTTTATGCATCAAAAATAATTGTATTTTGGAACCCTCAGTACAAAAATAGCATTTGGCAACTGCAAATGTTGAAATAGTTATGTCTTCACCAGCATACCTTAAACTGTAAAGCACACTAAAGATAAGAATATGGTTAGTTAACAGAATTTAACATCTGATGTAAATATTTATGTCAGCAGAATATTAAGTTTCAATAAAAAAGTTACTTACATCACATTTCCATCCTTCAGCTTTTTTCCTCTTGACTGACATAAATTCTTGAATATGGTCAGGATGAAATCTAAAAATATGACTAAATGTATTAGCTTTTCCAAATGGAAAAAAATATTTCAAAAGTCTAAATGAGAGAGGGGAAATCGCAATCAAGTATGGAGAGCATAATATAATTAATTGATTCTTCACAGCTACTGTCTTATGGCAACATTCACAATAAAATTTTTCATTTCAAAGAAAAAAAAAAATACTATAGTGGAAAGATTCTCCCATGTCAACAAAACACAACATGTTCTTTTTAAAACTTAACAAAATTAATGCTTATTTTGTTTTGTTTTTTTCAATTAATTTTAATGATTTTATTGAAATCACACAACATTCCATACAAATAGATCAATTTTACAAGAATAGGACTGAAAACAAATCAACCCCCACCCCTGGGAAAGAGCATGGGCAGCAGAATAAAACTTAAATCTAGTAAAAATAAGTAAATAGATAAATTAATAAGTGAATATAGATAAATGGAGAAGAAAAAGAAAATGGGGAAAGAATCTGCTTCCTCCGTGCTTTAAAAGCTTATTCTAGAAGGTTAATGATTAGATCCTGCCAGGATTTGAAACATTTCTGCACAGATCCTCTAAGTGAGAATTTTATTTTTTCCAATTTCAAATAATGTATAACATCAGTTACCCACTGACTTAAGAGGGGAGAGTTAGGATTCTTCCAGTTGAGCAAGATAAGTCTGTGTGCCAACAGTGTAGTAAAGGCAATTACAGTTTGTTTGTCCTTCTCCACTTTAAGCCCATCTGGAAGTACACAGAAGTACACAGCCGTTAATGGGTTAGGAGGGATTGTGACAAAAAGGCTGTCTGAAAAGCATTTAAAAATTATGGTCCAAAACATGTGACTCAGTGAGGCTGGAACTTGATTGCAGCGTTCGCAGGTTGTATCTAGCCCTGGAAACATTTTGGACAATTTTAAGCGAGACAGATGTTTTCGATATATAATTTTGAGTTGAATAATTGTATGCTTTGCGCATATGAAGATCGAGTGAATTCTCTGCATTGCTACCTTCCACTCTTTTTCTGAGATGTTGAGTGAGAGATCCTTTTTCCACTTACCTCTTGGATCTTTGAAAGGGAGGGACTGTAAAATGGTTTTATATATTGCGGAGATGCTGTCTAAGTCCTTGAAACTGATCAATATTTTTTCTAGCACAGAGGGAGGTGGGAGGTGAGGAAAATTGGGCAGGTTCTGTTTAACAAAGTTTCTAATTTGAAGATAGTGAAAGAAATGTGTTGCTGGAAAGTTAAATTTAGAATGTAATTGTTCGTAGGATGCAAAGACATTGTCTACATACAGATCTCTAAGTGATTAAATCCCAAACGTTTTCCAGACATTAAAAACTGCATATGTTTGCGCGGGTTGAAAAAGGTGGTTCTCGTGCAAAGGTGCCACCAATAAAAGATTCTGTATCTTAAAATGCTTCCAACATTGGTTCCATATTCTGAGTGAGTGAAGCACTATTGGGTTGTTAGTATATTGGCGATAACTTGCACTTATTGGGGCGCAAAGCAATGAATATAAAGAAGTACTGCAGGATTTTATTTCTATTGCAGACCAAGCCTGTATATGTTCAACTATTTGTGTCCATGTCCAGGTTTTTATAGTTTGTATGTTTGCTGCCCAGTAGTAAAACTGAAAGTTAGGTAGAGCCATGCCACCTTCTGCCTTTGTAGGGTCGCTCTTTGGATACGTGGATGTTTTGAATTCCAAATAAATGTGGCTATGGTTGAATCTAATTTCTTAAAAAACGATTTATTGATGTATATTGGGATGTTTTGAAAGAAAAAGAGAAGCTTAGGGAGGATATTCATCTTAATAATATTAATTATTCCAGCTAAAGTGAGGTGGAGGATTGACCATCTATGCAAGTCTTGCTAAATTTTTTTAAAAGGGAAGGTGTCCAATCTAATAATGTGTGCTTGAGAATTCACTGGAAAGAGCACACTTTTAGTCAAATTAATTCTGAGACCAGAAAGCTTTTGAAATTCTGTTAGTGCTGTTAGGACTGCAGGCACAATATTTTGTGGGTCTGATATATACAGTACCATTTCATCTGCATATAGAGAAATTTTCTGTTCAAGTCCTTTTCTGATAATCCCCTTTATCTCATAAGCATTTCGACAGTGAACTGCCAGTGGCTCAATGGCGATTGCAAAAACTCGTGGTGACAAGGGGCATCCTTGTCTGGTACCACGTTCTAGTTTGAAATAGTCTGAATTAATGTTGTTAATACAAACTGAAGCTTCTGGATTGGTATACAGAAGTTTGATCCATGCACAAATGTTTGGGCCAAACCCAAATTTCTCCAATGTAGTGAAAAGGCAGTTCCATTCAATCATATCAAATGCTTTTTCTGCATCCAAGGAAAATAAAATCTCTGGAATGTTTGACTTTGCGGGCGTGTATATTACATTAAACAGGCGTTGAAGATTGGACGCTAAGTGTTGGCCTTTAATAAATCCAGTTTGATCTTGTGATATTACTGAAGGCAGCACTTTCTCCATCCTTCTAGCTAGGACTTTGGAGAGTATCTTAACATCATTGTTCAGAAGTGAAATTGGTCTGTATGATGCACATTGTAATATGTCCTTATTTTGTTTAGGAAAGACTGTGATTAATGATTGGCGAAAAGTTTGAGGTAGAGTTTTATTGTCTCTAGCTTCTGTGAATGTAAGTCTAATAGGAGGGGAGCTCGCTGAGTGGGGAACTTCTTATATTTTGTTTTGGTTATGTCTGTTTCCTGTGTCAGATATCTGATTTAATAAGATAAAATTTATCATAACACTATGTGTTCTAATTAGGGGAAGCAACATCTTAATTTGAATCAGGTTCGCACCAAAAATGAACTCAATGGATTACAGTTCCAACACTATCTGTTGGTGGGGTTGGCATCCAGGACAACTTTAGGGACACTACTGGGACAGAAAAAAGAAAATAAAAAGTTGGTGGGGAAGAATACTGAATGTAATTTATAGGTACAATGCTATTGTAACTTAACATAAATGCTAATTCATGTCTAAGGTGAATAGTGAAAAATATCAGCCAGTGTGTCATAGAAAAGCTGTGTAAAACAGATTGCTTTTTGACTACAATTGTTGGTATGCCAGGCTATATATAAAAAGTAATAACTAAAGTGCTGAAGTAAAACCTAACAGAACATCTATTGTACATAGTAACTGAGTACAGATGTTTGCACTGCCCATATTCTACAAAAACACTTAACACTGAATCAGAAAATGAATGGACGGATATACTGTATTATTTTTAACTAGCCAACCCACGGCATGCCATACGCTGCATAATCAGGCCGTTTTTTAAATGATTTTTAAGCACAGGGAGAAAATGAACATTTGAAAAATCGGTAATGTAATAAACCAGCAAGAAAAGCAATATTGTATCAATGCACGGAACGAACCAACACACAATCGTCCGTGACTGAAAACTGGTGGACCGCCATCACGCCTTCTCCTACCAGACGGATGGATGGGGGTGCACGGCGCGGAGGGTGGAACGGGAGGAGAGGAGAAGGAGGTCCATTCCGCTTCCTCCATCATGCTAGTCTGCTGATTTCTTGTTCAGTATGCACTGCCTGCTCATGTGCCCAACTCCAACTCGTCACTTGTGATAGTTTTACGCTCCAGTACATTACGGTGAATGGTGCTAACAGACAGTCTAGTGCCATTACAAAGACCTTTTTCAGGCAGGAGGTTTCTGAGAAGCATGATGACGGATCCATTTTTAATTTTGAGTTTATGTGAAGGCATGCCAGTAGGAGTAAGACTATTAAGAAATTCCTCTGGAAATAAAAGTTGATCTGCAGGATCATCTGTGACGATGGAGTCCACGCACGTGAAAGTCACCTCATTGTTAGGGATAAGTTTTAGCACTTCTTCATTAAGATATAGCGAGTCTTCGTTGGTGACGCTTAATATAGCTCGCATGCTGAGTTGTTCCAGAGTGACAGTTGAGAAGTCGATGTCGCCATACAGTTGTTGAACGGGATCAGAAATTAAAGGAAAACAATGTGAAGGCAATGTCAGGTGTTCCGTTTATCCCGTCTGCAACATCAAGGAACCATTGTGCGAAATGTTGTTCTTCAGGAAGAGCTCTCATATTTGTTGTCAGTGTAAGAACATGCATGTGACGCCACAAAGGGTGCTTGTTAATGCAACTGGCGACAGTAAGCGCGCAGGAGCCACGCATGGTCTGAGGCGCGTTCCCGAGCATGTGGGAGGAGGGGTAGAGTTTCTGGGCGGGGCTTCGTTGTTCCTTTCACATGGTTTTTCATAGTGGACGCGGTCGGGTGTCGAAACCGAAAAGAAAAATGAAAAGTCGACGTGGCTCAGACGTGTATGTGGACTCCTAGCACAGACGAAAGGGACTAACTGGGTGGTGGGTGAGTTTTTACGACCGGGCACACAGGCAGGCAGTGTGAAAGCCTAGAGAGCGAAGGTAGACGCGTGCCGGTTAAAAAGGAGTGGTGGTGGGCAGGGAAATGTCTTCCGTGTTCCTGTAGGAGCATCTAAGAAGACGCATGTTTGTCGCAGATGCAAATTGCTGTATGTAGCGTGTAAAACAGTTTGCTATGGTGCACGCGGTCGTGCGTCATAACCGAAAAGTCGGTTTTTAAAGACTGCTTACTTCATTGTGTTTTAACCTCAGTTGTAAAGGATTGTTTTAAGGATCCCATGGGATACCCCTCGCAAACCGTTTTACACGCTGCATATGGTGATTCACCTCCGCGAGAAACATGCCTCTATGAACAGTCAACGTGGCTTGGAGGTGCATGTGTCCTCTACGACAGACGAATATAAATGACGCCGTTTTTTCTGTGTCATCGCGTCCGAGTTGGTGGGCGTGGCTCTGCGAGTTGTCGTCGTATCCAATGGTCTTGGAGTTGGTGGGCGTGGCTCCTTCCTGTGTGCGCCATAGGTGTCTTACTTGTTGGCGGCTTAGTGAATCCACGCCCCTTCCGGCGTGCTTTCCATGGGTGTCTTGACTTAGTGAATTATATATATATAGATTTGACCACCGGATTAAAATAGTTCGCTTGTCATGCCCATCTCTAGAAGATACTTTTTTTGGTAAATTATCTCAGTTGTGTTTTTAACATATACTGTAAAATCTCACATATAATGCAAGCAATTTTCACTCATTTTAATTCACTAAAAATTGGGCTGCGCACTATACATGAGACATAATTTTAATTAAGACTTTTTCAATAAGCCTGAATTGTTCCGATGCTAAAACGCAGTCAATCAAAAAGATGACCAGCCACCTTGACAGTTCCTCCAATCACCATGCAGCAGCCCATCAAGCTGCCCGCACACTGCCCCATTTACTCCCAGAGACACTGAGCTTCCCTGGAAATTACAGTTTGAAGCATTTGTCCAATAAATATCTAGCTTTGCTGCATTGAAAACAAAGCATATTCATTAAAAAAAAAAAAAAAAATCACGTAAGACGACCTACCAGAAATTGTTACTGTTTCTGAATGAACTAGCCATGAAGTCAAACACATTCTAGCATGCTCTTTGTAATAGCAAAGTAAATACAACAGTACATATTTGACATTTTTTTCCGTGACATTTTACAGGAGGGTGAGCTTTCCTTAGAGTCTTAGAGCAGTCACCTCTGGTAGGTAGGTGGTTGCTGTATTCCTTCAGTAGGTAATAATTTTCATAATATTTGGTATTTTAAGCCCTAAAAATGAAATCAAGGAGAAGTTATACTACAGCCGAAAAGCTGTTAGTAATAAAATATGCAGAAACTAATAATCTGATTATGCAGTACAAGCAAAGAGGTGTTGCAAGCGTTGCCTGCTAAACAAAAAAAGAGGCAAATCGTGAGGACCCAGCAAGTTTTCCAGACCTAGAAAAAGAATTAATGGACTGGAAGACAACATTAAGTGACTACAATCACACATTTACTACTGGTGGCCGTATGAATCAACCAGCTATCTCCAAACTGGTCGCATGGATGCTTGTAGTTTGGAATGAATCAGATGCATGTATAATTCAACATGGTTTCCTCAAATGTTCTGTTTCTATTAATCTTTACAATAGCAGTGGTGACGCTTTGTGGGAGGATAAACAGGTGTCATCAGACGAAGACGTTGATGGCAAAATTTACTACGATGGTATCAATGACAATACCATTGACTCAACCTCACTAGATGAGCTTCTCACTAGTAATAGAGATGACAACTGCTCTTCTTTGAACTACATATTTTTGAATGTGTAATAATTATTACCTATGGGTAGATTTTGTAAAAATAAATAAATAAAAATTATGCAATATGAAATAAATTCTTACAAATTAAAAAAATATTACCTTATAGATACAGTACTTATCTACTTGTCATTGTATTTTTAAAATGTAATGTACCTATTTACCTAATTTAAATAAAAATGGATTATAATTGTTATTACTTTAAATTATGTTTACAAAAATGGAGTGCAATTTTAATAAAATCTTGAAAAGTTAAAGGTGCATATTATATATGAATTTGTTTTTAGCTTTTGGGCTTAATCCGTATGCGCATTATATTTGAGATTTTAAGGTACTTTACATTTAGACATTCACTGAGCAAATTCTTAGGAACACTATACTAATATGGAGTAGGGCATCCTTTTGTCCTCAGAACAACCTCAGTTCTTTGTTGCATGGAATCAACTACATATTGGAAACATTTCTTTGAGATTATGGTTCCTGTTGGCATAATTGTGTCACACAATTTCTGGAGATTTGTCAGCTGTACATTCATACTGTGAATCTCCTCCTCTATCACATCCCAAAAATGATCTACTGAATTCAGACTGGGTGACTGGGAAGGCCACTGATGAATACTAAATGCATTGTCATGTTCATGAAACCGGTTTCAGATAACCTTTGGCTTGTGACATGGTGTATTATCATGCTGGAAGTAGCCATTACAAAATAGGTAAATTGTGGCCACAAAGGGATGCACATGGTCAACAACAATACTCAAATAGGCTGCGATTCAAGCAATGGCTGATTGGTAGTAATGGTTCCACACCATTACACCACCACCAGCAACATGGACTGTTGACACAAGACAGGTTGGGTGCATGGATTCATGCTGTTGGTGACAAATTCTGATCCTACCATCTGTGTGCTTTAGCAAAAGTCAAGATTTATCACACCAGGTTATGCGTTTTAAGCAAACAAATATACAGTTTTTGTGAGACTGTAGCCTTAAGCTTTCTGCTCTTGGCCGCAGTAGTGAAACCCAACACTGTCTTCTGCTGTTGTAGCTCATCTGCCTCAAAGTTTGATGCGTTGTACATTCCGAGATTCTTTTTTGCTCAACACAGGTTTACAGAGTGGTTATGTGAGTTATAGTAGCCTTTCAGCCAGCTCAAACGGGTCTGATCATTATCCTCGTCTCTCATCAGCAAGGCATTTCTGTCCACAGAACTGACACTCACTGGATGTTTTTTGCATTTTTCACCATTCTGTGTAAAATGTTGACTGTTGTGCATGAAAATCCCAGAAGAGTAGCAGTTACAGAAATACTCTGACCAGCCTATCTTGCAACAGCATTCATACCATAGCCAAAATCACTGAGATCGTTCTCTATTCTTGTGTTTGATGTGAGAATTAACTGAAGCTCCTGACCTGTACCTGCATGACTTTCCACAATACGCTGCTGCCACATGATTGGAGAATTAGATAAAAGCATGGCAATTTATTCAGTGAGTGTATATATATATATATATATATATATATATATATATATATATATATATAATATAGTTCATTTTGACCTGTCTGGTAGCTATTAAGTAAAAGAAGAAAATCACTCTCTTATAATTTAAACAATTAACAAATAAGTAAAATGAAAATAAGCAGCAAAGTTTGTAAAGGTTTATAAATATGGTAATTACATTTTTACATTAAAGTAAAAGAAAACACTGTATGCATGAAAGCACTGGGCAATCTGGAGCAACTCAAATTAACTTACTACATGAAATTTGACTAAAAGATGAATTGCACAATAAGTAACATATTGTGTGTTTTAGTTCATTTAGATTTAATCGATTACAATAATTCATTGATATATTTGTTTAATGTATTTAAGTCATGTTACTAAACAATTTTTCCCCGTAAACTAGAATAAGATAAGCACTAACATGCCATAAATTGGACTAAAAGAGGCTAGTAACTGGAGAACACTTGCTTTAAAAAATATTGTTCAACACCACCCCCAACTTGGGAGGCACAAACTATGGCCAGAAAACAGTTCAAAAATGGTTTATGGGCATGTTATTTTCTCTAATCAAGTTCTGAACTGACCATTTATTTCTATTGCAAACTGAGTAATATATCATAGGATTGCACAGTATACCTGTACACAGTATTATGCAGAAGCTTCCACTGGTTTACAATAAGTAGTATACAAGTTTAACACAGTGCCATAGGCATACTATCGAGATGCAACTTACCTCTTGACATGCTTTCCAAGGGTTTTTTTGCTGGCATGCAGTTTATTGCAGTATGGGCATTTATGCTCTTTCTTTTGAAACGATGTTTCATTGATGTGTTTTTTCTTGTGAATAGCGAGATTTGATTTTGTTGAGTAGCACTGCTGACAAATTTCACACTTAAAGGGCTTCTCTCCAGTATGCACACGTGTATGACTTTCATACTTCCCTGAAAAATATGAATGTAACGATAACTGGTTATAAGTAAACAACTTTTTAAAACAAGTACCATTAATATTGTACACATATATACAGTGGGCGGCATGGTGGTGAGGTGGTAGTAAAGAGACCAGGGTTCGCTTCCCAGATCATCCCTGTGTGGAGTCTGCATATTCTCCCTGTGTCTGCATTGGTTTCCTCCATGCGATCCGTTTTCCTCCTACTGTCCAAATACTCACAGGTAAAGTGGATTGATGATGCTAAATCTGCCCTAGCGTGTGTGAGTGTTTGCCCTGCTATGAGCGGAAACCCTGTCCAGGTTTGCTTCTGCCTTGTGCACTGAAGTTGTTGCTCTGAAGTTACTGAACCGTCTTTGAGCATTTAGGAGTACTGATCAACATATTTTGAATCTGAATCTAAACAGAATGTTCTATGGTTGTGATTCTGTAAATGGCCAAACTTTTGTGTACTAAATATATACAATTGCAAAGTAAAGGTAAAGTTTCTATCATTTGTGATTTATAGAGGATGTCTTTTTCCCCAGAAGTTAAAATGTGTACCAAAGAAAGCAAAATCAAATATTGTGCCACCACTGAATTTATGACACTACATTCATTCTTGCCAAGCCAATGTGTACTAGTTCCAGTGCTTGTTATGTGTCACAGTAAACAGCTGGGGTGCAGAATTCCCTTCCAGCAGGACAACGCTCAAAAATGATTGAAGGTCTTGCCTGCTTTTGACATCAACAGAAGAAAATGTTCCCACCATGAAGTGAATCAAATGGAGAATCAAAGAATGTAGTCAACCACAAATTGGTCGTGATTAAATGAAGCGCTACTAGTTTCAGATCCATTTTGACTTCCGTTTTACATTTGGAATAAAATGAATGCAATGTGACTTCACAAGTCCTCTCCATGAGGGGTTGACTTCTTACCCTGACTGTTGATAATTTTTTAAAACCTTTATTGCAAATGGTTTTAATTGGAGTCTTGTCTTTTGATAAACAAAATGCAATGATAATTTTACTTTTGATAGCCTGCTGTATACAAACAAGTGTATGTGTAAATAATTATCCATGGTTATCCAAGTCATGGACCTAATGTTACCCGAACTTAGTGCTGCTTGCTTAGTTTTCATGCATTCTTCATATTGGCTTATATGATTGAAATTGCTGTTTGCTTGTAGTGGTTTAACAGTTTTTACAGTACACTTTAAAAGAAAAATTACAAATTACAGATTATTCTCTTTTTTAGACGCTTTACTACCACAATTAAAAAAAGGTTCAACATTACTTCTACACTTCAATTTTTCTGAAAGCTGTTTCATAAGAAAACAAATACTCCTCTATTCACACTTTTTAAAAGATGTTGTCTGGGATCAGACTCATAAAAACACATGTACCATTTAGCACATAGTTAGCCCTATGATTTGAAAGACTCTGTATATGCAAAGTAGTGTTTGATGCAGATACACAAGTGCCAGTGATCTTTGCGTAAAACTGATTATTTAACTTTGTTGAATTTCCCCTTTCCTTTTAATAGCATGATTACATTTCTTTTTTCCTGTCCATCACAAAACTGCCTTCTGCTGTCCATCACATTAGTAGTGCTATTCGACAATTTCTGCTGCATCCTTTATTTGCATAAAGCACACTCTTTGCGCAGTTACGCCTAAATATTTATATATAAAATTGTGATTTCTTAGAAGATACCTACTGCTCAAGATGTATCCTGATAAATTTCAGATTTTTAACTAAACAAGAAATAATGTTTTTGTTTGTGAGTGAATGAGTAACTCAACTTTGCATTTTATATACAGTGTATACACATACATACATACATACATACATACATACAATATTAGAGTCACTGCGGTGGGATGGCACCCTGCCTGGGGTTTGTTTCCTGCCTTGTGCCCATTGTTGGCTGGGATTGGCTCCAGCAGACCCCCGTGACCCTGTAGTTAGGATATAGTGGGTTGGATAACGGATGGATGGATATTAGAGTCATACATATATGTTACAATACTATATGTACAGGTATGCTTTATGACAAGTAGGAAGATAAACAGATATTGTCTGACAACAAAGCTGAATTTATCCCTAGATTTCTTACACCTCTTTTACTGTACATAATCTACCTTTCAAAAAATTTAAATCAGAATCTTAAAATTAAGATGACCTACCATTCACAGAAAAAACTGAAAAATTGTTACAAACATTAAAGCAATACTGGGGGGGTCAAATATTAATAAACTTACAGAGAGGTGTTAATATACTGTATTTAAAGAATGTAAATGCATATAAAATATTAAATCACACACTTACAACAACCCTGGATTGACAAATATGTATCTCATTCTCAATAACATGAATGAGGCCTATGCAGATAGCCTGCCCAAAATGAAATCTCCATATTAAATGCTCCAAAGAGAATTTCAAACTACTGAATTCAATTAAAATTTAATAAGGGTTTTACAACTAGGGAATGAAATGTAGATATATCCCTAAGGATATATATATTAAAGCATGGTGATTCTCCAACTACAACAATCTTCAAGGTTCAAACCAGTAAGATATGCACTTTTTATTTATTTATTTACAAAGCTGACAGTATTAGTCCATATTGTTTAGGTGCCTTGGAAAATGTCAGCTGTTTGGTTAAACTTACTAGTTAGAGATAGTAAGAATCACCTCTATGCACAGCATTGTCTTTGGACACAAATGTCTTAACTGATGGTTTCTCAATTTCTGTTTAGGTCAGGGGTGTCAAACTTGGATCTTGAAGATCAAGTGGCTGCATGTTTTTTTCTAACCACTTTGTTAATCAGTAATCAATTACTGCAGCAAAATTAACCAATTACTTTTGCCTTAGTTTTAACTGGCTTGCTTTTTAAGTTTCATATCCATTAATTGTTTTAGGGTTTGTTCCTGCCCTGCGTCTACTACTAGCTGGAATAGGCTCCAGCACCCCCCATGACCCAGATCTGGATTAAGCGGATAAGAAAGTGACATGACAGCCCTTAACCGTTTTATTCCTTAACCAGCAGCCAAACAATAAAGAGAGGCAAAGTGAGCCAACAGGTAAACAAAACATTTAGGGGTGTCAAACTTGTTTGCTGGAGGGACACCACTGCACTCCAACCAATCTCTTAATGTTAATAAAACATGTTATTTAATACTAATGCTTGTTAATTTGCTCATTCTTCCACAGCAGACATTGCTAAAACTGTTGATTCTTATTTTTATGAGAGCAATCTATATTTCTCAGACCTACACTTTTTTCTTTTCAAATATTTTACTGAAAAAGACTTATAGATGCAAAGGGATCAAGTTAGCTGTTCATCCGTCTGACTACTGGTTAAGGGAAAAAAGAAACAAGTAATCCAGTTAAAATTAAGACAAACTTGTTTTGTTATCAGAAGTAACTGGCTACTAATTAAGAAAGTGACTGGAGCAAAAGCCTGCAGCTATCACAGCCCTACGAGTTTGACACCTTTGGTGTAGTTAATCCATAGAAGAATATCCAGCTGGGTTTGAAGGATATTCAGATATGCATTAAAAATTTGCATCGGTGGAAGAGGGAGTTGCCTCAGGGAGACTTCAGACTGTGGAAGGGAAACCTTTACTGCTAATTGGTTGTCTTAGAGAAGGTGTTCTCAAACTCGGTCCTCGGGGACCTCTGTGGCTGCAGGTTTTGTTTCAACCAGATTCCTAATCTGTGACAACACCTGATAGCACTGATCTCATTTAATTAGCTGGCATTATTTATCTTTTATTCTACGTTCAGAAAAGCACAGCAGCATGACTTTTACATTTATAAGAAACTTAGAAATATTTCTGTTTTTGCTATGGATTTAAATGCTTAACTCTCTTTTAATTATATTTCGCCCTTTCTATGTGCAGTTTGCTCCCTTCATTGAATCTTAATAATGACAATTAAAAACAAGTAGAGCAGAATCCCAAGCAAACAACACTCAACCGTGAAAGGCTGCAACTACTTTAGCATCAGCCCCACAAAGTAGTAAATAACGGATTAATTAAACAATTAGAACACCTAGAAAAGTAGAATGACAATCAAGATGAAAATACTGTTAAAAAGAAAAAAAATACATATAGCTGCTTAGTACATTTTAATACTTTTTTTTTTTTTAACCAAACTTAGTTTTCTAATTTGTATATTGTTCCCAAAACAGGGAATCTGGGAAACAACAGTTCACTTAATGACCCCAGGAGTCCAATTAGAAACAGAGGCTGGTTGGAACTAAACCTGCAGCCACAGGGGTCCCCCAGGACCAAGTCTGAGAACCTCTGTCTTAGAGTAAATGGGTGTGATGTTTGAAAGGGTACTACTTACAAACTCTATAAAGTTACTGGGAGACTTTAACTTAGAACTCTCATTTGATGGAGACACTCTGGAAAGCATGACTGGAAGGAACCCTGATCTAATCTGAACCTGAGTGGCGAGTGGCCACTTTGTTGACTGCAGGACTGTACATAATATATCCCATGTTCAAACAATGATACTCACAAGTTGTGTGGATACATTCTCTCATATTATTAGGACAGTTTAGGGACAAGCAACAGACCCGCTTTTTTAACTTTGACACTACTGAAAAGAACTGATGCAATATAACATAACGACAAGTTTAATCAACATGGACTTATTTTAAATTAAGAAACTGGTTGGAGCAAAGGCCTGAATCCAATGTAAACCCTCCACAACCACAGTAGACCACCCTTACTATAATGTACTCAAAACAGATTACAAAATTATGCTGCCAATTCCACATGTGGAAACGCTACTGCAAGGCTAAAAAATTTTTTATTCATCGTCTCATTTGCCAAACTGATTTGAACCAGCTGCAGTTTTTCAGATAAACTTATTGGAAGCATTGTAATGAAAATCATTTTTTCATTTTTTGTAAATGTAATCCCTGGTGAAAGTGGTTGCAGTATTTTTTTTTTTACTTTAACTGTTTTCTTAAGCAATGTAAATTCCTTGTGTGCTTAGATCCACTATTATCATTCTTGTGTTTATTCCAAAGAATCAAAATGTACAGTGCATCCGGAAAGTATTCACAGCGCATCACTTTTTCCACATTTTGTTATGTTACAGCCTTATTCCAAAATGGATTCAATTCAATTTTTTCCACAGAATTCTACACAAAACACCCCATAATGACAATGTGAAAAAAGTTTACTTAAGGTTTTTGCAAATTTATTAAAAATGAAAAAATTGAGAAAGCACATGTACATAAGTATTCACAGCCTTTGCCATGAAGCTCAAAATTGAGCTCGGGTGCATCCTGTTTCCCCTGATCATCCTTGAGATGTTTCTGCAGTTTAATTGGAGTCCACCTGTGGTAAATTCAGTTGATTGGACATGATTTGGAAAGGCACACACCTGTCTATGTAAGGTCCCACAGTTGACAGTTCATTTCAGAGCACAAACCAAGCATGAAGTCAAAGGAATTGTCTGTAGACCTCAGAGACAGGATTGTCTCGAGGCACAAATCTGGGGAAGGTTACAGAAAAATTTCTGCTGCTTTGAAGGTCCCAATGAGCACAGTGGCCTCCATCATTCATAAGTGGAAGAAGTTCGAAACCACCAGGACTCTTCCTAGAGCCGGCCGGCCGGCCATCTAAGCTGAGCGATTGGGGGAGAAGGGAGGTGACCAAGAACCCGATGGTCACTCTGTCAGAGCTCCAGAGGTCCTCTGTGGAGAGAGGAGAACCTTCCAGAAGGACAGCCATCTCTGCAGCAATCCACCAATCAGGCCTGTATGGTAGAGTGGCCAGACGGAATCCACTCCTTAGTAAAAGGCACATGGCAGCCCGTCTGGAGTTTGCCAAAAGGCACCTGAAGGACTCTCAGACCATGAGAAACAAAATTCTCTGGTCTGATGAGACAAAGATTGAACTCTTTGGTGTGAATGTCAGGCGTCACGTTTGGAGGAAACCAGGCACCGCTCATCACCAGGCCAATACCATCCCTACAGTGAAGCATGGTGGTGGTAGCATCATGCTGTGGGGATGTTTTTCAGCGGCAGGAACTGGGAGACTAGTCAGTATAAAGGGAAAGATGACTGCAGCAATGTACAGAAACATCCTGGATGAAAACCTGCTCCAGAGCGCTCTTGACCTCAGACTTGGGTGATGGTTCATCTTTCAGCAGGACAACGACCCTAAGCACACAGCCAAGATATCAAAGGAGTGGGTTCAGGACAACTCTGTGAATGTCCTTGAGTGGCCCAACCAGAGACCAGACTTGAATCCGATTGAACATCTCTGGAGAGATCTTAAAATGGATGCGCACCGACACTTCCCATCCAACCTGATGGAGCTTGAGAGGTGCTGCAAAGAGGAATGGGCGAAACTGGCCAAGGATAGGTGTGCAAAGCTTGTGGCATCATATTCAAAAAGACTTGAGGCTGTAAATGCTTCCAAAGGTGCATCGACAAAGTATTGAGTAAAGGGTGTGAATACTTTTGTACATGTGATTTATCAGTTTTTTTTAATTTTTAATAAATTTGCAAAAATCTCAAGTAAACTTTTTTCACATTGTCATTATGGATTGTTATGTGTAGAATTCTGAGGAAAAAATAAATTTAATCCATTTTGGTATAAGGCTGTAACATTACAAAATGTAGAAAAAGTGATGCGCTGTGAATACTTTCCGGATGCATTGTATGTCGATTGAACAACTACAAGCTTATTACACTAACCGATTATGAAGGTTTTTAAATGACTCATCAATAACCATCGATCTTGGAAAAAAAAAATCTTAGTTTCAGTTACAAATCTGTCAAGGATCTACTGTATCGCGTATTGACTTGATGTTCCCAAAATCTACAATCTTTGTTTGCTGAATCCAGTTCACCAGTTAATGATATTGTATACAGTATATTACACATTGAATATTTGAAATGTCACTCAAATTTGCATTAATATTGGCACAAGCTTTAAGATATTTTAGGCTAACAACCAACTCCATAATCTCACATTAACCCTGGTACAATCTATTCTGCTTTGTTTGGATAGTTTGTGCTGTCATCAATGATACGAATAGGTTTCTATACATTGGGAATTAGCAGCAATATCTTTTTCAAATGGGGGCTACTCGGGACAATGGGACTTTATGCAGCTCAGCGTTAACCTTCCTGTAAGCTGACTGTGGCCAATGTCATAAGAGATAACACTCCTCTTACTTACTAAAAGAACTAGTAATATTACGAGTGAAGGCCAACACTCTAGTCCCAAAGAACCTTCAAGCACAGAACTGTTCATATACACTAAGTGTTAATCATTGTGCATTCAGTCAGTACATTTGTGAAACAAAACAGTGTACCACAACCTGGAAATATGCAGGACAACTTAATAGCTTTAAATGACACTTGCATATTACTGATCTTGCTACATTTAGAAAGATCAAGCAACTGACATAGGTATGGGACTTTTTAACCAATACTCAGAATATTTTTGAACAAATAAATCTTTTATGAAATATTCCAATTCCAGTTTTGGATTCGGATGACACATCTAATAGAAAATAACCATTTTAATTCTTTCATCCTCTGAAAAAGATCAAATAAACTGCTAATACAACACTATTATTTTCAATCACTGCAAATAGTTAAAGAGATTATAAACAATGAGAGTATGACACTTCTTAGCTATGGTAATAAAAACATCCTGGAATTCAATACTAATAAAACTACACAACTGGTCTGAGACTTTTAGTGTTTAGACAGTAGCAATGGTTAACATATTTTAAGTTTCCTGAAACCATCAACTACTTAACACTAATTTGGGGGAATAACACAAAAATCATTGGCCAGAAAGCAATAAAATTAAATTTCAAAAAAAAAAAAAAAAAAGATGAGAAAAAGAGGGCAGCTGAGGAAGAGATGACACTCTTTAACATGACTGAACTGAAAAACTGTCATGCTCTAGTTTTAGACAGCAACAAAACTCTGCAAAAAGCAAAATTATACATAGTCATTTATATAGCAAGTAAAAATCATATGTTATGACATCCCATTGTTTACGCTATATCTCTGTCTCATGCTCAGAAAATGCCTAGTGAGGATAGAAATGCAGCCAATTAAATTTTTACGGAGTTTTAAACTTCGAACAGCCTTGCTTAAAGACAGCACTTGACCGGATACTGTATGAATTTATTGGTTAAGGTTAAATGCACTTGTACTTGATTCAATATTCTAAAAATGTATCTCTATTGTGTATGATAATGTCTGATTCAGCAACTTGCAAGATGTGTATTTTTCTGTTATTTTATTCTGCACAAAGGCAGATAACTTGTTATAGCATTTAAGTAACTGAATTAAAAATATTTCAATATACTTTAACTATTAGGTGAGCCTTAATATTGATGCACTAAAAGAAGAATGCACTAACACACCTGTACATATAGTAATAATATAACTAAAATGGCAGCTTTAAGTTCATGACATCATGTAAGAAAGGTAAATTTTTGTTGTTTAGACTTCTCACCTGCTCTGTCGAAGGTTTTGTCACATTTTGGACATTTAAGTATTTTCTTATTGGCACTCTGAACAATGACTGGTGCAAGACCTTCTGGGAAACTCTGACTAGGAGCTTCTGCATCTATATTTTCATTGTCAGTAGGCTGCTGTGCATCTGATTCACTTGATGCTCCTTCAGACTGGTCTTCCTCATCTTCACTCTCGGAGTCTTCCTCTTCAGAGAAGCTGAATTTGTCCTCTTCACTACAAGTTTTATCTGAACTGCTGTCATCCGATATCTCTGAACATTCATCACTGCCAAATTTTATAGGGCACTTGCGCATACGGACAGACCTCCTTGCCACATGTTCCGTGTCCTCAAATGTTTTAGATCCTTCATCAGACTTTCCTTCCGAAACAACACTGTGAGACTTTGCTAAATGATTTTCAAGAGATTTTCTATAACAAAAGCGCCGACTACATATTGTGCATTGATTGCTAGAGGGGTCTGCACCACTGTCCTCTGATATAGCTGTACTTTCCACACTGTATGAAGTTTCTTCAACAACCTGTCCCATTTGTGTAGATAATGCAATTCCTTCACTTGTCAGCAGATTTACTGCATCAATTATGTCTAGGAATTTGGCTGCCTCAACAAGTGATGGGATTTCACTTTCATATATTGTAAATTCAGAGGTGTATAAAAATTCCAGCAAATGCTGGAATGCTGTATCTGTGACATGGTCCAACATGACACGACTCATTTCAGGATTTTTACTCAAGCGAGCATTGAAATAACTACTACCAAAAGAAACAACCACCTTGTGTGCAGTGTACTGTTTTCCTTCAACCATTATAATTAGGTCACAAAAGGAAGATGGCTTTAGTCGGTCAGCATTTAGGAACTGAAGAAAGTTTCTGTTGTACTGTGTGCAGCATAAGTGCTTTTTTTGTCCTTCTAGAAGAGGGTACGGATTTATCTGATGACGTTCAATACCCAAACAACAGTTACTGCAATCATCCACCAACATATCAGATGAGACATTTTTTTCAGAACTGGGGGAAAATTTGTCCTTCTGCTTGGTATTTCGCCTCTTTTTCATTGTATAGTCAACAGCAACAGGCATAAATCTGGAAATTGCTGGAAATAAATCCTTCTGTTTGCTCTTCTGTGGGAAGACAAAGTTAAAAAAAAAAAGACATAAATAAAGCTGGATAAACACAATCTCGTTCCTGCCTTGTACTCCATGCTATAGAGCAGGGGTCCTCAATCCCAGTCCTGGAGGGCCGCAGTGGCTGCAGGTTTTTGTTCTAACCCGGTTACTTAATTAGAAAGCAATTCTTGCCAATAATTTAATTTCATGGCTTGTTAGTGCTTTGACTCTGCCATGTCATATCTTAGATTTTCTTCCCCTTTCTAATGATATCATCCTAATGATTTGAAGGCTAAAATGGAGGAGTAATTCTCAGTCCTTCACTTTTTTCCCTTCATTTTCCTTCCAAGTATTTAATTTAACCCAATAGTGCATGATAAATACACAGAGGTGTAAATGGTAACAAGCTCAGTGGAGAAATGCTGGTTTCTTTTGTCATTTGCATCTTATTGCTAATTAGGATCAATTAAAAACCAAGAATACAGCTGCTTAAGGCTAAAATAAGCAATAAGGGTTCAAAATCTTAATGGGTGAGGCAACTAAAGTGAAGCAGAAGTGTCACTTGAGGAATAAGCGCTTCTCATATAAGCAACTGGGTTGGAGCAAAACCCTGCAGCCACTGCGGCCCTTCAGGACCGTGATTGAGGACCCCTGCTATAGAGGGCAGACTAGTGCTGCAAATTACACTGGTACAGACAAGACAACGGTTGAAATTTGTCAACATGGAGACATTTTCCTATATCATTTCTACTGTGGTTTAGCACATTAGGAAGCTGCCATTGTTAATTGCTGTATAAATAACATGTTGTTGTGGCATGGTGGGGAATAGGATGTTCCATTACCTTCTGAAACAATGCGGTAAGTAGGATTAGAAGTATGAAGAAGGAAAAAAATAGCAAAGAATGAACAGTGGGCTTTCATTGTGAAGGACTGATGGAACATGTTTTTGGCCATTAACAAGGTGTCTTTTAGAAAAAAATACAGTTAGAGTACTGCTACATTGAAATGCTTATCACTTATTCTTAACATTACTTTTCTTTTTTGAAAAGGGAAAAAACAGGTAAAAAAGTGAATTTAGTTAACCTAAGCAAAACGTCACTGTAAGCCACCAATTAAAACAATAAAACATGACTTGTTGGAAAACAACAACACCTTTATAAGCATAAAAATTCATATGATGTAATATCTTTGAATTATAGGTTTATTATCTGTAACAATTATAAGTCTGGACTTTTTTGTGAGCTGATGTAATCAAAAGTTGTAAGTTAATAAGTTATCTATAGATATATCCCAATTTCATATATTTTTTTTCCCCAACTTGGACACTGATGTCAAAAACATTTCTGAATGGTAAAATTGTTTTGTCAGTTACTCCAATAATACATGAATATACAGTAGAAATATGACCAGCATCAACAATCCACAGTATGCAAATCAAATTTTTACAGGAGAAAAGTCTTATCTGAGCATTGTGTCAGGTAAATCAAGTGTACATTTGATGTGCAAAAGCAGAGAATATGTAATGTCTATATGTTTAGTTATATACATTTTCCAGTATATTTTGTTATAGCACACTTCAAACCGATGAGCTCAGAGAGCGCTAAATATTTACAGTTAAATTGCAATATGCACATACAAATAGTCATATAATTCAAATAACCTTTTTTAATTAAGGATGCTTCTAATATTAACAACACAAGCTGTAACAAATAACTGAAAATAGGAACAGTGTTCCAACGTGCTTAAAAATTTAAAAATAGGTGATACACAAGCAAGAAATTATTCTAAAACCACAGTAAAGGGCATATGTGGTGGTCTAGAAATTGGACTGTAGTTAGATGTTGTCAGGACTGAGCAAAGCCCCTACAATTTGGTGGGAAAAATCAACAATACATTATGATGTGCTGTCATACAAGTACTAAACTGTGATTTGAAGCAGAACTAAACAAACAATATGAAACGGTTTCTTCAAGGAGGCAATGGTTTGCAGAACTGATGAATCAGGCTGCTGCTGGTATCCTAAAATATCCCTCCCATGCTCTCTAGCAGACAGAAAAAAAAATGATATAATACATGCATTCTCAGGAGACTACAGTTTTATCTGGATAGGCTTTGTCCTAATAGACAAGTGGATCAGGCAGGATTGTCATAAAAGGTCCATTAGGAGGCAAAAGAGTTTTCCTACATTATCACAGTATGATCAAGTTGTCTCCATTGAAGAAGCTGAGGCAGTCAAACTCCACATTGTGACACCAACTGTTCTGGCAGTTTGCCATGCAAGAATATTGGCAGGATTGCACTCATCATTTCCATGTGTGAATCTGATACTTATTAGCCCAAGCAGAGAAACAAGACTCACCACTAAAATAACCTTATGTCAGCCCACAGATGTCCAGGCATAATCAGAGTTTATGAGTTATCCAACATTCTGAGATGTCAGCCTGTCATCTAAGGCACCACTCAGTGCCCTATTCATGCACTGGATCTCAGCCTATCATGTCAACACCTGGTACTCTCATAGTGTTGCTTCTTTGTTTAATTCATATACTGCCACACAGGTGTGACAGAATTCCTTCAGCAATTATAATTAATACTGTCTTCGCTATATCATTTGTATAACCAAAATGTGCTATTATATAGTATTTCCGGCTATACAGTAATTCTTGCATTATAAAGACAGAAAATGTGATTTCAACAAACTTACTCAATTGCTTGTCTAAATGACAAATGCATGTGTGAAGCATTCTTTAAGAATTATGACTGAAGTAAAAGTATATCAAGGCACAACAATCAAATCCTGTACAGTCTGTGTTTTTATAAACTTTTTTTTTGCATGACTGATGTAGAGACAGTCATGAATGTAACAAACATTACAAACCTATCATTTACCTATCTAGCCATACCAGTTGCACATGCATTTGCATCCCTTCTTATATGTTAATTTACAGGTACAGCTGTCCAAGACTAGGGTACAAGATATTTAATTTTAAAAAAAGTCAAAGCTGTCTTGGAGGCAGAATAGTCACATCACTAGATTAACTTTATAAGATCGGTTAAAAAAAAAAAAAAAAAAGCTGATCAAAAAGAAGAAAGGAGGAGGAAATACTTGTAAGTCAAGTATGCTCTTACTATTGATACTTTAACCAAACAAGAAATGTGCCACTTGGGAAAATAAAACATTTAGCAGTACCAGGCTGTATGAAGTTCACAGTTGCTTTTGTTTTTGGCACTATTTGAACTAAATATATGAATAAATCTGTAACTTTTTTATCCTGCCTGTTTTCATGGTCTGTCTAATAGTATGGGATTATAGATGTAAAAGGAAAGGGAAGTGCTGAGCTACATACCTAACTATGTGGAAGAGTATAAGATAAAGAGTAAAATAATTCCAAGACTAGTTTTATGAAAATTGGGATGAACGTAAACACCTTCTATAACCTCCTTAATCACCAGACCTAAACATCAAGGAAACTTTGTATCACACCCCCCAGCTTATAGCTTGTGTGGAATGTGTTACCAGATTTGCATAGCAAGGAAGCTGCTACGCTTTTAAAATGAGGGACGGATAAAAATCAGGCCAACACCTAAGCCTTACCGAATTTCCACCCTGCCACCCAAATATTAACAACACCAAGGAAAAGAACCCTTAAGATTAAATACACTAAAAACACAAATAAATAAAATGATCCTCATTTGCTAGAATAACTATTTACAAATACAAAAAATACTAAACACGCCCCCACAACGATGATTATAGTACTGGAAAAAAAAGTCCTTACTGTAAATGATGGGGGTGATTCTAGAAATGGAAATTAGAGTTAAATGATGGAAAGAAGTGTGGAACTGCTTCCTGGAATATGGATTGTGAAATTCTGTCCTACCACCAGAGAACAGTCTTCGGAGGCACGCCTCTTATCCAACAGCATCAAAGGACTGGATTGGGACTGGATTGGGAGGAAAAGAACCCACCGCCGTCCTTACGTCTGGTGGCCGATCACCATCCTTCTCCGCTACGAATGTCCAGTAACTGAAAATGTTTAGGAGCTGCTGCGGATGATGTTGATTAGAAAATGGTCCACTCGAAAAGTCCCGCCATATCCTTCACTTCCGGTTTTATTGGTACAGTGCATACAAACCACAAATTACAAATCCCACAAGCCCCTCTGCATCAGAGCAAACCTGTTTAAAGACACTGACCCCAATTTACAAACAGAAATCGGTGCACCCACTGTTGCGATTCACATTTAACAAACACTCAACAGGACATACTTAAATAGAAACAAAAACCAGCTATGTGGCCCCGCTACAACTTTAAGGCACAAATCTGGAGTGCACTGTCATCCCTAAAATAACTAGAAGAATCTTGAAGGAAAGGCTTGTATTACAGGATTCCAAACAGGACTGAAGTGGTTCTGAAGGAAAAGAGCGGCCCTCCTATATATTAGGTCCCTTATATATTAAGTGTTTCTGTTATTTTGTCCACCTCTGCACGCATGTACTGTATGTATAAAAGTGGATATATACCAGGTGAAACTAATCTACTTTAAGGACTTTGGTCTTCAGGAAACCAAGAAGAGAAAAAGAAAGAAAAAGACTTTGTAAGAGCCAATCACAAGGACTGTCACAAGTACTGTATATTAAAGCTATATAAAACTGTCACATCAGTAACATGAACCACACTGAAACATCTGTTTGTTCAGTTTTCTAACAGGAACACCATGTTATGTTAAAATACTTATTTTTCAGCTTTAATTTAAATATTAAGCTTGAAAGAGAATCTCATATATTGAAAGATATTTTTTTTTCTAGAATGTGAGAACCTTGTAGCCAAAGGCTCTGCTGTCGACAAAATCATAATTTATTTTTCTGGACTTCATTTTTTAAAAGTACAGGTGTTAACAGGACTTGTAGTATAAAGGGGGAGAGCCTGGCATGACTTTTTTCTATTGTACTCAGACATTATCAATAAACATCCAAACAACAAATAAATCATAAAAGATAATTAACAGTTACAAAGGGGTATTATAAAATGAAACAAAAGAAACTCCCTAGCAGCATCCATCTCCTCATACTACACCCAAGTCCCACACCGCCCCATATAGGAATAATTAAGAACAACAGAGAACTGTACCACAGCACACCAAAGAGAGAGGCCCGTTCCATATGACATGCCCTAATGCACAGAAAATTAAGGTTTAAATTAGTGATGGTGATTTTGAGCTGTCCAGCACAGGACCTTCCATACCACAATGCTGTTTAGAAGTGTTTGGACAAGAAGATCCATTAATCCTAGCAGCTGTGATTTCAAGAAAAACAAGTCTGAAATACAGGATGGTCCAGATCTAATTATGCAGATCCAGATCGTCTGGATGACTTTGATTTATGCGGGGACGATTGCAGTTGTGCGCAGACGATTTTTCATGTCGTCAGCTTGCACACTTCTCGATGGTCCAGGATTTTTCTATGTAATAAACCTAATAAGATATAGCGTAATGAAAATTGCATAATTAGATCTGGACCACCCTATAGTGGCTTTCCAATATGAAAAAGAAAGTCTTGAAATTTCCAGCGAGAGCCTAGAAAAGTCTTAGCAGCAAATGCACTAAAAAAAGAACAGCCTTCATTGGATGGAAAGGAAGGAAAAGTAGGAAGTCCAACAAGAAAATATTTGAGGAAGAAGAGGGTGCAGATAAGTACAATGCTAGACAGAATGTTAGCTATAGAAGAAAACAAAGAAAATATTGGGGAATACTCACAGATCATTTTTGAAGAATAAGAGACATCCTTAAAAACACATTCCCAGGAAAGGTCACACAATCAAAATGGAGTGAATATGAAGCACAACATGATTGCTAAAGGATTTGAAGAAGAAAATAGACAGATACAGAACAATAAAGAAGAGGGAGAGAAAGAAGAGGAGAACATTGTTTTACTATTAAGGATTGTAGTGTCCCACTAAATTGCAAACTGAAGAAAAAGAAGGAAGAAAGAAATTGTAAATTTGGCACTTAGAGACTGGAACATCCAGGAACCACCGTTATTACTAACATTTCAAAGAGTCATAATACTCTGACCTGATCAAGAAGAATTGGATATATAGCTGCCACTTATGCAAAATGATCAATTATTGAAGACTGAGGTAATTGAGTGCCACTTTAGGCAGGAGTCAATGTACTTTTCAGCTGTGCTTCATATTTTCAATGCATATTAAATTAAGTGACCTAATCTTGCAGCACAAAATTGTAATTTTATTTTTATAAATAAATGTATTACTATTATTATTATTATAAGTATTAAACAAAGAACCAAGACACTTTTTGTGACTTACGAGAAGGGGAGCCAAAAATTCCCAGAATCGTTAAATAACACAGGAGTATGGTGCAGTATTCTCAAATATGCTTTTAGATATTGTATGCCTACAAGAGTGGTTAAACTGTCCACCCAGCGGCACTATACGGAGTTGCAGGAGTGTGCATTTTGTTGTTTATTGTGGAAACATGCAGGTATTTTGGAGATTTCTTTTGTCCAAAACACCAGTGCAGATTTTCAAGGGATAATGAAGATTGTGCTTTTTTAACATTGATGAACTTGTTCATAAAGAGCTTGTTCTGCCTGAATGTAGTTAACAGGTCACATGACCTGCTGAGAAATCTACTGGAAAGCGGGCGGGGGGGTGGTCTGGAGAAGTGGCACATTCAGAACTGTTTTGCATCATGACAACTCACGCACCTAAACTCACTGTACTGTCAGTCAGAAGTTTTAATTAAAAACAATGTGCCGGTTGTTTCTCATCCCTGTATTTGCCAGCTCATGATCCATGTGAAGTCTTTTTGTTTATAAAATTAAAAATGAGAGCAAATGGATTGAGAAAAAGATTTGCTACCATGGAAGAAATGTAGGAAAATATGCCAGAGGTGTTGAATATAACAAAAAAAAAAAAAAAAAAAAAAAAGTGTTTCAAGGAGAGTGTTTTAAAGGTGACTGAAAGGGAATTGATGTAAGTTTCACAATAAAGTTTTTTTTAATACAATTACAAATTTTAGGGACCCCCACCACACATCCACCTCCATTCTATGTCTGTGGATTACTTTTGAAATTTCTTTTGAACTTTACTGGACACTCACATTTGTATGCAGAAACGTGGTATATATGCTTGCACTACCTAGTTGCTGCATTATTTTGAGTTTACAGAAATAGTACAATTCAAGTGGTTAGATAGACACAACTGATATAATCAATACTGCTTAGCTTCATTTCTTAATATACAGGTTTCATTTTGTGGTATTTTTAAATTGCTGATATCAAATCAAGTATGCTTATTGTGTGAGAACTGCAGAGATTTTTACATTGGCATGTTCTCAATATATGCATAGGCTTTCCTCCAACATCCCAAGAATGTTCTCTGTCCATCTGACTGGCCATTCTAAATCGGACAGATGTCCTTGTCCAGGTCAATTACCAGGGTGTGTCACCAAGCTTCTGCATATTATTCCAAATGCTGCAGCATATTTGGTGTTCAACCAGCTGAAGTTGGCAAACTACATTCCTCTTTTTTAGGGTGACCAGATGAGTTCGGCTATAAAGGAGGACACCGACAGTCAAAAAGGAGGAGAAAAATGACCAAATATATTTTCCAACTCAAATCAACCGCTAACCACCATCTGTTGCGCCATCGGGCAGAAATAGAATATAAAACAGTGTTGCCACTACTTGATGTTACAATTATTAATAACGTGATAACATAACGTAATGTCACGCGGCGACGCAGATGAATGGAGAATGGCCGAAGGCTGCTCATTCTCGGTATATATTATATGTAATTAGTCAAAAACGGTTAACTCTGTTCGTGATTCTGTGAAAGGAGGACATTTTAATGAATTTTTGGAATGCCTGGAGGACGGAGGAAACCATGTTAAAAAAGAGGACATGTCCTCCTTTTGGAGGACGTCTGGTCACCCTACTCTTTTTAGATCAGTACATTGACTCCCCGTAGCGGCACTATTAAGTCAGTCTAGAGTAGTCAATGGGTCAACACCACTTGTGAGGTCCTATGCCCCTTCTTGACCACTCAGGTCCGTTAATGAACAGCATCTGGTGATGCCCCCTCTACATGACATCAAATCTCAATCCACTATTTTCACGTGTAGGTCCTAGCTGCTGGAACAAACCATTTGAGGACTCTAGTTTGGTGAATTTCTTTCTAACAACCTGTTAGGTTTTTGTAACTCGCTTGTATTCTGTTCTGAGCTCTTCGCTGGCGGTGATCAACTTTGTAACCTTCGTCTGTAACAGTTGTTCCAAAACAGTCCCTCCAAGGTGATGTTTACTTGATTATGTTGACCTCTTTTGTAAATCGCTTTGGATAAAAGCGTCTACTAAGCAAATAAATGACCTACTTTGCATCCAATAAAGTGAAGACTGGCGGCAGGTCTCCTAAATTGGATTAAGCACGCTGGAGAATGTGTTTTTATCTCTTCTCTCTCTTATTCTAGATGCAATGACATCTAGAATACGTTTAAGAATACGCTGTTTTTTGTACTAATCTGTTAGCAGGGGATCTAATCTCTACAAATTAATCTCATGAATTAGTGCAAACTCAGGATTAAACCTGTCATAAAACACGTCGGCATTCTTACAATAAAGAAAGAGGCCTTACAGGCCTTTCCAATGTTTTGGCGACACTACCGCTACAGATGTGGCACATCAGCCACTCCATTCTATAAATCTGTCAGTCGAAAGCATTGGGCACGACTTTCAAACGTTCACATTGTGACATGCGAATCAGACAACTGCTAACCCTGTCTTGCAGACCTCTATGCTAATTTTTTTTGCCATTACTGAATTGTTTGTGTATAAGACTTTGCAGCCCCTTAAGTGTCATGCATTTTGTTCTTCATATTTCCCCGACCTCGCCAGCTAACTCTAAAAGCCACATTCGGTCAGCGGAGCCACTAAAGCAGGGCTGATTCCGGCCGGCCCCGCTGAGCCCCTTTTGAAGCGCACGGGCCCCCCCGCGAGGGGAGTTCACTGACAAACGACACCCCTTATTAAAACGCAATACTTACAGTTTTCAATGTCGAAACGCTTCCTTCCCCGTTTACCCGAAAAGACACATAATTCTCCGCGATGCAATCGGTATGTCAAACATATTAAAACGTTTCTTTCCAAAGTCAGGAGAGAAGACCCCACCTCAGTATTTTCGCCATGAAATCCGACGTCCTAGCAAAGCGGCCGCTAATTGGCTAAACGGGCTCGCGTGCTTCACTTGCCATCCGAAACCGGAGGAGTTGAACGGTGGCGTGGCACCATACGACGTTTTATATTTATATTCATGCAGCATCAAAATGCGCTGCTACAGTGTACAAATTGTTCTGTTACGTGATGTAGCGCCCGAAGTTAGTAAGTATCACACATGCTACGACAGTATATGTATCGTTACTGTAAACGTGCTTGTCTTGCAGGGGATGACGGGAAATGTAGTTTAAAGCGCTGCTTTTGAGTCGAATAACACGGAGGGTGTTTACTTGGGTTCCAGCGCTGGTTCCTGACTTGTTCCCTGTGGTCCTGTGCTAGGCTCCAAAACGTTTAATCTCGACTGGGATTAAACGCATTCGACAGTGAATGAATGGGTGTTCTGTATCAGTAATTGCCAACCTGTTTGATCGTGGGACCCAGTTATGTGTTGATAACAATTACTTACATGAACACTTGAAATAACTTTTTTTTTGGACGTCTCCTGACTTATATTAAAAACCTCTTAACGTATGATATGCCATTCTACTCAGATGGACGTCAAGTTATGCAAGGCAAAACGTTGAACTTTTTGGAGTTCACCCCCGAGTTTTTGCCCCTTTACACCTGAAAATCCCTCATTTTTAGTCCAGTTTTGGGCCATATTTTGTGAAGGAAATTGCACGCTTATGGTGTCTTCTGCAAAAATGATCACAAGAACTTCATAGGCTTTTTTTTCCCCCCTGTCATTAATTTTTGGTCTCTTTCACATCTAAAAGAGTAAATTACCACATTCATAACTCAAGGCTTCTTTCTACTTTCTTTTTTCCTCATTACCTCTAGATATTTATGTGGCTTCTGAACTTTTATCGTTTATTGTTTTACTCCCTGCTTCTCTTCTGTGCCTGTCTGGGTGCATTTCCATGGCTTGCCCCATGTTCAGGGATGATCATAGCCATGCGAATGAAGTGCTTGGGTTCACAGTATTTTTCATTCTTATTTTCAGGACTTTCAAAACCATGTGTGCACTCTGGAGACATGGCCACAATTAAGTTTTTTTTGCTGTCTTACTATTTGTTTTTGATGCCAATAAAAACTGATTACAAAAAAAAAGGATGAATAAGTCAAGTCACCAGATGAGCAGCCATAGGCAGGTTGTGCTGTTTCACTTTTATTCACCCATCCTCTATATGATCAGCTTTAGTCATTTTGTGGTTACAAAGCATCCCCACAAAAATTGGCACTAAAGACGGACTAGTCATGGGGGTGTGCCAGTCCATCACAGGTATATGTTGGAAGAAGCTGGCTAGTGCTTCACCCTAGGGGATAAGCCCACTCAATCATATGAAACAAGCATGTATGACACCCAGAGCCTTAATTTCCTTTAAACATGCACTCCATACCTGAAAGGGGCTGGACCCTGGATTCTTATTTTTCTTATTGGCATTTCCACAACAATAACTGAAATGCACTGGTTCTTTTTCCTTCATCTAACAGTAAACACTGAAATTGTGTTCATAAGAATTACTAATTAATGCCTTGAATGTCTTGTGTTTACTGACCCACTGGCTCAAGAACACGCCAACATACAGTATGATATACTGTTCGACTCATCTTGCTGACAAGTTATGCAAGGTGTTAAACTTTTTCAGGCTCCTCTCCTATGTTTGGCACTCAATACCCTAAAATAAATCAGGTCATTTTTGGACTATATTTTGTCCAACCCCAGTGGTTCACCCCTAATGAGATGTGAAGTGTCAAAGTTACACCTTTTCACAAAATGTCAAAAAAATTGGGATTTGTAATATAGGTATGTGGAGTGTCATTTCATGCTGTTTTGAGGTTGCTGGTCATGAATATAATATTTTTGATATTTAATTCTTTACCAGTGGTCCCATGCCTTTATGTTCAGCCATTGCCTGAAGATTAAAAACAAATATTTTCAAACAAAAGCATGTGGGGTATCATTTTATACTATTTCAAGGTCAGTAATTACTGCTAGGATATTATTTTTGATTTTCTTTCTATTATATTTGAGAGCATGTAGAAATACCTGATGCAATTATTCCTCACTATTATGTACTTCAACCTAATGAAATTAATTTTTATGAACATCCTGAATTAGGGTGCTTTATGGTTATTCATACTTTTGTTTATTATATATTTTTATTCAGGAATGATATTAGCACAGTTGCGTCTGACACAAAGGAACTCCAAAGTACATGTGATTTAAACTATGAATGATGGCATTTATCATTCAACAATTCACAAAACGTGTTCTATATGATTTTGTTATCGAAACACAGCGCAAACTAACCATGTACAAATCAGAAACAATAAGGCAATGATCCTGGCTTCTTGTAACATGTGGACAGATGGTTACAGCAGAATGCACCAAATGCATTCAGGACACAGCTTCCAAAAGCCGTAAATCTAAGCATAATATACTCAACACAAAATGGGACAAACTCACAGGGATATACCTGCAAATGAACCACAATCCGGAATATACAACTTCACCTAAAGACAGCTTTCCACCATAGAACAAAGTGTTCTCTCCAAAAGTTAGAAGTTCAAACATAAAGACACCTCTTCTGTGAACTTCCTAGGCACCCTGGAACATATTATATGAAGTGAAAAGATAACTCACAGGAAATATGGTGTGCAATGGCCAGCCAGTTACACACAAGACATTCAGGGGTATGTTTCTTTAATAAAAAACAATGTATTAAGATCACTATAAAATGATAAAACCATTGTTAATACACCAGACCAACAAAGGAAGGGTGACACTCACAGTGCATAAAGTACAATATGTCACTACAATAGCAGAAATGCTCTCCAACACTAGTACTTATGAGCAACTAGAGAGAAACCCAACAAAACCCACCTTGAACAGAGTTAACATCACTCTGAGTAAACTCCACAACAACAACCATTTAAACATACAGGATTACTATAAAATGAAATCCAATGATGCAAACTGCCTGGAATTCTGCCACTTCCCAAAACTCCATAAATCCTCTTTTACGATTTAACATATGATTTGGATTCAGTATTAGTGCCAAGACTGCATTACAGCTCCTTAAGAATATATCCATTGTAACAGATGACCGGCAGCTCAACCTGGCCGAGATGCCCGGGAAGTGGAAGGATGGGGGAAGGCAGCTTTTTTAGGGCACTGCTTCCCCCGAGATGCTCGATGGCAGCTTCCCAGCTTTACAATGGTGCCCCAGATTCCCACAGGGCATCATGGGACTTGTAGTTCGGTATCTCAGCTCTGTTGGGTGCCATGGGTGCCACCAGGGAGTGCTGTGAATGGGAGATGAGCTATCTGCCTGACCCAGAAGTGCTGGCAGGCCATGCGGGCGGAAGAGCAGAAGCACTTCTGGGTTGGACAATATATAAAGGTCCACCTTAAGCACAGCCAGTGAGCCAGAATCGGGTGGAAGGTGGACAAAGCTTGCTGGGAGGTGTGGAGGAAAAAAGAAAAGAGAGAAAAAAGAATAATTGTGGACAGTGTGCTGTGGTGTTGGAGATCACTGTGAAGAATTTAAAAAGAATAAAAAGTCTTGGTGCTTTTAACTTGTGTCCTCGGGTCTGTCTTTTGGGTTTGAGGATCAACAGTGCCCTCTAGTGTTCACACCATCTATGATGATGAAATCATGGTCTCATTTGATGTTGTGTCACTCTATACCATGATTCCTATTCATCTTGATACAGAGACTTTACTCTCTAAACTAAACAATGTCCCTACTATAATGGCGTGAGCGAAACTGACCATGGAGGACATTATACTTTTAGCATCACTTTACCATAAAACTCACTTCCATTTTAATGGGAAATATTACACACAGAAAGAAGACATGCCAATAAGATCTCCATTATCAGGAGACTCCCAGCCAGACTGGTTATGCAGCGATGTGAAAGTATTGTTCTAACTCTTTTCATACCTAAACTTTGAATATGCTACATCAACAGTACATTTGTCATTTTAAAGAGAAAACAGCAGAATGAATTCCACAACACATTAACTCAGTTTTCCCTGCAATTCAGTTCATGTGGAAAAATATTACAGTTTGGTAGCAATCACCCCTTATCACATAAATGGAGTTGTGTTAAAACATTGTTTTAAAAGATATATGCACCCACTGTAATGCAAAGCAAACCAAAAAGGATGAAAGTTGTTCTCTGTTGCATCTTTTTACTTCAAACGGCTATCCCAAGACATTTATTAATCAATGCTTACATAGGAGACACACCAGACCTCAACCCAATCACCCATTCAACCTGGTATAGTCTTCCTTATTGCCGTGGCATATCTGAAACCACAGCACACATCCTCTCCAAATCAGGCATTTAAGTAGCACATAAACCGAACTCTAAGAAATATGCAGCAGAGACATGAAACACAGTATACAGTATACCATGCAGTATATGCTCAGCTGTATACGTGGGACAAATGTCTAAAATATTCACAACACAAATACAAGAACATTACAATGCTGTAAGAAGGAAAGACTCACGGCCTCTATTATATGCACGTAGACATTCAACTGGACACATATTTAACTGGGACACAGTGCAAGTAAGATTCAGGGCAAATGCTACGAGTACCAGAGAGCTGGCTGAATCATGGCTATCAAATGAAAACACCATTAACAGACACTTGGACAAGAACCCAGCATATTCAGACATAAAAAGAACATCCAAATAGAAAAAGACTTTAAACCTAAACCCTTTGAACCCCACCTTACTAGTCCACCCCCACCTCCTATACCCACCTACCCCCACTTCCTCATTTGCTATATACTGCCTTTGATTCCTGTATGTCTAGTCATTTTCCTCTGATGATGACACCTGGTAGGTGTTTAAAACTCAGGAATTAAAGTCTGTTTTAAGATATGTGATTCATTTTCTCTCTTTGTTGACTTCTTGCTAGAGGACAAATGAAGTTCTATTTGAGCACTGCAAATAATGCACAATGTCCATTGCTCACAACACTTCCCTGTAAA
Source organism: Polypterus bichir lapradei (assembly GCA_026402145.1). Taxonomy (NCBI): domain Eukaryota; kingdom Metazoa; phylum Chordata; class Cladistia; order Polypteriformes; family Polypteridae; genus Polypterus; species Polypterus bichir. Next base: position 18,773,970 of record JANRMT010062857.1, on the reverse strand, counting down.
AGTAAATCTATATCTCAGAAAGTCTGGGTTATATATTTTTTTAACATTCCTATTTGGTTTAGGTTTTTGGGAGGAATCTTGTGAGGTTGATGCAGAATTGGAAGAGTTTGGAGTACACTCTTGAAAATAATGATACTGTAATGGCACTGCAATGTGTTGTGTGATTCTTCATGGAACCATTGCTTGAAGAAGAATCCTTTTGTTCTGGAAAGAGTTCTTGTCATATAAAGTTGGTTCTTTGCGATCTGAAAAGGTTCTTATTATATGATCAAAACACCAGTGTTTAGGCCTGAACTCAGCCTGTGTTATTCTATGCAGACCAAAACCATTTAAGATCAGGAACTCAGTGTGATTTTATAAATTGCTTATCATCAGTGCATGGTTAACTTTGCAAACTGTCAGAAATATCCATCCATCCAACCATTATCCAACCCGCTATATCCTAACTACAGGGTCACGGGGGTCTGTTGGAGCCAATCCCAGCCAACACAGGGCGCGAGGCAGGAAGCAAACCCCGGGCAGGGTGCCAGCCCACCACAGCTGTCAGAAATATAAACAAATAATTGTTTCTTTCTGGAACATTCAGTTTGATTATTCTTTTGTGAAGCATCTCTCTCTGGAGGATTACTTTGGCAATTTTATTTTTAAGACTATAGGTAATGCTACTGGGCATTTAAGGAATTTGTCTATGTTCAGCTTTCTTAACAAAGCATGTGGTGTATAGCAGTTTGTCATGTACTCATAACTGGATTTATGTCAGGAGTTTCAATTTCCCAGTATGCAGCAGCACAATTTACTGAATTCTGCAACCAGTAGCTCTTTAAAACATTAAAGCAGGAAGCATAAGTAATTATGAATCACCTTTACCTGCTTTGGTGCAAATGAAAGTGACAACAGGTGCAAAAAGGGAATGGTTTTGCTGGTGGTGGACACAGACAAGTGCTCTCTCCTTATCCTTCTTGACTGGTTCTTCACTAGTTTTGCATTTTGCTAGTATCCTTTGTAGCATGAGGAGGTACTTATGACTGATTCAGGTTGCACAGGTAGTTTAGCTCTTGCAAGATGGCACATGCATACATGCCATCGCAAAAAGGTTTGTTGTGTATTCCAAAACAGTCTCAACAGCACGGAAGGAGATACCAGGAAATGGGCCGTTACACGAGGAGAGCACTGGACAGGTGTATTAAGCAGCATCAACTCAGCAACAGGACTGGTATCTATTCCTTTGTGTGAGGAGGAACAGGAGGATAACTGCCAGAGCACTACAAAATAACCTCAAACTGGCTACTGGTGTGCATTTTTCTGACCTAATTGTCGGAAACAGAATCCATGAGGGTGGCATGAGTGCCCAATGTCCTCTAGTGGTACCTGTGCTCACAGCCCATCACTGTTGAGCTTGATTGGCATTTCCCAGAGAATACACAATTGCACAATTGGCAGGTTTGCACTGAGCACATGTGAGGGATGTGAAAGAGTCTGGAGACGCCATGATGAACGTTATGCTGTCTGTAACATCATCCAACATACACAGACCACCACATACTAGGCAACAGTACCCTGACTGCTGTTAGTTACTAGGATGAAATCCACAGAGCCATTGTCAGACCTTACACTGGTGCAGTGGTTCCTGGGTTCCTACTTGTGCAGAACAATGCCTGTCCTCATGTGGACAGAGGGTGTAGGCAGTTTCTGGATGCCACTGACTGTCCCACACATTCCCCAGACCTGAATCCTATTGACAACCACAGGGCCATTATGTATTGGTGCATCTGATGCTACCATGTAGGAACTCACTGATGCCATAATTCATGTCAGTGAGGAGATCCCCCAGAACACCATCTGCTGTCTCATCAGGAGCATGCCTAGATGTTGTCAGGAGTGCAGACAGGCACGTGGGGGACATACATACCACTGAGTCACATTATGAGTTTCTGTGATGCAAATTTGCCTATAATTTCAATTTTTGACTTTAATTTTTGGTGTGATGTTGAATACAGCCCTCAAAGGGTTTGTGATTTTGGATTTCATTGATTGTTATTGCATCATGTTGTTCTCAGCAAATTACACAGTATCACATATTAATTAAAGTTGTTCCACTTGAATATTTCATTCATCGAGATTCAATGTGTGATTTAAGTGTTCCCTTTTGATCAGCGTGTATTTATACTTTAGCTGACAACTCATCTTGGGTATTCAGCGACCCACAAGTTGAGAAACACTGATGGGTCTTAAACATACCAAGCAATATGCATACACGTAAGCTATTTTAAGGATGCTGCTTTCAAAACCAAGGACGTTAACCTCTCATATGCTGAATCATCACATCATTTGAAAGACACATACAAAAAATCACACACACAATCAAATATTCCTGCATCCTAGTTTTTCATGGTAAACACTATAGAATCAGAATGTAATGTCAAGTCAGGTTTGCTGTCATGTATTCAAAGGACAATGAAATTCTTTCTTGCATGCCTCCTCAGAGCACTTGGCAAAATACAAAACAAAAAATAAAGAAAGGATTTACATAGCATGCAACACATATACAATGCCTATAAATAAGTACTCATCCTTTGGACGTTTTTACATTTTATTGTTATACATTGAATGACATTTGTTGATCAACAGAAAAAGACTGTTAATGTCAAATTTAGACTAGATCTCGACAAAGTGATCTAAATTAATTACAAATATAATATAATATAAAATAATTGATCTCTTAAATATTCACCCCCTTAAAGATTCACCTTTAGCAGCCATGACAACCTTGTCAGTTCTGTCTCTCTATCAGCTTTGCATATCTGACCATTGCCATTTTTCCTCATTCTTCTTTGCAAAACTGCTCAGGCTCTATCAGAGTGTCATGGGAATTGTGAGTGAACAGCCCTTTTTATTCCAATTCCCTCCGGATAGGTTATCCTGGAGTGGAGTGGTGGCTCTGAGGCTACAGATCTGTGCTGGTATCTGGAAGGTTGCTGGTTCACATCCCGTTACTGCCAGAAAGGTTTTTATTCCATTGTGCCCTTGAGCAAGGCCTTTAACCTGACCAGGTCCACTGTACAATGGCTTACCCTGTGCTCTGACCTACAAAAGTCATATGAAAAGGCAATTTCCCCTCAGGAATTAATAAGTATATCAAATAAAAAAAAATTCAAACCACAAATTTACAATTGCATTGAGATCAGGACTCTGACTTGGCCACTCCAGGGCACTAACATTGTTATTTTGAAGCAATTTCCATGTAGATTTGGCTATATCCTTTATATATGAGCAGATGTGTTTATGTTACAAATATCTGATCTTACAATATACTGTACAATAACATTACAACCTGTGGACAGAAAGTGCCCTTGAATTGAATGGTGTGAATGACAGTGGTCTTGCACCATTTGCCAGAAGGAAGGAGAGAGAAAGTAATACTGGTGGTCCTTCCCATTACTCTTGCTGGACACCCAGCACTTATACATTGTATACTACCACTGTCTCATTCTGTCATTTTTCTTTGCATGCCCACTGGCACTATGGGCTTTCCTTTCACTCTTACTCTTTCACACTCTTTTGCATGTGGTTTCTGTCTTTTGCCAACCTTTCACCAAAATAAACAAAAGGCCATAGCATTCCTACTTGTCCTAAGTAGCTTGGTTGAGTTGATCAGTCTTGGGAGGAGCCCCGTCTTGAGGTCTCCTTCAAGGGATGCCTTGGGTTATAGGCCTCAGACCACAAAGGGCAGAGTCAGATGCTCTCATTGGGCATCTTCTCAGCACTGTGGAGGGAAAAGAAGACAATATTGTTAGTGACTATGCCCCTTTTTATCCCAGAAAGGTGTTACATACCTCTGTTGATCCCAGAAGGTGATCCTCCATCACACATGCATGATTGGATGTACCACTTACTGCTGTGTGACTCTGGCAACTGAATTTTTAAAACAAGGACAAGCTCATTGCTGATATCTCCCCAAAGGGGCACAGTGTTTAGAGGCTAGAAATTAACTACGTTGACATTTTTTGCAATCCATTTCAAAGAATCAACATAAAACTCTGTGTTCCGGCAATACAATGTGTATACATGCTGAAGTATCTCACCAAAAGCAAAGTGTGTAGATCATGCATTTGAGAGGCATAAAGATCAATGAAGCTAATTTAATGTTCTGTGGAGTCCTATACACAGTGCTAGTGTCATGTAACATCCTGCACACTAAGTTATTAAAAACTGTGGGATGATAAAATTCATCCTGAATGAGAAAAAACATTTCAGTTATTCCCTGAAAGTTTCTGTGTTTCAGTGGCTTTGCAGTACATCCCATCATGTGGTACAAAGTGGTCCAAAAAGATCGCAAAATCCTTTCTTGTTCAGGCAGGAATCCATCTGTGGTTGTTTGGCCAAGTTACTCTTTTAGCAAAAGTCTTGTGCTTTGTTATTTCTTCATCATGTGTCTTTGTTTCCTATAGGTGATGCTTTTGTTTTTTGCTGTATGTTCATTTTCTTGAATGTCTTTCTTGTTCATCCTGAGCCCAAGGGATTGGCACTGTAGTGCCCAGCGAGGGAAGAAAACACGGCAGACATTTCTCAATGCAGGCAAAAGCTACTGCCTTTATTACTGAACGTGCTTAAACTATATACATAACAGTTGCCTCTCCACTCATCACCCCACCACCTTTACACTGCAGTGCGTGTGAATTCTGTCCTTACAAAGGTGCAGCGTCTCCAGCTGTTACAGCACTCCTAATATAGCAGCTTTGGGGATTGTGCTCAGAGTTTATAAAGACCTTAAGATTGTTTAAGATTTTTTCTTTAATAATCTCTGTTGTTATTATTACTAGGACTCTTTTGTTATTTGGTTCCAGGATGTTACAGTTCCTCTTTCCCTTGTGAGATTTATAAAGTTGAGCCCCTTTTTTTGGCTGTGCATATTACAAAGCCTGCTTCATGAGTTTTCAGTGTCAAGGTTAATCAGGCTTAGTCCAACATAACACATATACATTTGAAAATGCTGTTTTTATTATTTTTGTATTATATGCTGCTTATATTATTTTAAATTATGGACACATGCTAATCTATCTATCTATCTATCTATCTATCTATCTATCTATCTTTTATAAAGTGTATTAAAATTATAAAACATTTTGGAAAGTTTTTCAGTTCAAACAGTGATGGTGTAACAGTGATTTGTGTGTTTTCAATGTATCAGTTTGAACCCCTCTTACATTCTATAATGAGTGGGTATGTTGGCCATTTTCACACAACTTTATTTTTTCTTCTGGTTGGTGTGGCCAAGGGGTAAACACTCTTTTGGTGAATTAAATCAGTGTTGAAATCATGAAAGAAGAGCCTTTGTAGTATTCTTTTGTGTTCAAATTCTAAATAAAAACTCCTTAAACGAGTTTTTAGAGCTTTCTGACTGATGAAATACACAGTAGAAAAAGGATCAAAGCTAACCTAAGATACAAAGGGACCAATTTTGTTATCTGCCACAGCAGCCTGTGTGTTTGTAACCGGCACTTCAAATCTGATGTTTATGCAGAGTACATGGGCCACCTTAAGATGGATGCTGTGCCAAACCTTTCTATCTGGAAAAACTTTGGCTTCCTACTGACATGGGAATCAGCCTTAGAGCTGATTATCCTCAGAATTATTCAGTGTGTATGAGCTATATAGAGAGACTCTTTAAGGTTGATGAGTTAATGTCTTCTTAAATTATGTATATAGTATATGAATGTACAGGTATGTTTAATATGGGCAGGATGACGCATGGCCCTAGAATTTCAATAGTATATGAAGCAGCAGTGAAGAGGGGCTTTATTTTTCCTGTTTGGAAGGTACGCCTCAGCTTCAGCATGCTTAGAGAAAATGACATGCATGTGTCAGAGTGGAGGAAAAAATTAAGCTGAACTGGAAAGAACAAAGTCCAAACTGATAGTGATTTGGTGAAGAACTGAAACAATATGATTCAGCAGCACAAATGCAGTGCTCTGTTATTTGTGCATCAAAAAAATCAACTTAACTGTTTTATGGCAGGATGCAGCAGAGTTAAAGATGCTAAGATTTGCACAGGGTGTGATGAGGATGTATAGGATTAGAAATTAGTACATTAGAGGGTCAGCTCAAGTTGGATGGTTGGGAGACAAAGTCAGAGAGGCGAGCTTGTGTTGGTTTGGACATGTGCAGAGGAGAGATGATGAGTATATTGGGAGAAGGTTTATCGATGTGGTGAAAGAGGACATGGAGGTGATGGGTGTGACAGAGCAAGATGCAGAGGACAGAAAGATATAGAAGAAGATAATCCATTGTGGCAACCCCAAACAGGAGCAGCCGAAAGAAGAAGAAGAAGAAGAATTATAGTACACACCTTTCCTGGAGACCCTACAAGCGAAACACCCATTTATTATAACAGGCTTAATGGTACAATGGTATGTCAACCAGTTTTGATCACATCATTAAATTGGATTAGATAAACATTACTAATCCATCCATCCATCCATTATCCAACCCGCTATATCCTAACACAGGGTCACGGGGGTCTGCCGGAGCCAATCCCAGCCAACACAGGGCGCAAGGCAGGAAACAAATTCTGGGCAGGGCGCCAGCCCACTGCAGACATTATTAATCCCATGGGAAAATTCAAATACATACAGCAGCAGAAAAATAAAAAACAAGAATACAGACTCACATAATAGATAATAGTGCCAATCAATCAATCAATCAATTGGTAAGTAAATAAATAAATGAAAATAAACTTAAGGAGTGCATTGGGGTGAAGCATTGACCTGCCTGAAAGCAGCTGGTTGAAAAAACCCCAGAGGTGCTTCTTAGTACACCGTTGTGGAATGTGCCTTTGGCTAAAAATGCTGCAAGGAAGTGTCTCCTGGAGGGGATGGAGGGTATTTTTCATGACAGCATCCAATTTTGCCATCATCCTCTTTTCCACAACAACTTCTGGTGCATCCAGGGTTCATCCTGTGATGAAGCAGGCTTTCTTGATAAGCTTGCTCGAGCATTGTGTTTCTTTTGTGCTTAGGTTGCTTCCCCAGGAGGCTACAGCGTAGACCACCACACTGGCCACTATGGACTGGTAGAACATTTCCAGCAGCTTGCTACACACATCAAAAGAACTGAGTCTCCTCAGGAAGTGCAATCTGCTTCTTGTACAGTACCACTGTGTTGTCAGGCCTGTCCTGTTTGTTGTTCATATGAACCACTGGGTACTTGCAGCTCTGCACCACTTCCATGTCCTCCTCAGGAATACATTTTAAGAACCTGTGTTCATTGGTATGCTAGCCCGCACATCCTTCTTTCTTTGTCATTTTGTTGCATTTGTTCATCAGATGTTTTAGCATTAGGACATTCTACCCCTTTTAGCCATCTTTCTTTGTGGTTCGTTTCCTCTGTTCATTGGACATTGCTGCCCTCTTTTGGATGGCTGACAACATTATGCCCAGGCATAGACTCCGAATACCGGGTGTTTTATTAATTTATATAAGGGTAAATTTCACAAAAACATTAGGAAGTTTTTCATCACACAGAGAACCATAGACACATGGATTAAGTAACCAAGTGGTGTGGCAGACAGTAAGATTTTAGGGACCTTCAAAACTTGACTTGATGTTATTTTGGAAGAATTACGTGAATAGGATTTGCAACCTTTGTTGGGTTGGATGGCCTGTCCTTGTATAAATTGTTCTAATGTTCTAATATGTATATACTAGAAGGCTTTGCCCCCTGCTTACTTTGCTCACCAACCCCCAGGCCTGCGCTATGCGCCAGCCACTTCGCATCTCTGCCGCTCATGTATGTGAATTTCACTTTCACCAAACAACAAATCTTTTAATTCTTGCGGATATGCCTCTTCACTGGGAAGAAACACTACTTTTCCCTGATGGCAACATGAATTAGATGATCTACAAGTCTCCGACTTAAAGTTTAAATCCAAAAAATATATTCAATCTCTTTTCACTGTTCCATTATTTCACTGAGTAATTATTTCCGTTTGTTTGCGCTAATGTGATCTTTACTATCATTTTTGAGACTTTCGAATTTTAGTACTTTCATTATCTCTAACCAGCTCTGCATGTGTATCACGGCAACATTTTGGAACCTCTTTACGACATTCTACTTTGTCATCTACTCTTTGTCTTTTATTTCTGGCCGCGGGTTTGGTTAAATCTCTTGGCACAAGGTCTCATCTCACGGGACTTGAAAGTTTCTCTCTGAAGGAATCATGTCACGTCCCAGGCTGAAAACTTTCATCTCACCCATGGATTTTTTAATATAATATGTATGCGGTGTAGCCATTCTGCAAAGACCTGGGAGGCGGGGTATGATGATTCTCTACTCTCTTGCTTTCCTCCCTGATCATGTGACTCCAACTTTCCGGTCCTCATTTCCCCTTCTAGGCACATTGGATGTAAAAGAAGGTGACCAGTAATAAGGAGGAGTCTAGTTGAGGGCTCAACACAGGCAACATCCCTATGTTTAAAGACTACTATATACTTGTGATTACAGTCTAGCCAATAATATGAAGGGACCAGATCTACATTCAGAGCTTTTCCTTCTTTTGTATCCCTTTTTTTCTTTCACTAATTTCTGAATATAATATTATATATATTATTCATACAATGGCAGCAAGAGTGTGAATTAAATTAATATAGTGAATATGATAATCCATCCATCCATTATCCAACCCGCTATATCCTAACTACAGGGTCACGGGGTCTGCTGGAGCCAATCCCAGCCAACACAGGGCGCAAGGCAGGAAACAAACACCGGGCAGGGCAACGCCCCACCTCAGGGCACACACACACACACACA
>JANRMT010062857.1:18730156-18764765 GCA_026402145.1 Polypterus bichir lapradei | reverse complement strand
ATATAGTGTTTATACTATATAGTGTAAACACACACATTTTTATTTTTATATATATATATATTTGCAATATTAATTTAATGCACACTACTGCTGCCTTTGTATATATTGATGTTTACTGACATTTTTAAAGTCACGTATTCATTGTTTATTGAATGTTTTTATATCCTTTTAAATCTTCTTTATCCTTTTATATTCCTCTTTAATGTATAGTCTTGGAGTTTAGCAACTAAGCATTTCAGTACATATTGTACTGTGTATTACTGGATGTGACAAATAAAATTTGATTACCGTAGGTTTAATTTGACATATACAAACACACATAAACAAATTGAACACAAACAGATGAAAAAGAAATTAGCTCAATGTTACAAAGTGACTCAAAGGGAGGTTTGAAATAATCTTTAAAATCAAATAATTGAGTCAATAGGCCAAACTGCTTGTGCAATCTTATTAACTTAACAAAGAGCTATTTTCAAGTGCTCAGTCATTCTTATTGTTTTGGCCAGCGTTAATTATCTGAAAACAAAATACGATAAGCACTATACCAAAGTTACGAGTTTTTATTAAATGCACATTCTCCTCCAAGTGTGTCCTTTTAAAGCCAAATTCTGTAGTTATGACAGGTTGCCAAGTAACAGTTGCCGAGGAATCACATCATTGTATTCAAGTGTATTCAACAGCTCATTGTAGTGAAATAATTTGATCTCTTCAGCAATATATTTTGCATTAAGGGTTAAGTTGCATTAAGGTTAGAAAAGCATAAATTATCATGCTGATTTTTTACTCACAATGAAAAATTTAATTTAAACAAATGTACAGTATATTACATTTATTAATTAATAGCTTGTCAATGTACTGCAATAATGTACCAGTTAGAGCCCTAAAGCATTGCAGTTTTGGTGTGATTATTTCATCTTCACAGTTAAAAGTTTCCCAACCCCCTCTTAAGCACCCCCCACCCCTTCCAAGTATACATTTTTAATTTTTAAGTAGTGTAATTCCCCTTAAGAAGATTTTAAGTATGGGTTTTGGACTTAAATAACATGTTAAATGAGACATGCTGAATTACCAAGTCCTTTATCCAAAGAAAAGTCAAGAGAGCAAGCAGGTTATGAGTTGACTGTCATTATTAATTTTTTCCAGTTCAAAACATGCCTCTCCCATTTTTCTGTTTAAAAAGATGAAAAGTTCAGATTTACAATAGTTTTTACTTTCAGTTTCATTTTGAACTTATTGTTTTAGGTGTTTCTCTGTGTCTTTTTTGTGGTGCCACCATTTTGTGGTTCTCTGTTTACCACAAATTTGGTTACTACTGCATGATGACAGAAAGTTACAGCATGTGATGTCACCAGGTAATCTGTTTAAACGTCAACGTAGAGCAACAATTCTTTGATATACGATTATGTATTGGGTTTAGCTTTTTAGCTTCTTTCTGACTTATCATTCTAACTTTTGGTAATGTTTTTCTGACCCTGATCTCTTTGTTATGCATTCAAGTTTCTTCTGCCATTTCCATTGTACACAGATGCTGAGACTGTACATGGATTAGGCAAAACTACCAAAATAAGAACCAAACAAAAGCGGAATTCAAAAAGGGGTCAAGAATACAAGAATCAAGAAAACCATAGGACCCCAATAGTGGTGGTGATTGCCAAGGGAAAATGCATACAATGCTAGAGAAAAACTACCATTCTTATTTCAATATCTTCATGTTATATAACAGCAAATGCAGATAGGACAGGCCAAGAGAAATAGCAGGGAAAAGGAATTTTGACACAACTCTGCCATACATAAAAAAAGATTTTAGGGTTTAACTTGATGCAAGTTTCTCATCCTCAAGGCAAGGTGAAGAGACAGTTAAAAAATTAATAAAATATTTGGTTACATTATAAAGGTGAATAACATATCAGAGGTGTCCTAGTCACAATGTGTAACGGGCTAGTAAGACCACATCTTTAGCCCTGAGTGCAGTTCTAGTCACCAGTCTAGAAAAGTGAGGCTTAGGGAATTAAACATCTTCAGTTCTAAGAATAGAAGACTGTGCTGAGATCTGTTCCAAGTTATCAAATTCTCAAAGGCAACAATGAAGTTGCTTTTGTAGATTTAATTAAGTTAAATGTTGAATCGTGTTATTGTTGACAGACAGGAAATTAATGGGATGTGGATTCAAGATGAAATCCAGGAAGCATACCTTCATGGCATCATAACAATCTGGAACAGACACGTCATGTATTAGCACCAGAAACCTTGAAGATGTTAAGGTTTAAAGCATCAGGATGAAATATTGGAACAACATCAGCTGTTAGCTAAACAAATAGGCTTGATGGTCTGAATGGCCTTGTCTTGTTTTGTCAAACTTCTAGGTGTTTACCGTTGGTAATATTGTGATATCCTCATTAAGAAAAAAGAAAAAATGTATCAATGGCAGATGCAGACTACAATTAATTATTTATTGAGTGATAGTATATAGGATTTCATCTTGTTACTTTGAATTACTCTCATGTTTGCTTTCTGAAATGGTGCTATACAAAAAAGTCATTGACCATGACTTGATGTTTAGTCTTTGAGTGATCTACTTCAACTACAGTAATAGTTTCTGCATAGCCTTTCCTCGGAGTTCAGAGTACTTCATTTCAAGGATATGTGTGTTAGGTTGGCTGAACTGATGTAAGTGAGTATGGGTGTGTGCATACTCTGTGATGAAAGGATATCCAAGACAGGGCTAGTCCCTGCATTGCTCCCAATGCTGCCAGGTGACATCCCCCAAAACTCTGAATTGAATTGAATTGAATTGCATTTGATCATGGATGGTTGGCTAGACCAGTTCTAAATGACTGGTAAGTGGCAGTCTTGGTTAGCCTGGACTGGTGTGGTGACATATGCCCCAGACTCTGCTATCAGTAGTTCTATGCAGATGGCAAGCTGCTTAAAAGCTGCTTAAAAAGGGAAATTTGCTCCTAAATTCTGAGTAGAATAAGTGAACTTACCTGGGTAAAGTATTAGCATTTGTGTACCTACCTAAATGCAGCATTTCTTTAAGGAAAATAATTTTACACTTTTGTCTCCTTCTGTCCTCCCTCAAACCTGTAATATATGTCAGCAATTAATACTATGCTGTACAGACCGCAATTGAATATCAATAAGGTACAATGCCATTGAATGCATTTCACATGCTGACATTTCAAAAGCCTGTGTGCTTATAGGTTATTAAACGCTGCTTGCTTCTAACATGAATTAATTCAGTTTGTAGTAATTGTACGGTAAATATTTTTCTTTATGAAATGGATTAAATACAGCACAATGGGGATAGCTGGATCAAATGGTATCATTAAAGATAACACAGGAGGGAATGATGGCAAATAAGTTGAGGTTAGGCTAGAATCCCAGTTGCCATGGTTACCTTGTATTAGAAAAGGCTAGTCTGGTAGTCGTAATCAGATTTCCAATATCACCGTCAAAAGCTGTTTTTTGTTTCCACAACCTTTGTTTGAGTGAGGTTATTGTTATTCACTGAAGCATTAATTAGGCGGGTGTCAAAATAACCAAGCTGAATCAATTATAATATCCTAAGAAAGTTTAGACCTATAGGACACTATAACCGAACAAAATTTTACCAGGTTATGACATCTATACGACAGAGTTTTTTCAGTTAATATAAGGTAGCAGCCACACCAGTTACATTTCAGAACAGATCATCCACTTGAAGCTTAGCATGTTTGGGCCCGGCCAGCATTTGGATGGGATGCCATCTAGAAAAAAGGTTGTGATGCAGCTGGAAGAGGTACTGGAGGTGCTTACCCTGTGGTCTGCTTGTGGATCTCAATGCCCCAGTGTAGTGATGGCGCAACTGTGCTGTAAATATGGTGCCTTCCTTTGGTTGAGACATAAAACTGAGGTCCTGAGTCTCAGTGGTCATTAAAGATCCGTGGGTGTCCTTTGTAAAGAATAGGGTTTATCCCAATGTCCTTGCTAAATTGTTCATCATGGCCTTGTCGATACTGCCCCCTAATCATTCCCTGTCTTTAATTGGCTATCGCGCTCACCCCTTCACTACCTAATAGGTAATGTATAGTGAGAATACTGATGTAATAATGGCTGCCGTCACATCATCTAGGTTGGTGCTACACACTAGTGGTAGTTGAAGTTGTTCCCCTCTCTCTATGCAAAGTGCTTTGAGTAGCGAGAATAGCGCTATATAAATGTTGTTATTATTATTATAAGGCAGTGAAGAACCAGACCACAGCAGCAGTTGGGGCAAGATGATCAATAATTGCAGGAAGAGTGCACTCTAGCCAGGCTTCAAACCAGGGTCTCAGTTTTGTGAAGCGGCCATGCTAATGGGATAATTACAATGTCATCCTACATCTTAATTTACTCATGCTATATTCAGTAATTGAATGACCATTTATAATTCAAATATCTTTTGATTTTTGTTGAATTATTCTGGTGGCACAGTGGGTAGCGCTGCTGCCTCGCAGTTAGGAGACCCAGGTTCACTTCCTGGGTCCTCCCTGCATGGAGTTTGCATGCTCTCCCCATGTCTGCGTGGGTTTTCTCTGGGTGCTTCGGTTTCCTCCCACAGTCCAAAGACATGCAGGTTAGGTGCATTGGTGATTCTAAATTGTCCTTGGTGTGTGTGTGCATGCCATGCGGTGGGCTGGCACCCTGCCTTGGATTTGTTTCCTGCCTTGCACCCTGTGTTGGCTGGGATTGGCTCCAGCAGACCCCTGTGACCCTGTAGTCAGGATATAGCGGGTTGGATAATGGATGGATGATTTATTCCAACACTTTAATAGCAGGATTTCTCTAAGTCACCTCAGTTTATCATATACTGCCATGATTTGTCTTCATAATTTTACTGTACAAAGTGTGCTGACAGCATGGTGGTACAGGGCTTAGCACTGTGTGCTCATGATTTTGTTAATGCACAGTGTGCAAAGGATTCTTGTAAGAGTCAAAGAAACCAGGAGATGGAAAATGAGTAATAATGAAGGAAGACAGGCCAAACAACAAATGGGTGAGAAGAGAAGCAAAAGTCATAACCAAACCTATCACTAAAGAGCTTTAGAAAAAGAATTTTTATCCACTGAGGGATAGTACATGCTGAAGATGATGCCATACTTATATTGCTGCATCCTTGACGTCAGAAACATGACCCACACAATCACATGACATATTCTAAGGATATCTTTCAAGATACAAGAGTTTTATTTGTCACACACATAGTTACACAGTGAAGTGAAATGAAAAACTGGCCTACTCCAAGATTGTGCAAAACAAAAGCAAATGCACAATAGAATAATAATAAAATTAAGAAAAAGATAATACAATTAACTAAAATTAAATAAAAATAACTCAATGAACTCAGATTAAATTAAATTAAACAAGATTAAAGTTAATCAGCAGAAAGTATAAAGTGACTGTGCAGCAAGTTAAAATAAATGTACAATGAGTTTTAGGTATGAATGTTTGTTGGCATAGTTCAAGATGGCCTGAGTGTACAAGCTCCTCTTGAGTCTCTCAGCCATCTCTCAGCCATTAGGCTGCACAGTCACTTGCCTGAGTTGAGGAGGCTGAACAGTCTGTTACTGGGGTGGATAGGGTTCATAATTATTTTATCTGCCCTGTTCCTGCAGTGCTTGGTGTAGATATCCTTCAGAGAGGGCAGTGATGACTTTAAGTGATGACACTCTGCTGAACATACCACTCTCTGCAGGGCTTTGTGATTCTGGACAGAGCAATTCCCAAACCATGATGTGCAGTTCTGTGATAGGATGGTCTCTATGGCACCGGTTTTAAAAGTTTTCAAAATAGGTGGAGAGACCTTGAATTTCCTCAGCCGCCTCAGGTGATAAAGGCACTGTTTTGCCTTCCTGACCTGAGTTTGTTGTTCTGGGTCCATGTCAGGTCCTCGGTGATGTACATTTCTTTTTTTCCCTTACTCCAGAAATCCTCCCCTTTAATGCCTTTGTGGGTGCTGTGCTTACTAATTACTCTATGCAGAGTGCTGATGTGAAACAGTTGAGCTAATTTACAAGCAAGTCACCATCCACACTGGACACTGTGGTAGCACAGCTCTTCAGCTGCTCCATCACGAGCAGAGCCTGAGCGCATGGATTTTATTAACCAAATACACATGCAGCCATGAATCCCAATGTGCCTTACAACAAGTGGTTACTGCTGCTCCATCAGTTTCAGATCCTACACCTGTCACTGTTTGTGTGTAGTTTGCACTTCAAAAATGATGCACGGGTTGCCTCAATTTGCAATTATAAACTGTCTCTGTGTGAATGGATGAATGAGACTGATGCTCTGCTTTCTCATGAAAGTGTCCATGACATGACATACCCTCCTAAGGTTTCTTAATGGTCGACAAGTTAATCCTGGAAATACCTAAATAATGCTCCTGAACTTACATTTTTCCAAATGTACACCTCACTTTAACTACCTTTGAAGCACTTAAAAAGGGCAGGCAGCATGCTGCTGGGAACAATCTAGTTCCCAGTTGTCCACCCCAACAACAAGCTGAACCTGAATATTTTAACAAAGGCTAAAACCAATCTTTCTCTTAGTATCCACCACTTAAAGGGCTGAACCTTTTCTAATATGGACTGGCTATCCTGAAAGGAGTTTACACTATAGTATAAACCATAACAAAGACCTGATGTCTGTTCCAGCCATGATCACAGATGACCATCTGCTCCCATTTTGCTACCTCTGAAAGGATTTAACCTGAACAAACATGGCTCGTTATATGACTGAATCTCTTAACACTTATGACCTGGGTTAGGATCCTACACAACCTGGATTAGTATCTCAATCCCTCGTCCTCTAAAATCTCTGACTCTGCTGTAATTGCTAGTGTTGATAAACAGCAAAGCAGTTTTAAGTGAGATAAGAACAAACTTTACTTCACTCTAAATTCACAGTATGTTTATTTGTAGAGAAACCAAATTTATCAAACAGGAAAAGTTAATACAGAAGAAAAAATACAATATGAACTATTCAACTCAAGGTCCATATAGCAGGCTTCATGTCAGATAGTTTTTAGCTGTTGCAATGTTTATCTTCCTAATTCAGCTAAGGTGTTCCTTTAACATGCACATCATTGTACCACCATTGTCCTCTTTGGCCAGCTAGGATGCTTCTGTAGGTGGTTAGCCTGACAAAGATGTCAAAGATATACTTCCAAATCCTCTCCTTTATGGAGTGTCTTGGTGGCTGATTATGCAAGATTTAGGAATAATTGTATCAGCTGAAATCAGATAACTTAAAATTTCCAATGGTCTTGTTACTTGTCAGTGAGGCTACTTTAATCTAAATACAATAACATGCTGACAGCAAGGTCCTGAACCACTATTTCATATCTTTTTACAAGCATATACACATCATATCTGATCTTAAACTTATATAATCTACTACTGTATTACACAGTCTTAGTATTTGCTTTACATTTGCTTATCTCCAAATATTCTTCATTTAATTTGTCTGCATCCCAATATCCTTTCTCTCTTAAAAAACACATTGTCATCCAAACCTTCTGTCCAGCTAAACTCCTGTTTAAATACACACAATCAAAAAAAATGCTGTCTTTGCCTTATGAGCTTTACAATACTGTCTTGTTTACACAGCTTTTATTCACTTGAAAGCTTAATCTTATCTCAATAATCCTATAATAATCCCAATATTCACACAAATTAAATTTTACAAATCTTATTTAAAAAACTGGATTGGGCCTTGTCTTGTGCCCCATTCTATCAAATTGGGTTTTGGTCCCCACATAACCCTGAAATAGATTAAGAGAGTTTGAGAATGTTACATCATGGCACAGTATGTTAGTGTACATTGTGGAACTGGACCCGGACACATACAGGCGGACAACGATTTAACACCCAACACGCTCATATTTATTATACAAATATTTACAGTTCAATTAGTGCACATCCCAGTGCCTCCAGCACTGATCCCCCAAAGTCCAGGCCTCACAGTCTTTAGTGAATTTCCTGGCCGCCTCCACTCCTCTCTCCGAGCTCTGTCCACTTCCACCTGACTCTGGCTAATGAACGGAGGGAGGCGGCCCCTTTTATCTCAACCCCTCCGGGTGTCCCCAGTCTTCTTCCCCCCAGCACTTCCTGGTGTGGCGGAAGTGCTGAGGTCCAGGGTTCTTCAGGCACCAGGGCACCGCCTGGCGGTGGCCACGGGCCCCTACAGGGTTGGGCTTCCAAGCCCTCTACCCGTGGCCCCCAACACAACCAGGGCGGTCACCCCCTCATGGTCTGGAGGAGGCACAAGCCCTCCTCCGGTCCTCCTGGGCTTCCCGGCTGGGCTCCACCCCCAGCCACATGCGACAGTGCCCCACTGCCAGCGAAGACACGTCGGTCTGAGCGACACATCCCGAGAGGGCAGCACGTCCCCGGAATAGGTCCTACTACGTACCCACGGCCCATCACGGCACCCTGGGACGCACCACTTCGACACCCCTTCCAAGGCCGTTGTGCCCCTCCGGTCTGCACTGCTCTCGCCTCCATAGTCCCCGCCAGTCGGGGCACCATCCGGTCGCCGGTGGTGTTCCAGGAGGGCAGGTTCCCAAAGG
Source organism: Polypterus bichir lapradei (assembly GCA_026402145.1). Lineage (NCBI taxonomy): Eukaryota > Metazoa > Chordata > Cladistia > Polypteriformes > Polypteridae > Polypterus > Polypterus bichir. The sequence continues at coordinate 18,756,172 of JANRMT010062857.1, read as the reverse complement.
GGCAGGTCCTACTGCTCGTCGGGGCTTCGGCCCTGTAAAGAGACAAAAGGGAGGGCCAGAAGCACTGCCTGGAGACCCACACCGGGTGTCCCTCCGATCTCTGTACCGGCAGCGCTCTCCCCCCCTACCAACAGCCCGCGACTTGCCTGTTCGGCCCCTTCGCCACAGGTTCCATGCCCGTCCATTCTTCATCACCGGGACCGCTCTCACAGGCGGCTCCTCCACCTGCCCAGGGGTTTCCCTCTGCCTCCGCAGAGGATGGCCCTTCACTGGACGTGCGCACCCAGCAACATGTCCCTTCCTATCGGAGGAACCGGCATTCACCCCTCGATTCCTCCTTTTCGTCTTGGACACTCTGACGGTCTGGGTCTGAGCATGGTGAAAGCTCAAATCCAGCCCCATCTGTGTCCCTGCAGAGCGACAGGAGACTGCCGCGGGCTTGGAGCGCAGGGCGCTAGGATCCAGGGCACTCATCAGCCCTTGTCCTGCCAGCCCCTGCGATCTCGTTGTCCTCAATCCGCGTGCAGCCTGCACCACCACGTCCGCTGTCGGAGAATCGCGTACTTGCTGCCGGTCATTAATATCACGGCTGATTTCAGCGACTTCTCCCTCATGCTGTACAAGCCCTCTACCCATGGCCCCCAACACAACCAGGGCGGTCGCCCCCTCGTGGTCTGGAGGAGGCACAAGCCCTCCTCCGGTCCTCCTGGGTGTCCTGGCTGGGCTCCACCCCCAGCCGCATGCGACAACGTGTGTGTATAAAGTAACTGTACCTTGTAGTGGACTGGCATTTACAGTAGTTATGGTTGGTACCTGACTTGAGCTTGATACTGCCAATCTAGACTTTAGTTTCCCAAACAACAAATGAATACATGAGTTTAGGAAATAAATGGATAGACTGGCAGATGCATTCTGTTGAATTATTTCTACTGTTGCTGTGTCCAAAAGTGAACCATGAATGTGCTGTTATCTCAAAGCACTTTGACACAAATCTGATTATCACCTGAGATGCATTGTGTGTGTTTGTGTGCCTGTGTGTACGCATGTGTGTGTGTGTGTGTGTGAGTGTAGTTTGCATATTTTCCTTGTGCAGTTTTACATCACTGTTAAGAGCCACTTTGTTAGATGACTTGGCAACACTAAATTGGCCTTAGGTGATTTGGTGAGAGTATTCAATAATTCACAAGCATCCAATGCAGCTTATGCTAAGACAACATCCAGTTCACTGAAATTCTGATTTCAAAAAATATCTTAAAATTGCTAACTGAGAGTCTCTGGCACACTGAATTTCACTTAATGGACTTTGCATTTTACTGCAATACACTTTGCAGACAGTTCCTTTTGTTGTATTATCATTAACCAGTAACGGCGGATGATAACATGCAGTGCATACACTTGACTTTCTTTCTCTGTACGTTTAGCATTCATTTGCTCAGAGGTTGATGTGCTTACTGTTTCCTGTGCAACTCTTCTTTTCTCCACTGTAGAGGCATGCTTCTTCTCTTCTTTCGTTGGCATCTTTTCACGTTAAAACTGATTAACTCAGTTTTTCTGTTGGAATTACTTAGTACGTTTTCCTTAATTTTTCACTTAAGCTGGCACTTAAGTCTTCAATCTGCCTCAAGAATGATTTAAGATATGAAGAGGTAGGGGAAGTGACACTGAAGGTGGTAGGGATGAGAATGGCACCCATACGCATGTGCCCTATGGTCACCCTGCTACCCGCTGCTGAGAGTTGATTCTACAATAAAATAAAATAAAAATAAAAAGAGTAATACTTCCAAAATGCTTTGCTTTTAATATAAAGCTGTAGTGCATTGTTTCAGCATAGTATATGTGTACCAAATTTCTGGCTACAGGTTATTTGATTTTTGACCTTGACCTTCATGTGCTCACCTTTGACCTTGGAGGTCAATCATCACCCCGAAAGAGGATAGTAGAGATCACATGATATATGTGTACCAAATTTCAGGTCAATATGTCAAACGGTTTGCGAGCTACAGGTGATTTAAAATCCTGGACAGACAAACGGATAGCCATGGTACCATATTATATAAGAAGACTATGTTCTGCTGTCAGATATTCTTTTCATTACTTCTTTTCACAGGGTGAAATATGTTGTGGCAGGCACGGAACTTAATTGGCTGATAGAGCAACCTCTCTCCTGATATGCAGAGATCCTGCCACCTGCATTCAAGGGTATCAGGCTGTGCTCCATAACTGAGAGTGCAAGATCATGCACACCATTACAGCGCCTCTCCTTTGTTTCATGGGCCTCATGTATAAATGGTGCGTTTGCACAAAAATGTTACTCCTGTTTCCACGCTAAAATTGCGATGTATAAAACCTAAACTTGGCATAAAGCCATGTACATTTTCACGGTAGCTCAAACCCTGGCATAGACAAGTGCTCCACTCGGTTTTGCAAACTGGCGGTACCCAGCATCAAAGCATTGCTTTTGTTCCAGTGTGTTTTCCCTTTCTTTTTTAGATCCACATCCCTGACGCGGCTTTATCATATACACTGAAATTAACCACATATTGTTTATTAGTTTAAGGTGTCGAACTCCAGTCTTGGTGCGCCACAGTGGCTGCAGGTTTTCATTCTGACCCTTTTCCTAATCAGTGACCAGTTTACACTGCTAATTCACTTATTTCCCCTTCATTTTAATAGCCCTGTTTTTGAATGTATTCCTTTCCTCATTAAATGACAACCAAACAGAAATGAGACGTGAAACATGCCAACAGATGACCAGCTAAACTGGGGCTTCAAACTCCAACCATTTTCACTCCAACCAATCTCTTAATGAGAAGCCGATTCTTGCTGTTAATTAACCTCATTATTTAATTCCATGGCTCGTTGTTTCTCTCATTCTGCCACAGCAGACATTTCATTTCCAAAACTGTTGATTTTTCTGTTTTTTCTAAGAACAACAACAAAATGTGTTGGTGACCTGAGAGATTAACCTTAGTGAGACCTCCACCTTTCTTTATTTTCAGATATTGTGTGATGAGCATAGGTGAGATGGTCATGTGGCGCCTTGTTTTGTGTCTCATTATTGTTTGGCTGCTAATTATGGAAATAGAGACGACCAAGGGGCCTGAGTAAAGTGAATTAAAATTAAGGCAGAAGAAGTTAGTTAGCAGCAAACTGGCCACTAATGAAGAAGGTGGTTAGAATCAAAACCTGCAGTCACTGCGGCCCTCCAGGACTGGAGTTCAACACCCGTGGTTTAAGGCTTCTGATTGTAATTAACCTGTAACAATATAATGGTGCACGGAATGGCCAAACTATTCCAAATACCATAGCTGCTTTAATGTTGTTATTCTCACTGCACCTTCTTCTTCTTCTTTCAGTTGCTCCTGTTAGGGGCTGCCACAGTGGGTCATCTTTTTCCATATTACTCTCACTGCACCAATCAGAGTATTTATATCACTGTATCTGAGTGTGGAATCACAGCTCTACAGCAGCTGATTGGAAAGAGAATTATCGGTATACAGTTTGAAGCATACGCTGCCTTAGCCATGCTGTCTATTTGAACTGCTCCCATACGGCAAACGCTTCAGAGCCTTTCCTGTACTGACATCGTGGTTCAGAAACAGTTTCATCGCAAGAATTATAAACGGACTCAATCAACCCATCAAGTGCTCCTTGTAGAACTGTTTGTACTTATTAGTACAATCACCTCACTGTAAACTTGTGATACAGTTATAATATTGTACAACCTGAGCCACTTTATAAAGCGCGTATTTACATATGATGACAATATCATTTTTAAGATGAAATGTAGCAAAATATGTTTATTATATTATACAGATAAAACTTTAACTTAATTTAAATTATCTATATTGTTAATAATTAAACATGTGAGGACACGGTGTCTCAGCGCTAGCATGGAGCTGCCGCCCCTTTCAGGGACTGTTCCTGCCTCAGGCTGTATTCTTGCTGTGGATGGCATGACACTGTAAGGACAGATGGTTGGAATAATTAAACACGTACTACGAAGATATTTCAATGTTCCTTACAAGCTTTGAAGAATCGGCGTTCTAAGCTTACAGATGGCTTAACATCTATTATAGAGCTGATTGTGTGGAGATTGGGTACTTGGTGAAAGAAAAGGAAGGACAGGAATTGGTTAGTACATTTGAAAGAGACAGTACTGCTGCAATAAATTATTTCATCGAAGGTCGCGCACGGCGCAGCAGGCATCCTGCGGGCAGCAGGAACAATCTCTGGACAGAGCGCCAGTTTGTCACTATCACTGCGCCACCGTGTTCCCATGTTTAATAACATGCTTTAACTTCTATCATCATGAAAATGATATCAAATATACATCTCAGTATTTTAATTATTCAGAGAGCTGTAATATCATGAATGTAATGGATTCTGTGTCCTGTCGGAGGAAGAGAAAGCCCATTTAAGAAGCACGTAGTGATTCACACAAGTAGAGTACATAGAAGAACACATACAAAACAAAGCATTTAACATGCTACTTTATTTACGATGGTATTTGAGAAACTAGTATATTAAACGAATTTCAAGATGAAGTTTATGATGTTCTCTGCTGTGGGTTGGCACCCTGCCCGGATTGGTTCCTGCCTTGTGCCCTGTGTTGGCTGGGATTGGCTCCAGCAGACCCCCATGACCCTGTGTTTGGATTCAGCGGGTTGGAAAATGGTTGGTTCTGGTTGGTTTATGATGTTCTACTTTAATGACAAAATAAAGTATGTGATTAAAGTGGAAATTTCGAGATTAAAGTTGATTTCGAGCTTTCTTCCCACTGTGTGCCTATTTTTTTTTTTCTTTTCTCTGTACCCTAATAAACTTTCATATGACACTCAGACGGTAGAATACGACTCGCCTTTTCATGGTGACTTTGATATCTGACAACTTTTTTATTTAGGGCACTGTGCGACTGTGAACTTGAGCTTTCGAATTTCATCGGCACACTATGTCACTCGATCAGTTTCCTTTTGTTGTTTATACCACTGTTTAAACCAACAAATAGTATGTTTTTTTTCCTTGCCACCACTTGGTATTCGCTGAAATTCTTCTATTTTCCCCTGTGCTTTTGCCATTGCCATTTTACAGAACACTGAGCTTAAGGGCTATTTATATTGATTTGCATATTCAAAGAGGTGTAATTCTGGGAGGAGTTGGGTTGGGGCAGCAGGTGCATGCACGTGCATTACTTTTCACACTGACCGGGATTTATGGAGCGGAAGAACGTGGACGTTGGTAAACGCACAGATTTATCCAACTGGATTTTTTTTGTGCATACACACATTTCTGCTTTTGTCCTTACACCATGTTATAGTGTGAATTCTACACACAGCGTTATGCATGAGGCCCCTAGTGAGCCCGTAAGGCACCATCGTCTGAGCGGGTAGCCACTATTACCTGGCACATGTAATGATGTGATTGTTGTTACAATGAATAGTACAAGCCATATTCGCTGAGGGTTCAGCCAGTTACCTTAACAACAAGCCAGCCACTACATGCAGCACCGTAACGTCTGTCAAAGCTACTTTGCCCCAAAATAAATGAAACACAGGTTCACTCAGGCCATGGAGAGACATTTCTCAGCATTGCTGGTGACTTGTGCTTCATTCTCACCAGGTTCACTTATTGCAATTTGAGAGCAATAAAGTGCTCTGATTACGTTAGGAGAACCACACACTGCTGCAAATTGCCCTTTTATGTTGGCAAAAACATGTTATGTGCATCCACACCATACAAAAACTGGATGTAGCACCTCACTGGATGGCTAATTACTTCTAACACAGCAGGTACGATAGAGCTGAAGCCTGGCTGAGATATTTCTGATGTGTCAGCCAGTTCCCTGAGTACTGACAACAGGTAGCCAATGAACAGAAAAAGTTCTTCAGTGCAAATACACAGCATTTTCCCCATTAAATGGCAACTAAAGTACGGTCTGTACATCACAGTCATCACTTTTGAGGTGTAATATGTTTATCACATCAACTCACATCATAATACTGGCTCAGTGATATGAATTGTTATAAGTGTGAGTCATCTTTTAGCTGGTTTGGCTGCATTTCCCTATTTGATCAAGGGTGTCAATTCCCAGTTACTCCAAAATCTTTCAAACAGATAGGTCAGAGTTGCCATAAATATATGCAAGTTTTCTTTTATACATCCTGATGTTTGTGTGGGATATTGTGTACGCACATTTCGAGCCTCATTTTGTGTAAGCTTTAAAAATGAACGCTACACTGGCGGCTGGTTTCCATTCTAACCTTTTATTAATTATTGATAATTTTTTGTTCAGACTCAGACCACTTAATTATTTCTTTTTTCCTTATTTAGCAATAAGTAGAACCAGCAATAATCTTTCAGCTTAAGGGTGAATCACATACTTGAGGATATCAGTGGAAATTAAGGGGAAGTTCATTTAAGACTGGAGCCTGGAAGCACTTGTTGATACAACAAGTTCTGGGACTCAGGAAAAAACTACCGAGACATGGAGTTCAAGCAGAAACCTTGACAACCTTTAAGAAGAATCTGGATGAGATATTAGGACAGCTTAGCTATAAGGTAAACCAGTGGTTCCCAAATAGGAGACATCCTGTGGCTGCAGGATTTTGTTTCAACCACATTCACAATAAGTGATAATAATTGATCTAATTTAGTTAGCTGGTCTTTTTTTCTTTTCTCTTATTCTGCATTCAGAAAAACACATCAGTATGATTTTTACTAAGAACTCTTTCTATTTTTAACTATAGTTTCAAATGCTTAACTCTTTTTGTTCTTTTTCCTATTATTTATCCCTTATTCTGTGTAGTCTACTCCCTTCATTTTATCAAAACAGTGATAATTAAAAACAAACAAACAAAGCAAACACCCAGGCGAGCAATACTAAATGATGAAAGGCTGCAACAACTTCAGTGACAGATCCACTGATTAGTCAGTAATGGAAAGGCAGAATGGAAATCAGGAAAAGCATAAATAAGAAGTAAAAAATAAACGGATTATCCACATATAACTGCTTACAGCGGATGTAGTAAGGGTGACAGCAAGAAGGGTGCTTGGTGTGATATCTGGAAAGAGGAAGGAGGAAAAGGAAACTTGGTGGTGGAAAGAGGAAATACAGGAGAGTATACAAAGGAAGAGGATGGCAAAGAAGAAGTGGGATAGTCAGAGAGATGCAGAAAGTAGACAAGAAGACAAGGAGATAAGGTGCAAGGTGATGAGAAAGGTGGCGAAGGCTAAAGAAAAGGCGTACGATGAGTTGTATGAGAGGTTGGACACTAAGGAGGGAGTAAAGGACCTGTACCGATTGGCTAGACAGAGGGACCGAGCTGGGAAAGATGTGCAGCTGGTTAGGGTGATAAAGGATAAAGAAGGAAACATACTCACAAGTAAGGAGAGTGTGTTGAGCAGATGGAAAGAGTACTTTGAGAGGCTGATGAATGAAGAGAATGAGAGAAAGAAGAGGTTGGATGATGTGGCGATAGTGAATCAGGAAGTGCAACGGATTAGCAAGGAGGAAGTAAGGACAGCTATGAAGAGGATAAAAAATGGAAAGGTCGTTGGTCCAGATGATATACCTATGAAAGCATGGAGGTGTTTAGGATAGATGGCAGTGGAGTTTTTAACCAGATTGTTTAATGGAATCTTGGAAAGTGAGAGGATGCCTGAGGAGTGGAGAAGAAGTGTACTGGTACCGATTTATAAGAATAAGGGGGATGTGCAGGACTGTAGTAACTACAAGGGGATAGAATTGATGAGCCACAGCATGAAGTTATGGGAAAGAGTAGTGGAAGCTAGGTTAAGAAGTGAGGTGATGATTAGTGAGCAGCAGTATGGTTTCATGCCAAGAAAGAGCACCACAGATGCAATGTTTGCTCTGAGGAAGTTAATGGAGAAGTTTAGAGAAGGCTAGAAGGAGCTGCATTGCGTCTTTGTGGACCTGGAGAAAGCATATGACAGGGTGCCTCGAGAGGAGCTGTGGTATTGTATGAGGAAGTCGGGAGTGGCAGAGAAGTACATAAGAGTTGTACAGGATATGCACGAGGGAAGTGTGACAGTGGTGAGGTCTGCGGTAGGAGCGATGGATGCATTCAACGTGGAGGTGGGATTACATTGGGGTCGGCTCTGAGCCCTTTCTTATTTGCAATGGTGATGGACAGGTTGACAAACGAGATTAGACAGGAGTCCCCGTGGACTATGATGTTTGCTGATGACATTGTGATCTGTAGCGATAGTAGGGTGACAGGGTGAGGAGACCCTGGAGAGGTGGAGATATGCTCTGGGGAGGAGAGGAATGAAGGTCAGTAGGAACAAGACAGAATATGTGTGTGAATGAGAGGGAGGTCAGTGGAATGGTGAGGATGCAGGAAGTAGAGTTGGCGAAGGTGGATGAGTTTAAATACTTGGGATCAACAGTACAGAGTAATGGGGATTGTGGAAGAGAGGTGAAGAAGAGAGTGCAGGCAGGGTGGAGTGGGTGGAGAAGAGTGTCAGGAGTAATTTGTGACAGATGGGTATCAGCAAGAGTGAAAGGGAAGGTCTACAGGACAGTAGTGAGACTAGCTATGTTATATGGGTTGGAGATGGTGGCACTGACCAGAAAGCAGGAGAAAGAGCTGGAGGTAGCAGAGTTAAAGATGCTAAGATTTGCACTGGGTGTGACGAGGATGGATAGGATTAGAAATGAGTACATTAGAGGGTCAGCTCAAGTTGGACGGTTGGGAGACAAAGTCAGAGAGGCGAGATTGCGTTGATTTGGACATGTGCAGAAGAGAGATGCTGGGTATATTGGGAGAAGGATGCTAAGAATAGAGCTGCCAAGGAAGAGGAAAAGAGGAAGGCCTAAGCAAAGTTTTACGGGTTAGGTGAGAGAGGACATGCAGGTGATGGGTGTAACAGAGCAAGATACAGAGGACAGAAAGATATGGAAGAAGATGATCCGCTGTGGCGACCCCTAACGGGAGCAGCCAAAAGAAGAAGAAGAACTGCTTACTTTTTATGAAAATGCATTAACACACTTACATTTGTAATTTCTTCATTGACCAAAAACACAGAAACTGGTAAATAACAGGTCACTTATTTTGGCTAGGAGTCCAACTAAAAACAGAAGTTGATTGGAACAAATACTTGCAGCCCAAGGGGGTCCCCAGGGCCAAGTTTGGGAAGCACTGAGCTAAATAAATGGGCTTGATGGACTGAATGGTCTCATCTAGTTTGTCATATTTCTTAGGCTTCTTATGTAGCAGCCAAACAATAATGAGACAACTTGTGTCCATCATACAATAACTGAAAATAAAGAAAAGTAAAGTACTCAGTATTGCTGATCTGCTGAGATCCACAAAAAAAACTGACAATGTTTCTTAGAAAAAAAAGAAAAATCAACAGTTTTGGGAATATCTGCTGTGGCAGAATGAGAGCACCAACAAGCCATGGATCTAAACAATGGACTCAATTAACAAGAAGAAGTGGCTTCTAATTAAGAAACAAGTTGGAGTGAAAGAAACAAAATTTACAGTGAAATTGGTTAGAGTTTGGCAGGTCATCTGTTGGCTCACTTCACATCTTATTTCATTTTGGGAGCCATTTAAGGAAGGACCGAATCTTTAAAACCAAGTCAATGAAAATAAAGGGAAGAGAATTAATTGACAATAATAACTGATCACTAATTAAGAAAAAAGTTAGAATGAAAACCTGCAGCAACAGTAGTGCTCCAGGAGCAGAGTTGGAGACCTGTGCTGTAAGTATTTATACCCTTCACTCAGTACTTCACAGAAGGCAGTTGCTGCCTGCCAAATTTTGTGGCCGAGATTGCCCGCTCCTCAAATTCATGAGTAGTGTTATATGTATCATGGCATAAGCTGTCAAATAAGACCAAGATCAAGGCTCAAGGCCCAGGGGTTTGTGAGTTTTCATGTGACAGAGACAACTCTTAGCATTTTATAGCTAGAACTTTATTTGTCACCAGGGGAAAATTTTGGCTTTTTTACAGAAGCTCTTTAAATACATTATAATCTGAAAATACAGTAAATGAGTTCAGGAACAAAAAGAACCATGAATATATAGAGATAAGGTACTCTTACTTGCACTCTCCATAGCATGGATCCGATGGTTTAAGATCAGATAGTGGGTAGCCTGTTGTACTGACCTTATTCTTAATCTATAGTAATAAAAGGCAAAGCCCTCACTGACTGACTGACTAACTGACTGACTGACTCACTGACTCACTCACTCATCATTAATTCTCCAACTTCCCGTGTAGGTAGAAGGCTGAAATTTGGCAGGCTCATTCCTTACAGCTTACTTACAAAAGTTAAGAAGGTTTCATTTCGAAATTCTACACGTAACGGTCATAACGGTCGACAACGTCTGCCATGTTAAACTTTCTTATTTATGGCCCCATCTTCACGAAATTTGGTAGGTGGCTTCCCTGCGCTAACCGAAACTGATGTGCGTACTTATTTTGGTGGTATGACGCCACTGTTAGCCGCCATATTGAACTTTCCAATGGCTTTTGTTACTTATGGGCCCATCTTCAAGAAATTTGGGACGCGGGTTCCCAACACTAACTGAATCCTACTTACGTACATATATACGTCCATAGCCTGCAGCTCAGTCGCCGTGTGAGGCAGTGTTGAGTCCCCCATCCCCACGCCTCCCACATTGTTGGCTGCCTGCCTATATAAGGCCGTCCGTCACTCCGGTCTCTTCATTCCCTTCCTTGCTCACCATGGGATTCATGTCTCCCTGCTGATAACTGCAGCCTTGTTTATTTAATCCACGGCTTCTCCGCTGTTTTATTGTTCGTTTATTACGATTATAGTTATTGTGTAGGTATTTTAGACTTACTTTACATTGCTCCGGTACCCATTTCCTTTATCGTTCCAACAGAACCCCCATTAACATGTCTATCGAGGTGATCACCATCGATCAAAGAACTGTCACTTACCGAGTTGTTTCCATGTCCGGAGATGGCACCTGCCTTTTCCATTCTCTGTGTTACATATTGCACGGCCATATCAGGCTCACTCTTGATATCCGGAGGAACATTGTGTCTTATGTATTGAATGACTGGGACAGGTTCAAGGTGTGGACTGATGACGGTACAGGAGATAATTATACTACACAGGAGCACTAGAAGAGTGAAATGCTTAAGGCCTTCACCTATGGTTCTGCATGTGAGTTGATGGCTGCCGCTGAATTGTTCAGTTGTCACTTTCAAGTGTACCGAAATGGCCAAATATTTTACACTTTTGGACAACCTCCAATGCCTCTTAAACATCTTAGATTCACAGGTGACGATTTCAGTAGTGGACACTTTGATGTTTATGAATGTTTAAACTCTCAAAACCTGGATGCGAAGTTATCGCTGAAACCGGTTGTATGCTTACAACGCTTGACAGATGCCGAATGTCACTTCAACACAACAAGTCCTGCAAATACTAATGTAATTGAAACAAACCATGAAACTCAAACCGATTATGACAGCAGCAATCCAAGCTGTGAGATTTGAGACAAGATTACTGTTCACATGGCCAACTGTACGTTGCTTGGTCGTATTACAACTGGAGGTGCTGAACTGACAACGTGGCATACAAAGAGATCCTTAACAAATAATTATTGGTATATTTTCCCTCAGTTTAAAAAGGTTTACTTTTCTCCTTAATAAACATTTTAAGGCAGTACTTCGCTGCTGCAAAGCGCGTGTATTTTGCTAGTATATATATATATATAAATTTTCAAAGTATCCCTTCTTTTTTCCCCCTATAGAGGCTGTGAATATTGTCCCTCTGTCTGGGACGCTCAGCCTGCTCAATTGATTTCTTTTCAGGGCTGGGTTAATTGGTGGTTGGGGTGAGTTACATTTTTGCTTGTTGTAATTTTTTTAATTGTGTTGCTTGAACTGTTTTTGTCTTTATTATTTAAATGTTATTAAAAATTTTATCACGTTGGTGGACCATGTTACAGGTACACTAGCCTAGATGCCCAGTTTGTGGAAGGGCACATCAAAGTGATTACACACATGACATGGTGGACACCTTGTGCACATGCCTAGTTTTAGGGGGTTTACTGAAGTGATAAATTATATTATTACCCAGTTTACAAAAGAATGCTTCCAAACAAATGGCTAAATTGTGATGAAATTCATTCTAATAATAATTGAAGTTGTTTAGCTCAAATGGATGAGCCTTTTAAAGTGTACAAAAACAGATTTGATATTATTTATGATGCACTAATTAGCAGTGTTTGTTCAAAATCAGATTATCCTCATTTTTACACGTGTTGCAAAACAGAGTATGTTAAACACGTTATACACTCACAGGGCACTTTTTTAGGTGCATCTTGATAGGACCAGGTTGGACCTCCTTTTGCTATTCTTCAGGGCATACATTCAAAAAGATGCTGGAAATATTTTCAGGGATTTTGGTCCCTATTGACAGGATAGCATCATGCAGTTGCTACAGATTTGTTGGCTGCTCCATTCTCCTCTGACCTCTGGCATTAACAAGGCATTTTTGTCCGGAGAACTGCCACTCACTGGATTTTTTTCCTTTGTTGGACCATTTTCTGTAAACCCTAGAGATGGTTATGTGTGAAAATCCTAGTATATCAACAGTTTCTGAAGTGCTCATAATAGCCTGTCTAGCACCAACAGCCATGCCACATTCAAAGTTATCTTTCATCCCCATTCTGATGTTCAGTTTGAACTTCAGCAGGTTGTCTTGACAATATTTACATGTCTAAATGCCTAAATTGCTGCCATGTGATTGGCTGATTAGATATTTCAGTTAAAAGGCAGTTGACCAGGTGTACCTAATAAAGTAGCAGGTGAATGTATATAATTGTCACCTCATTTAACAATAAAGAAACAAATGTGGACATTATTTTTATCTCCAAGAAGTAAAACAGGTCCCCCATTTGCCAATCCAGTAAGGCAGATGGCTCAGAGACTCAAAGGTCCACTCCACACATCTGAGAAAGTCTGTGTCAGTTTTCAGAGCTCACCAGTCTTCACACCACTAGACTTAACAGGCGCTGGTTTAGTGGTGATGTTGGGGGGGCTGCACCCTCCAGCTCATTGGTGCTTCACAGAAAAAGATTAGCAAATGCTCGCAGATGGCATTCACAAGATTCAGTGGTTTGGATGCAGAGCTCTGGGAGGCTGGTGCTGTGAATGAGGCTGTCACAATATGCGTGCGGATCGTTCTTTGCAGGATGATGTCAAATTGTGAATATGGCTGTTTTAAAATCTTCTCCAGTGAAGTTAAGCTTTGCCACCTACCTCGCCCTCCTGCCTTTCATCTTTATAGAAAGTAAGTTGGCACTTTTTCTTTCTGCTGGCACTGGGATGTTTGGAGAACTCCATTGTTTCACATCAGGTGCTCTGGTAATCTTATTAGAGGGAATGCTGGCTGACTGCTGGGCGCTATATGAAATCCTTTAAGGATTAAGAGTTAGGCTAAGCAGACATAAGCATAGACAGCATATTGTGACTGAGAAGCTTGTTGATTTTATTTGAATTGCTGTTGATTTACATGCATTTTATAGGCTTGTAATGGTGCTCATACAACAAGCTTGATATTTTCTAAACACAATAAAAATCAGCTTTGAACACATTAGGTTTTTAAAATGAATGCTGAATTTAGTTAGTTAAATAAGACAAAATTGATGTCTTTTATGATGCAGAGGTTTACAAATTGTTTAAGAGATGAGGCTCTTCTTTTTGCACTCCCACATCTGAAATGATATATGACTTTTACATTAGTTAATTCTCATGGCAGTTCAATATTTGAAACACAGGGGCAGGAGTCGAACTGTCAGGGTCCAGTTTCCCTTCATTATGTCTCCAAGTGAAGTGTCCGGGGTGGCAGATTGCCCCTCTAGCCTGAGAGGATATGCCAGAGATTGGAAGCGGTTTAATCTGAATATCAATAAGCCAGAGCTCAGACAGCAGCTGCCTTTCAAGAGGAACTTAATATGATTCTCTTTATGTGGCCCCCTTCACAATCTGGGTCACCTTCTGCTGCAGTCAAACTTAAACTAGAGAAGTCTACCGAAAATGTTACAAGTGACCACTTGCTGAAATTAGACAAAAAGAGAAGAGCAAGTGACAAGAGGATCATAGTGCTTTCAACTCCTGCAAATCAATAGCACCCATCCACATTCTGAATCTTAGTGTAGCAGAGTATTGGATACCATTGGGAAAATGCAGGGCAGAGCATCCTGGGTGGTATGCTAGTCATCCACAGGGCACACAAATGCTCTCTGTCAAACCACATTAATAAATGTAGAATATGGAAGGCTAGAATACACCTCACAGGCAGAGATCAGGACGTGGATTTGAACCCAGTCACCTGTATTCATGAGGTAGTAGCACAGCCCACTGCCCCACTCTGCCATCCTTTAAAAGGTACATTATTCAATCCTCCTATACTCAGGGTTCTGAGGAGCTGGCATTGAGTGCAAAGTAGGAATAGAGTGCCAGTCCATCCCAGACATACTCACGCCTGGTCAGTTAGTTTCTAGTTGGTGTGGCACACATGGAATACTGGAGTACCTACAGCAAAACACATGCCAGTCTATTACAGGGCATACTGTCTTAAACAAAGCCAATTCAGATTTAGCAATCAGCCTAATAGGTACATTTTTAACTGGATTGCCCAGAAAACCCAGAAATATTTGAGGAGACCATGCAAATTCAACATTGATAGTGACTGATGTGGGAGTTTAGTTTAAATTGTTAAAGCAGTGAGGCAGCAGCACTAAACATTGCAATATCAGACCACCCTCCTACAAAACAAATAACCATTCTCAAACCTACTTGATCCAATTCAGAGTTGCAGGGGGTTAAAGCCTGAAAGGCAGTGAACAACCATTGCAGGAACCTAGTTATTTGCATGGCCCACTCACATACCCACCTACACACACGTAGGGCCAATTTAGAATCACCCATCAATCTAATCAGTACTTTAATCGATCAGCCTAACTTCTAGGGATGTGGGAGAGTATCTGGAGGTTAACCCACACCAATAAGTGGAAATTGTGCCCATTCCACAGAGACAACAATTGGGCACCAAATTTAAACTCAGAACACTGGATTTAGGAAGTAACCGTTCTTTCCACTGCACCAATAAATTTTGTGACGGGGTGAGGTACTAAGCCAAACAAACATGGAACTCACACCACAATCATTTCATTATAAAATGGCAATTTATTTAACTTGAGATAATCAAAAATTCATAAGCAAATGGGTAGGATGGAGTTCTGACTCTCTATCTCTCTTTCCCAAAACAAACTGCCTTCTAGACCTCCAGTCGACCCAAATAAGGACACTCTCCAGGTCACGTGACTGGAATGACCGTATTGGGTGGTCCTCGTGTGCCTGACTTCTGGTGTCGCTCCAAGGAATGTCTTTTTTTTGGTCTTCATTTTGGAAAAAAGGAAAATATTGATCTGAGGCATCCACAATTTCTCATCCCTTTCCCTGTACTGTTAGCCCTTATGTCATAAGATGAGGAAAAGCAAACCATGACAATATGCTTATGTTTCAAAAGAAGCTGTGGCCTGATAAATGAATTATCAATAAAGTAGCTGTCATTCATAATGTTGCAGCATGTACAGTAGAAATTGCAATTTTTAAGTTAGAGGCCTCTATCAGCTAGTCAGATAGTGGGGTAAATGTTGGAAAAAATACTGGAAAACACTACTTCTGTTATTCCAAAATAGGATTTAATTGTCCTGATGTAGGTTAAATATCCTTCAGTGATTTAATATAACATAAATTGTGTTGATGCTGTTGGATGGCTCTATCTGAAAAGAAAGTCAAAAAGTCTGAATTAGCATAAGCTGCCTTAATTCAAGGTGTGCAAAAGAAATGTAATGAATTACTTCATGAGGCAGAAGTACATAATAAACAAGAATCAATGTGTCAATATGTTTGATAGAAGTCCAGAGAGAGCTAAATCCCTAGTAGAGGATCAAAAAGCAAAACTAACAACATATTCATAATCACTGACTTTGAAAGAGTCTTAAACTATACCCCACGTGTTTATGTTTGAAATTTGTAACTTTTAACCCACTGGGAGTGGCTTTTAAAGGGATTGAAAAACTGGTAAATAATCAAATATCTAAAATATGATCATATTCATAATCAGCAACCTCGAAATAGTATAAACCAACACTCCATATGCCTATATTAACAATCCCAATTTTTTCTAAGAAAGAAGTAGCTTTGACCCCTTGTATCCCATTATGGAGTGAATCTCTAGAGTTGGTTGATGTGGCATGAACAACGTTAAGTCTTTCTGATCATTTCTGCTAAAGACACCAATTGGTTTACTCTTTAGTATAAAGGTGTAATTTCCTGCACAAAATATGGTCCACAAATGGCCCAAAAATGAGGCGGGGTTCTAGAGTGCCAAAAATAGAGGGGAGCTCCAAAAAGCTTGATGCCTTGAATAACTAGACATCAAGACACATGGAATTGTATGTTAGGTGGTGTTTTTCTCTTATCAGTTAGACAGGAGATGCTGGAAAACAAAAAAACTCAAGTCACTTCCAAGCGTTCATATGTAATTATATGAATACAACACAGTAACCTTATCAACTCTAACAGTGAAGTCATCATGACAAAAGCTAAAAACATGGTATCTGTTTTTTTACCATACAAGTGCAGTCATTCATGCCTCTGCATTACAGATCCAGTATTCTTGATATGAATCTTGCACTCAGTCATTGTCTTTTTTTGGCTTTACACATTCATTCCATGCCACCATTGATGTTCCTCTCATACACAATACAATAAAATACAATTTATTTTTGTATAGCCCAAAATCACACAAGAAGTGCTGCAATGGGCTTTAACAGGCCCTGTCTTTTGACAGCCCCCGAGCCTTGACTCTCTAAGAAGACAAGGAAAAACTATAGTAATGAAAAAATGGAAGAAACCTTGGGAAAGGTAGGTCAAAGAGAGACCCCTTTCCAGGTGCGTTGGGTGTGCAGTGGGTGTCAAAAAGAAAGGAGTCAATACAATACAATACACAAAACAAAACACAAGTAATCCTCAATACAATATAATCCATTCATCCATCCATCCATTATCCAACCCGCTATACCCTAACATAGGGACACGGGGGTCTGCTGGAGCCAATCCCAGCCAACACAGGACACAAGGCAGGAACAAATCCTGGGCAGGGTGCCAGCCCACAATATAATACTAATACTACAGTACAATATAATAATAAAATAAAAATATTACAAGTACAGAGCAGAATTTAATAGTAGATGATATCACATAATATGATTTGGATTTGTTCAGAGTCCTGGAGACCTCAGCCATCAAGCTGCCTCCCCCTATTGGCCATTAAACAGTTGAGAGAGTGCTTGGCCAGCCAATCCAATGAAAGGACCCCTCTACCTAAAGATTCATGCGATCCTCCATCAGGGATGACTTTACCTTAAGCAGGCAAAATAACTTGGCAGGTGGGCGGTGGCACCAAGTGCCACATTTAAGTACTGAGAAGAAAAACAGAATAGGTGAGGGTTAGTAACAAATTATAATTATCTTATTACTTATGTTTTTGTGCTAATGACCTACAACAAAGATGCAGTCTGTACAGTTAATCAGCAACTGTAGTCAGGATATGCTAAACTGAAGTAGTGAGTCTTCAGCCAGGATTTAAAAGCTGAGACCGAAGGTGCATCTCTTATAGTAGCAGGCAGACCATTCCATAGTTTAGGGGCCCTGTAACTAAAACCTCGAACTCTTACTGTTATTTTATTAATCCTAGGAATCGTAAGTAGACCAGCATCTTGGGATCTTAATGTGCACTCTGGTTTTTAAGTCATGATAAGTTCAGACAAGTAAGCCGGACCTTGGCCATTTAAGGCTTTATATGTTAAAAGGAGGATTTTGAAATCTGCCCTAAACTTAACTGGGAGCCACTGTAAGGATTTAAGAACTGAAGTTATGTGCTCATATTTTCTTGTTCTTGTAATAATTATTGCAGCAACATTTTGGATTATCTGGAAGCTGTATAAAGAACAGTTTGAACATCCAGTGAACACCGCATTGCAGTAGTCAATCCTACTAGGAATAAATGTATGAATTAATTTTTCAGAATCCTATTTATTTAGAAAGCACCTTAATTTCCCAACATTTTTAAGATGGAAGAAACATGATTTGGACAACTTTGTAATATGCGCTTTAAATTACTTGCTAGAGTCAAAGATAACTCCTCGATTGCGGGCTGATTCAGTAAAATTAATGGTGATTCCAACCGAGTTAAATGTTGACAAAATTTTGTTGTGATCAGTGTCATTCCCTCCAATAATTTACATCTCTTTTTTATCAGTGTTTTAAGACAAGTAGTTCTCATCCATCCACTCCTTTAATTCATTAACACAACTAATTAAAGACAACATTGGAGAAACTTCATTTGATCTAAAAGAAGGGTATAATTGGGTGTCATCGGCATGCGACTGAAAATTAACATTATGTTTTCTAATGATAGATCCCAGTGGAAGCATGTAAAGTGAAAACAGTAAAGGTCCGAGTACTGAGCCCTGCATGACACCATATCTCACTTCTGTGTATAATGATGGAGTAAAATAGGATGGTCAATTGAGTCAAACCCTGCACTTAAGTCTAACAACATAATTACAGTGGAGTTTCCTTCATCAGAGGGTATCAGAATGTCGTTTACAACACACATTAGTGTCATTTCTGTACTATGACCAGTGCAGAAACCAGACTGGAATTTCTCAAATAAACTGTGATGCGTAAGATGTGACTAATGCTGATTGGTGACTACTTTATCTAGTATTTTAGGGAGAAAGGGTAAATTTGAAAATATGTCTATAATTATTAAGTACACATGGGTCTAAGTCTAACTTTTTAAGTAATGGTTTAATGACTGATACTTTTAGTGCGTCAGGTACTATGCCATGCAATAATGAACTATTAATAAGAATAGGCACTGCAAGAACATCCATTGCTCTTTTTACTAGTTTTGTTGGCACTGGGTCTAGGGAACAAGTAATAGGTTTAATTTTAGAAATTAAAGTCAAGACTTCCTGCTCAGTTACAGGATTAAAATTTCTAAAGTGTTGAATGCAATGTGAGACAGGGTCTGCCAAGCTAGTATGTGGTTTGCACTGTGATGCTGAGATATGAGAATCTTATTTTTTAATTTTCTCATTAAAGAAGTTCATAAAGTCTGTACTGCTAATATCTGTTGGTATTTTGCACTGTACATCTGAATTCCTATTTGTTAATTTAGCCTGTTCTAAGCAGTACCCGAGGATTATGATTATTGTTATTATTGTAGAATAGTATTCTGAGCGAGCTTTAAAGAGAGCTTTTTTATATTTTTTAACACTCTCTGTACATGCAGTTTGAAAGACATGCAGCTTTGTTGGTCTCCATCTGCGCTCCAGTTTTCAGCACTCTAATTGAAGAGCCAGGGAGAGTTTCTATCTGCTTTGATCACTTTTGTTTAAAGGGGAGTCACTGCATCCAGAGCATCTCTCAAGGTCACATTATAATGTGCTATTTGCTGATTTAAACTGTGTTCCACATTTACATTTGATGTTAACTAATCTAAATAGTTTTCCACAATTACAGTATGTTCAACTTACTCAAAGTATCTATAAATTTTGAAACAAAATTACAATCTAGATGTCTCACTGTCTTTGTTTTAATCTGTGAATGTACTGGTAAGGGCAGAACCAAATCAAACGTAATTAAGTAGTGATCAGAAATAACTTAATTTAATGTAGTAATATTTGTAAGTTATAATTAAATCTAATGTGTGGTTATGATTATGAGTTGGACCTTTGGCAATCTGACAAAATTCTAATGAATTTAACAAATACAGTGGGACCTCGGTTCACAAATGTCTCAGAACACGTACTGTTTACAGCGATCGGTTTGTAGCGTGCATTGTTGAAATGTTACTTTTCTTGGTGGTTTATCAAATTACAGCTTTTTCAAATGTTCATTTTTTTCCCCTGTGCTTAAAACTCATAAAAAAAAGTGTTTTTAGCGAGCAGTTCGTAGCGCTACAGCGCAAACTCTTGCAGTTTTAGTTTTCTCTGTTGTGCAAGGTTTTCTCAGTGTTATTCAGTGTTTTTACATTTAGTTTACTATTACGCTGTGCATTCTATGGTATAATTAACTATATCTGTGCTTAAAAATCTTTAAAAAAAATATATTTACATACAGTTCGTACAGTCTGGAACGGATTAATTGTATTTACATACAATCCTATGGGGGAAATTACTTCGGTTCACGACCAAATTGAATTATGGTCGTGAACCGAGGTTCCACTGTAAGTAAAACATTTGCTAAAGGTGTCAGTTTCCACATCAATGTGTACAGTAAAATTCCCCATCAATACTACGTGATCATAATTTACAGCCAAATAAGATAAAAGGTTGCTAAATTCAGTCATGAACAATGAATATGGCCCTGCAGACTAGCACTATAATTGTGTTGGAATCTGTTTTAATATTTAAAATGAATGCCTCAAAAGATGTGAAGTCGCCTACATTTTTAGAAGAGATTTGCATTTTGTTACAATGAATTATTCCAAGGCCTCCTCCTCGACCAGAATCTCTAGACTTATGAAGGAATGAGTATCCATCTGGTGACGCCTCAGCTAGGGGAATAGTGTCAGATTTACTAAGCCTGGTTTCTCATAATACCAAAGTTAACTGATGATTTTGAATTAGCTCCACATGACTGTTGATGTGTTTATGAGTGGGCCTTTTGCCTTGCACTGGTACCTTTCTAGAGCTACTATCTGCCTTGTGCCTAAAGTCACCAAGAGGACTTTATGGCTAGCCTAATTACGTATGTTGAAAGTGCTCAGTCTTTAAATATTACAGTGTATAATATATGTACTGTGTCATGAAAAAGTATTTGCATCTCTGCTGAAGATGAGGACATCATTACATTCAAAATATGCTTTATGTGACTTTTGGGCTATACACCATATATACAATACATAATTAATCTACTGTATATACAGTAAATTCTAGCCAGATAGGAGAATAAAGTCATTCAAATATTTGATATCTCTTACCCTACATGTACATTCAGCGCCTTTCCTCTGTATCCTCGTGTATCTGAACTTTTCTTGACCGGTGCTCCCTCTGTTGAGCACATACCCGTAAAGCCTGCTTCTCAGATTCTATTGCTTTATTGCCTCCCTTCCACCTTCATACTTCCTGTCGTTGAAGGTGACTCTCAGTGTTGCTCCTATGCCTTTGTTCCTCCACATGTGTCTCACACTCATACTTCTTTTTTCTATCATGCCACCAAATCCAAACCAAACACTCCCACCAAAGCCAAAGTGACCAATCAGATTGCTTTTAGGGAACGGACACACACACACACACACATAGAGTTAGTATTTTATTATATGGTAGATACATACTGTATACTATATGTTCTGCAGAAGGAAGACAAGGGAATATTTAATGAAGATGTTTTATAGTGGCTTCACTGCAATAGTAGTGCAGGAATTAGAAACACTAATGTGTCTAGTGCCAGTACCGGTCCCAAAATGATTTGCCAAAATTCCTGTGATGTTGGTGCCTATATTTAGTCAGACTGGAAGGGGCAGTGTTGGAGGTGTGATATCACTATATTTCTCCCATTAACATCTGTATACTTGCATCTAGTCATCTAGTGGGATCTGAGCCTTGCCACACAATTTGAGAGCTTTTCTTAGAATGCATTTGCTTGTATGGCATTGCTTGATATGTCAAGTGGTTTTGAATAGATGCCAAATGAAAAGATATAAGTCAGTGAGCATTATATACAGTATTAATTTATGAACCAATTAAGCACTTAAAATTCAACCTTACTGTAGAAAAGTGACAAAGCAGTCACTTAATCTTGAATTAATTGTACATTTTTTAATATTACTTACTATGGAATACAGGAAAGGGTTTTCATTATGAAGGGTCCTGTATTGCCACTAAATGGTAATTGGTTGCAAGTACAATTCTTCCTTAACACATCAGATTTAACCTCAGGTGTCCTCAAATGCATTTGCTCTTAATGTAAATTCACAGACCATTATATTTTAAGGTGGAATTATCCTATAAAACGAAATATGAGAATAGGCTATTCAACTCAAAACACCTTGCCAATGTTATCCACCTAATTTCTTCAAAACAACATCAAGTCAAATTTTAGATGTCCTAAGTTCTACTACTCTGTAACACACTACTTGGTAACTTATTCCATGTGTCTATCATTCTCTTTGTGAAGTAAAAGTTTCTAACATTTGAGGGAAATTTACCGTATCCTTAATACATATTCAACTGTGTTCATATGTTTCATTTTAAAGTTACAGCCTGGATCTACTGAGCGCATTCTTTTCAAAAATATTAAAAACTTCAGTCATATCTCCTCTTAACCTCTGCTTGCTTAAACTTTGTTTATTCGTTCCTCATAACTCATACACTGCAGTAACGGAATCAGCTTAGTCACTCTTCTCTGGACTTTATAAACAACTTCTATGTCTTTTTTATAGTTCAAAGACCAAAACTGTACATAGTACTCCAGTTGAGGCCTCTCTGATGTGTTTTATAACTTAGACCTACCCTCCTTTGACTTGCACACATTGTGCTATATAACCTAACATCCTATTAGTTTTCTTGATCACTTGTGTCCATTCTCTGGATGTAGATAGTGTCCATTATGACTCCAGACCATTCTAATAAGGTGCATTTTCAAGTTGTAGACCTTGCATTATTTATTCACATCTAACCTTTTTACTTTCTATATGTAATACTTTACATTTACTTACATTAAATTTCATCAACCCCAGCATTTATGCTATCCGATTTCAGTTTGGCTGCCATTCCACTAGCTTTATATCATCTGCCAACATAACAAGATTTTGCTTATATTCATTTTCAGATCATTTATACTGTATATATTAAATGCCTAATGGTGTGTTCTTAGAAACAAAATAGTCATTATCTTTTATGTTTAGTTTTAAATAAACAATTCAACAATAAGTGTGTTAAAATTAAGTACATTACATTGATATTGAAGGGAATGTTTCTCTGTTTCTTCCAAACCTATTGTATATTTTTCAGTTTTTTGTGAAATGTGAATTTTTTTACAATACAGCTATTGAATTATTTGATTTTTAATCCACCAATCTGCCAAGAAATATATGCAGTACACACTTCTGGAACTGTGTTCATGCTGAAGTCAGGCCAGGTGAACATAATCCAGCACGCTGACCGGATCATTAAAGCTTTAAGTATAAAGAACATGACCTGACAGAATAAGCATGATTGTACATGGACTAATTAGCCAGTGCAAAGTCAATAGTGGAAATAAATCCTTTTAACACCCTAGCATATGTTACATGCTTAATCCTCAGTGAGCAATGCAGTCCTCAAAGCCAAACATTTTACAACTGTCTGTTCAGAATTAGGCCAGAAGAAAGTCACAGCAATACTTAAGTACCTTTCCTAAAAAGTATCTTTCAACAATGAAATGTTTACT
Organism: Polypterus bichir lapradei; assembly: GCA_026402145.1. Lineage (NCBI taxonomy): Eukaryota > Metazoa > Chordata > Cladistia > Polypteriformes > Polypteridae > Polypterus > Polypterus bichir. The sequence continues at coordinate 18,732,645 of JANRMT010062857.1, read as the reverse complement.
GGAGTGTCTGCAATATGTACAGGAATTAAGCAAAAAAAAAAAAAAAAATCATAGCATGCTTTTGCCTATTAAGACTGCTGAAGTGACCCTTTATGGGAACATACAAAAATTTCATTACAAAGATCTATTAAATCACTGAATGTTGCCTCAATGATTTTAAAAATTTGGTAAACGGAAATAAAAAAAAAAATAAATTTTAAGCTACTTTATTTTAGTAATTGTATGTCACAACATACAGTCATGGCCAAAAGTTTTGAGAATGACACAAATGGAGCGAACTTACCAACACCAAGCTATGATAATGTATCCCATTCAGCTGGCTATCTTCACAGCCTTTATAGGACACAGGGGCCGTTCCTAATGGAGTAGGACAGGTGGTCCTGCTTCTTGAGGAACCAGCCGCAGAACACAAGGAACTAAACAGAACACATACTTTCACATAGAAACATAATTACACAAATTTCATAAACATAAAATAAGTAACTATTATAAACATATAAAAAGCACTTTAAATTGAACAGGCAAGACTTAAAAGAGAAGTGCAAGCAGAAAATATGGAACTGGTAGAGACATAGCACTGATAGAAACTGTGAGCAGTGGGACGTTCTAGACATATGGGTGCCTTCCCTAATCATGTCAAATCAATTGAATTGACTGCAGGAGGACTCAAACAAAGTGTTGAAACATGTCAATGAATAATGACTACAATGAGACGTACCGGAGCCAAATTTCAACTGTCATAGATGTGGTACAAATACTTGCTGTTCTGTGTTTTTCATTGTAGAGAGAAGTATTAATAATTATTTTAGTTTTAGTTTTCATTTTTGGAAGGCAATTATCTGTTCACCACGTCTAAAAAGCCATCATCTTGTCTTTATAGATTCAGTCTGAGATGATTTAAAATAAAAAGTTGCAATCAGTGCTGGAAAATTGCACAATTAGATAGGCTGAAAGGATGATGATGTTTTTCACAAATACATGGCACTATAATTACACATTTTGCTTGAAAAGGCCACTAAAGCATTGCATTAATTTTATGTGAAAGTTATAATAATCATTTAACAATGTTTAAGGCTCTGTTTAAATGATTTGCATTCCTTTGCACCCTATCTGAATGTCTAGGGTTTAAAACCCATCTGAGTGTCTAGGGTTTAAAGGTATATACTGTTATTTCTGCTGTTTACTGCACTTTTCTGGGTATATTTGATAAGACTTTTATGCTATTTTCAAATTTTCCCTGGGTTTTCTGTGTTGATTGGTGTTTCTCTTTCAGAAATATAATTTGAACAGCCTATAGTGATTGTAGGCCGTATGAGTTAAGTTAGGGTGATTTTTGTTGACTAAAATACATTTACAGTGATCCCTCACTATATCAAGCTTCGACTTTTGCGCATATCTATGTAAGCATATCTAAATATATATCACAGATTTTTCGCTGGTTCGCGGATTTCTGCGGACAATGGGTCTTTTAATTTATGGTACATGCTTCCTCAGTTTGTTTGCCCAGTTGATTTCATACAAGGGACGCTATTGACAGATGGCTTAGAAGCTACCCAATCAGTGCACGTATAACGTATTAACTAAAACTCCTCAATGATATACGATATGCTTCCCGCGCGGTGCTTGATTGTTTGCTTTTCTCTGTCTCACTCACTCTCTATGCCTGACGGAGGGGGTGTGAGCAGAAGGGCTGTTTGCACAGAGGCTGATTGCCTAGAGGATACAGACGCTCCCCTAAAAAATGCCGCTTTATCGCGGTGCTTCGGCATACTTAAAAGCCCAAAAGCACGTATTGATTTTTTGATTGTTTGCTTTTCTCTCGCTCTCTCTCTCTCTCTGACATTCTCTGCTCCTGACACGCATTCTTTGAAGAGGAAGATATGTTTGCATTCTTTTAATTGTGAGAAAGAACTGTCATCTCTGTCTTGTCATGGAGCACAGTTTAAACTTTTGACTAAAGGGTGTTATTTCATATCTAGAGGGCTCTAATAATGTTAACAGTGTGGGAGAGTTTATAAGGGCTTAAAATATATAAAAATAACCATACAAACATATGGTTTCTACTGCACGGATTTTCATCTATCGCGGGGGGTTCTGGAACGCAACCCCTGCGATCGAGGAGGCATTACTGTATCTGCTGTGCAGCCCACTTAAAGTAATACAGTGGTGCAGGGGGCTGCAGTGCATCCCAACAGCACTATGCGTAAAACAGGATCCAAACCAGGGAAAGGTGTCAATGAAAATTACAGTGAAAATATTTGCTAATGAGAATGCATAGGGACAATGGCGATTTCCAATTAATTTGTATTTGTCTGACTGACATATGATGAGACTAAAGTGTCCTGAAATCCTGACACACAGTACTCTGTCTATTCAAATTATGGTTCTATCATTGTATTGAGAATTTCCCCTTGGGATTAATAAAGTATCTATCTATCTATCTATCTATCTATCTATCTATCTATCTATCTATCTATCTATCTATCTAT
>JANRMT010062857.1:18713154-18730146 GCA_026402145.1 Polypterus bichir lapradei | reverse complement strand
TATCTATCTATCTATCTATCTATCTATCTATCTATCTATCTATCTATTTTTTCTAACTTCAGTTAAAATGGCTAACAACACGCTTTACATTGACACTTGGCCTTTTGCGTGGCAGTGGACATTGCAGCTATGAACAATATGGTGGTACTCATGAAAACAGCACTCAAAAATGACTTAGAAGATGGAGATGTAATGACAAACATAATGATAAACATAGATAATAAAAATACTATTAAGACAAAAATATTACTATACCAGAATTGGCAGCACATAAAGGCTTTGTTGTGACTTAGGAGTCCCAAAGGACATACATCTCAAAAAGCACTTCCAAAAATGCCCACTAGAGGGGAAAACAGCCAATCCCAGCTAGTAACAATGGCAAACACAAAGCTTTACACAAATAAAATGTTTTTTTCCACAAAAATGCTCTGTCAAACTGTGAAGCTTTGCAATGCACAAAAGGCATAAATGATTTGTCTATACAATAAGGCAAAGCAGACACCATCCAAAAAAATCACAAATCCAATCAGGGGACAGAAGGTCAAAAATCCAGTGTAGACACTAGAGGGCACTGTTGCTCCTCAAACCCAACACAACAGACACCAGGCACAAGTTAACAGCACAATGATTTATTTTATTTCAAGGCAAATCCTTCACAATGCTTTCCATCCTCACAGCCACAAGTAATAAGGCACACAAGTGATTTTTTTCATCTCTTTTTCTTCTCCACTCCTCCCAGCAAGCTTTGTCCTTCACCTCCCGACTCTGGCTCTCAGACTTGTTTGAGGTGGTTCCTTTTATATTGGCCAACCCGGAAGTACTTCTGTTTCTTTGAGGCGAAAACCTTGTCTCATACAAGTCCTCCACAGCACCCCCAGGCCGGTACCCATGGCACCCAACAGGGCTGAGATAAAGAACTCCAAGTCCCATATTGCCCTGCGGGAATCCAGGGCACCGCTGTAATCCTGGAGAGCTGCCGTGTAGTGTCTTGGGGGAGGGTGTCCAAAAGAAGCTTCCTTCCCCCATCCTTCCATATCCTGGGTGTCCCAGCCGGTCATCTCTTACACCAGATACTATATATCGCAAAGCACAGTAGAATCCCAGAAACTCACCAAATCTCCCAAGTGCATTTAAATGAACCACCAGAAACTGTGGTAGACCCCCTAGATTTATAGGCCAGAGGGCAGTTTTTAGTGGTAATTGGCAGGTGGCCTCACCTCTTGATAGACTACACACAAAACACATGGCTTGCTACATTGATAAAATCAAAAACTAAAAAAAACAAATAATGTTTACAAATGTAAACAAAATAATCAAAATTGGACAAAGAGAACAAAGATCTGAACCCCAGCCAGGGAAGGAATCCTGGCTGAAACATACCAGGTGTTCTTAACTCTTTCAGAGTGGATGTTGACTTTTGACAAAAGGAGGGATTGACAGTGATAATCAACTGTAAACGGTGACAAAACCCGCTGTTCTGTTTAGGCTGGAATTTTTTTTGCAAGGAGGATTTAGATTCCCTGTACTTGCGTGAGTAGTGAGGAGCAAACAATGGCAAAAATGGCATCGACATCTGATGAGAGATCAAAGTGAATGCGTAAAGCAAAATACTCTGTGAAAGATGTTTTGCATTTTATAGCTGAATTGAACTCTGGCTTGTTGGACTCTGATTTTGATACAGGTGATCGGAAACGAATGTGGGGTACCGGCATCATGTTTCATGTAGCTGATGCCTCTACAGCAATGTTCGCCTGGGAGGACTGCCACTGACAATGACAAGAGGTACAAACCAGATTGTGATGCACTGCGACCACAGTGGCTGCTGCTGCCCCTGCCACGTGAAGGCAAGCCTGGCAGTCAGCCTGCCATGCATTACTAGTGAACTGGTAGCCACAGCATGCAGCAATAGATGTTTTATGTTGATTTCTGTGTGAAATCATTGCTTTGTGTGGTTTTCAGAATACTGTTTTTTGGAAAAAATATTCAGCCCTCAAAGAGTTAATAGTGAGGAGTGTCTGTTAGTTACAGTATGTCCAGATATACTGTATAGAAACCTAAGCTTAAAATGGGAATGCTTAATTTTTCACATGACGTGATGATGTATGTGAATAAGAAGAATGCATTGAACTGATGCTGTGTTCCCAGATTGTTTTCTTACTTGTGCTTCATGCTGCCAGCATAGGCTCTGTCACCCAGGACACTAAATGGGATTAAGCACATGTGAAAATTGTAATTATAAAATGATTGCTCCATAACTAATATATGCCATTTAATATATTTTTATTGTATGCAAAATAAAACCCATTATTTTGAGAGTTAAACTTTTTAATGTGGCTGTAGATTGGAGCAAACTGGCACAAGAAGTTGCAGGTTGTATCATCATTTGGTACACAAAAAGCCATCTTGGCAGCAAACAGCCAAGATCAATGCCACTTCCCCTGGTTGTGCTCTCATTTCATTTTTAAAGGAATTAGTATCCCCTTAACTGGTGATTTATGTCTAATGTGGAGGACTTTAGGGTAGTATTCATTGGGAATTAAGCAATATAAAATACACTTTGATAAATCACAAGTTGATGGAAAAACTAAAAGAAAAAGAAAGTTCTGAGTAAAAGGGATATAGGTTTAAGTAGGCAGTACATTATATTACTGAAGGACAGCCTTAAAATTAAGTTTTGGACCACTAGTGCTCCAAGATTTGTTTTCAAAACACAATGTCTGATTCCTGTAATCAATAAGTCTGCAAGACTTTGGAATCTGGAATAATCTAAACTATATTGAAATGAATAGAAGAGTAAACAATTTTCCACATCTTATACGTTTATAAAACTTGGAGTCTCGAGTGCTGTCTTCAAGGAGAACTAGACGACAGATGGAGTGGCTACAAGCAGGTGGCACCCCATGGCTTCAAATTCAGAAATAATGGCTGTTCTCTGAAGTGTCCCGGGAGCAACGTCAATGAGTGCAAGGAAAGCACAGATACTTATGACAAGAGACTGCCTGCCTGTATGGAAGGTTCAGAATAAATTGAGAGAAATGATTGCCTCTTTCTGTTGACTTTTATTTGTTCCTTTTTTCATCACTTGGATGGGATTTGTAATTGTGTGTGTTTTAATTTTTATTTTATTTGAAAAAAAAGCTAGCCACTTGTTTGGTCATGTTTGCCGACTTATCTAACAATGTCTTCAAGAGCACTTTCCACAAAGGTTTTTAAATGAATAAAGATGGGTTTAAAGCAGAAGCTGGTATACTTGTATATACCTGTCTTCTCAGCCTCCTCTTGAATATCTCCTGGCAAATACTGTCGTGTCTCACATCTGGCCAGAGTCTTTCTAGTCTGTTGTGCTATTTAGATTTGCCCTAAACACTGGCATGATGATTTTAGCCCAGGAGTTTTCCAATTCTTTTACCTCATCCTGCGTTTCATCCATCCAGATTGACCATTACTAGGACTTTACTTGGTCCATTTGCTCTGTTTTAACCTCAGCAGAGGGCAGTTTGGTGTAGTAGCCAAGTACTGAACATGAACCAAACATTTGTTAGTCCAATACCCTCTTCTAATCCACTTTGGGAACTAGAACAAGACATTTTATCTGCTTGAGCTTTAGCTGTAAAAATAAACATACTGTTCAGTGTCTTGGTATTCCGTGTGGTGTAGAAAGGATGTTTAATCAGTTTCCTGACCAGCTAAGTCTCTGTCTCCTGCAGACAACCTTCTCGCATTATCAGATCCATCCTTCTTGCTAACTAAAGCCTGGATGCCCAGCTGAAGGCCATTTGTCCAAGAGGATGTGATAAACTTGTGTTTATTTTCTAGAAAGTTAAGCTAAACACCAATCTATTTGCTGATGACTGGGACAGATAAAGCCGGTTTGATATTGGTTAGTTGAGTCCCCATAGAAGAGCACTCAACCTCATAACCTCTGTTTAGCCTTATTGATAATTTAGGTTATATAGCATGATGTATGGAGTACAAGTCATAGGAGGTTCTGCTCAAGCTTTATAACACACTGGAGAGGCCACATCTGGAGTACTATGTGCAGTGTTGGTCTCCGGGCTACAAAATGGAGATAGCAGCACTAGACAAGGTCCAGAGAAGGGCGACTAGGTTCATTCCAGGCCAGAAGAGATAAGCTATGAGGAAATATTAAAAGAGCTGGGCCCTTTCAGCTTAACCAAAAGAAGATTAAGAGAAGATATGATTGAGGTCTTTAAAATTATGAAGGGAATTAGTACAGTGGATGGAGACTATGACTTTAAAATGAGTTCATCAGGGACACAGTTGGAAATAAGTTAAGAGTAAAATTTACGCAAACATTAGGAACTTTACACAGAAAAATATCTTGCCTGAAGAAGGGGCCTGAGTTGCCTTAAAAGCTTGCATATTGTAATCTTTTTAGTTAGCCAATAAAAGCTGTCATTTTGCTTAAATTCTCACTACAGAAAACCACTGAGACATGGAATAAGCTACCAAGCAGCATGGTAGACACTCAACTTGATGTTATTTTAGAAAAATTAAGTGGATAGGACTGGCAAGCTTTGGTAGACTGAATGGCCATTTCTTGTCGATTGTTCTAATGTTCTAAAACAGCAGGGTGTAAAGTGTTTGAACCAATGCCTAGGGTTGCTCTTTTTTGAATAAATAATGCACTGGCAATGCATCTGAGTTCCCCCCTCACTCATTAGTGGAAATGATCTGACTTTCCCTTTCTGGGTCCCTTTATAGTATATTCTGGAGACAACGTACCTGGAACGGGCAGGCCTGGACTATTGAGTCATGTCATCTTATTATGTGGTCTGCACTATCAGGTACTTCTGACTCCCACTCTAGGTGTTTCCTAGCTGGGGTGCTTTTGATCTTCCCCTGAAGAGAGAATAAAACTTATTTTGAGGTGGCTGGAGTCCCTTTTCACTAGATTTTTCTCTTTGCTCCCAGCCAAGGCATCACAAGAGAAGATATGAAATGTGACAATATTCAGTGGTATTATTGCCAAGCTATTTTCTCTTCAAGTTTTTTTCAGTGCACATATTTATTTTAGTTGGAATCAATTTCATTTTTAATTATTATTTAAAAAGGCACCCTGGTTAGCTATGCTGCCTTACAGATCCAGCCCCCTGGATTCATTTCCCACACCCGGTCCTTGTTCATATGAAGAATGCTTATATTCCTTGCATCTGCATGTGGGTTTTCTTCTCACATGCCTAAAGATGTACAGGTTAGGTTAACTGACAATTCGAAAATGTACCAAGATTGTCCACTTTTAGTGGGCCCTGTGATGGACTGGTATATTTCCAGGGTTGTTTCATGCTTTGACCTCATTGCTATAAGGACAGACTCTGCCCCCTGTGACCCTAAATTAGAATAAGCAAATCTGAGAATGATCTAAATAAATCTAACCAAAATCCTGATGGTATAAGGGGCGCTGGACTTTTGCCAATAATTATGCCAAGGTGCCCCATAGCCTGTTGATCCATTGGCCTCCCTGCTTAATGAAGTTCGAGCTCAGATTAATGGTCTTGTGTACAAATTATAATGGAATTGTTACTTGCGTGTTTCCCACAGACTAGTGATAGTAGTACAAACGCAATAACAGACAATGAATGCAACATCTGATAATAGACACAACAAACTCTAAATAAGCATGAGTAGCTTTTCAGTAGTCTTATAACCTGAGGAGATGAGCTGTCTGCGAATCAAGTGGTGCAACAGATTTAAAATAACGCCTGAGGCATTTCAGAAGGGAGTTTGCCACATAAATGATAAATGATAAATGATAAACGCAATCACATAATGATTGCGTTTATTTATAAGCCATCAGTGAGAGCTTCTATTGCAACACATTCAGAATAGAGTGCATAAATATGATTTTTATGTAGGCTTCTGGTTATTTGTTTATTCATCAACTAACATAAAATCTATTTAAAATAATTATACTGCTGCCTTATATTATAACCTCATTGAATGTGATATCACTTCATTTTTCCAAAGTGTAATTTTTTACCACAAATTTACTTAATTATGATCATTTTCAGCCTCTTGTAATTATATCTGAAGGTCGCATCACAGTTTGCTTCCACAAGCAAGAATTTCCCTGTAAACCTTTAAAGTGATATTACAGATGGTGTTTTTGGGCTCAGCAAGGATAATAACTGACATAAGGATGGCAGTGGCAGTCACTACTACTGTATGTTCAGTGTGAACAACTGCCTCTTAACCTTGCTGTATATATTTTTGCTTACATTTAGTCATATCTATACAGCACAATTTTATGTGTGTGTTCTTTACACAGAACTTTGTTTTACAAGCTAGAGTTGAAATATGGCATACAAGTCCAAGGATAAATCAATAATTATTCTCACTTTGCTGATAATATTGTTTGGGTTGGCTGTACCGCTTTCCCTACAGTACAAATATGTTGGATCGTGGTGTGTCTGTGGTCACAGTGGTAAAGTTTTAACCTTTATCACCCAGTTTCTCCTGTTGTTTTCTAGGAGTAAATTTAGTTGCTTCACTCCCTGTTTACACCAGATGTGTTGTTTAAGTAGCATTTCATAAACTCATTTTGGGTTACAATGTACAATACTTATAGGATTACAGTTCTTTCCCCAGGATTTGTCACACCTGTTCATCTGAAGAATTAATTCTGGTGTTTGCATTGTCAAGTGTCAAAGTAAAGTGCAGGTGCCTCATGGGGCAACTGTACTTACATGGTAGAACAAGATCTTTTTATTCTTGGAGAACCTGTTTACCTTAGCAAAAATTACATTTAATGTCATATTATTCACTGCTTATTTGTTCAGGATTGAAACATGGAAGATTTGATGCAGGATATGGAGCTGTGTTTGTTGGTTAATTTACATAAATGATTTAGGGTTGTTTGTTGTATCTGTAAATGGTCTCTGCTTCTGTGGGGTGGGTGTGTGAGTCAAATCAGGATGTGTGGAGGCCTGGCATTCTGCTACTTTAAAAAAATAAATCTCAAGCCTATCCTTTGTGATTCTGACCAGACTGCAGACAAGGGTTCAAGTCACATTTAGGCAGGCCCAGAAGGTTATGTTTTTCTTCTGTAAATTTTGTACTTTGTGTTGACAGAAATCATTTTTAATATTCTAAAAAACACTGAAACATTAGTAAAAGTTTTGATAAGAACAGGCCATTCGGAAAAGTAAAGCTTGCCAATCCTATCTACCTAATTCCTTCAAAATAACGTCAAGTTGAGTTTTGAAAGTCCCTAAAGTCCTGATTTCCACCACACCACTTGGTAATTTATTTAATGTGCCTATGGTTCTCTGCTTCAAGAAAAACTTGTCAAAATGTGTGTGAAATTTACCCCTGATAAGTTTCCAACTGTGCCCCCATGTTGTTGTTGAAAAATGTATTTCAAAATAACAGCTGGGATCCACTGCACTGATTCCTTTCATAATTCTAAACACTTCAATCATGTCACCTCTTAATCTCCATTTGCTGAAACTGAAAAGGTTCAAGTGCTTCAATCTCACCTCATAGCTCATACATCTTATTGCTGAAATCAGCCTAGTTGCTCTTCTCTGAACTTTCTCTAGTGCTGCTTTGTCTTTTTTTGTAATATGGAGACCAAAACTGTGCACAGTATTCAAGGCGAGGCCTCATTAATATGTTATAAAACTTAAAGCATTACCTCCTTTGACTTGTACTCCACACGCCATGCTATATGACCTAACATCCTATTAGCTTTCTTGATTGCTTCTGTACACTTGATTAGTCTCATTTTCTATTCAAATCTAACCATTTTACTTTCTATGTGTAATACTTCACATTTATGTATGATAGATTTAATAATAATAAATTAATAATTACATTTAATATAGAACTTTTCTTGCTACTCAAAAGGCTTTATATAAACAGAGGGAAGCCACTTCAACCTTCACCAATGTGCAGCACCCACCTGGATAATGTGACGGCAGCCATTATTACACCAATATGTTCACCACACATAAGCTATTAGGGATCTTTGATGACCACAGGGAGCCAGGAACTTGACTGCACATCTCATCCAAAGAACGGTGCCATATTTATAGCACAATGTCCCCATCACTGCACTGGAGTATTGGGATCCACACACACAACACAGAGTTAAGTGCCCCTCTTGATATCCTCATCACCTCTTCCAGCAGCCACCCAAGCTTTTCATGGATGGTTTTCCATCTACGTACTGGCCAGGCTTGAACAGGTTTAACTTTAGGCGGATGACCTGCTCTGAAGCGCAGGTGGAACGCCATGGTATTCATTTGCCACAAATCTGCTCACGTCTGTATGCCATTCAGGTGTCTCTGTAATGATTCAACAGATTCTAGATTATCTGCCAATGATCCTGAACCAACATGGCACAAGTTGTACCAACTGCACACCTGTGTCACATATACTGTGCATACATGCGTATGGCATTACACAGTAGCAATTTGTTCAATACTAGCTGTTCCCTGGGGCTCCACCCATGTAGTAGTGAAACAGGGCAAACTTTAAAAATCAATGAAAAAAAAATGTAATTCTAGCCAAGCGGAAGCTAGCTACCATCCAACGTCAAACGTTGGCATTGTATCTGATTGTGTTCAGCTATAATGGAAGAGTGTCCCCCGCGAGGGGAGAAAAGTATGTAGCCGTGATATCTCTGCCAATCAGCAGCTACCCTCTAAAACACACATAGCTCTGATTTCTCTCTCAAAAATGTCAGATGTTACTCCTTAACAATCTGTAGATGATAATGTCTGTTGAACAAATGAGAGGTGGCGAGAGGTAGACCAACTCGAATGGAGGCTGGCGCATGAGTGAGGAGGGTCCTGCCCCCTTCCCCTTGGCTCATAGCCGCTCTCTCGGATTCATGCAAATAATTCAGTACAAGCGAACATATGATACTTAGTGAGATGAGAAAAGTGGCAAAATCAACTGGAATGTTCAAGCAAATTATAGAAAAAAAACCATTTAAATCCATTAAGTAGTTCTCTTGTGAAAAGCAGACAGACATACGGACAGACAGACAGACAGATGCTGGATGTCCAAAAACACAGACTATTTATTTGCACAATATGTCCTGTACACTACCCAGTGCACCAATCCGCCCAAATACCGTCCCTTCTTTCCTTTACTGTCCTCAAGTCCTTCTGCCGCCTCTAATCTTCTCCCAACAAGCTCCGTCTTCCTCCTCCCGACTCCGGCTCATCTACTGAAGTGAGGCGGCCCCTTTTATGCAGTACCCGGATGTGCTCCAGGTGCTCGATGACAATCTTCTGGAAGCACTCCGGCTGTCCCTGTAATTACTTCTGGCAGCACCCCCAAGTGTGGAGGAAGTGCTGCCCTCCAGGGTTCCATAATCGTCCGGGTGCCCCCTAGCAGGGGCTACAGGCTCCAAAAGAGATGAGCTTCCCATCTCTGTTCTGGTGGCCCCCAATCAGACCAGGACAGCTGCCCTCTAATGGCCCATTAGAGGTATTGTCCCTCTCATGGACCATCCAGGTGTCCCGGCTGGGTAGGGTCCCCTGCCGTCTGCCACTATATATATAGATATATAGATAAATAGATAGATATGCCACTGCTATAACATTATAAGCCCAAATATCAACAGACAATATTGCTCATGTTACGCAATAAACTCATAATCTTAAAAACAATATGGCATCTTGTAAAACTACAAATATGCCCTATAATTTGTCAATCCGTATAAGAAAAGACAACATTTTCAGGATGGTTGTTGGTGTTGGTTAGAGCTTTGGAAGAGATAGAGGCAAATAAAAACTACTGACTGTTTAAAGTAGGAAAAAAAAAACTATTGGCATCATGAGTGGTCCTTGTTGGAAATGAGCAGTGATGTTTTCGTGAATTGGAATAAATGACTACCTGAATGTCTTTAATCTGTGATTACTTTTGTCTGCCTGGAAACATCTAAACAAGGAACTAAATCTGACATGTTTCAAGTGGCAATGTGAGAATTTGGCATAGGATTTTTGTATTATTTTCATACAGATAACTAAAGAGAATTGTCTTAACTAGTGACAAAGCAGGCAGTGTTTTTGAGTCCAGTGTCAGACGTTTATAGCTGACCTTGAGGTAATAAACCAGTGGGGTTGAATTTTCTAATTTAGATAACCCAGACTCTGTGGAAACACAAGGCTGCCTCAAATGTAATAAACTGAATGCTTTAAATTAGTGAATTTCTAGCTATTGATGGTCACCATGGCAATCAGGAAGGAGGCCATGCAAATGGTTTCTATAACAACGTGATGTGATGCTTTCAAAAACACAGAAGTTTGCCGGTTAGACTCTCAAACCCAAAGTGGAAAATAAAATAAAATAACAATGTATATGAAACATGGTATGACATTGAACTGTTGAAATATAGTATTTATTTTGAAAGGAATAGAAAATGATTACGTACATGAGTACAAAAGACATATTAGCTGCACATATTTAAATAAACCAATATATTACATTTGACTCAAAATATTTTTTTGATGCAGGTGAAATTTGAAGGCATACATACAATTAATTCTAAATTTAATAGAATGATAATAATAAGAACAAAAATGTTTACATCAAGATGGCATGGTGATACAGTGTTTAATTTCTCAAATCCTTTTGTTCAGTTTCCAATTCCAGGTCACTGTTATGTGGATTTCTTTTCCAGGTTTTTGCTTAGATTTTTCACTCTTATTTTCCTCCCACATCCAAAACTGTATTTTGGCCTGATTGGTGATTACTCGTGGACCCCCATATGAGTGTCTGTGTAAATAGGCTACCAGGGTAGGCTCCAGCCCCTGTAGCCCCAAACCAATATAAGCAGGTCTGATTACAGATGGATATACTGTATAACATAAAACATTGAATGCCCCTTTGGGCCCCTGCCTACCTTTTGGGTGTTCGTATGAGGGCGTTCTACAATAGTCTGGTACCCCATCTCAGGCTGTGCCCCACAACCATGAATCTGATTAAATGGTGGCTAGATGGACAGAGAGAAATATTTGTATATTCCAAGCAAATGTATTTGGATGCAAATCCCACCCTGATTCTCAACACATGGACTCCCGAGAGTGGTGTGCTGAGTTCCTTGTTATACTCCTTGTTGACCCCAACAGCTCCATATCCATCATTAAAGTTGCTGATGACACCACCATCATAGGCCTGGTCACCAACAACCATAAGATGACTTCAGCAGAAGAGATGTACCTTCACACTCAGTAGAGCAAAGACAACAAACTCCTCCTTAATGTTAGGAAAACCAAGAAGCTGGTCACAGATTTCATAATAAATGTATCAAGATTATGTTTCTGTTTTTGAAGCCAGTTTTGGTTTTAGGGATTTTTGTAAAGTCATTCCACTCCCTTGCTTCCTCGTTGTTTTCTTTTTCTTTTTTGTATTGTTTATAATTTTGCTCCAGTCTCTTTCCCCATTATCTCTCAATACAAGTTTTTACTCATCTTTTTTCTCTTTTTTTGACTTGATCTTTTGGATTGTCCATTTTTGGTTTGCCTCTATTTTCTTTAGTCATCTGTTTTTATAGGAATTTTGTGATTTTTTTGAAATATTATTGTTTTTGGACAATTTTGTTTCCCTCTCCTTTTTGGGGAAAATTATAACAGAAGAAAGAAGATCACATTCCCATCTACATTTGCAAGGATGTTGTGGGGAAAGTCAATAGCTTTAGATTTCTAGGAGTTTCTCTTTCACTGATGAACTGAATTGGGGAAAAACACATCTCTGCCATTGTCAAAAAAGTTCACCAATGCCCTTACGTACACAGGAGAGTACACTATACACATGTACACGTACACTAAGGAAAGTTAAGATGTCCACATCTATGCTTACCAGCTTGTACAGGTGCGCTTTGGAGTCTGTGCCAAGCTAGCTATATGTGATGCTGGTACAACACCTGCTTAACTCAGGACCACAATGCACTGCAGATGGTGGTGAATTAGGCGCTGAATATTACTGGCACACAGTTCTCTTTTTATTAGTTTCATGAGCTTATATAGTCAATATTGTCACATGTGCAGAGTACAGCAAAATGTTTACTTGCATATGCTAATCAATATGCAGCACATCACCACTTCCCATCGCCATAATTAGTGAGTACTACTACCTTAACTTGAAATTTCTGTCTTCCATACTGTCATATTTACTCTTGGTTCATCACTCTTCACCATATTCACTTATCCATGCCTTTTCCCTTTCTCATCATACATGAGAATAAGTCAATAATTATCTGCACCAAAGAAGAGAAGCAAGCAGTAATTCATTTTTTATCAGTTGAAGGTGTACCATGGGCCAGAATGCTCATTGGTTGTCAGAAGCATGGTACAGACTTGCTCAATGTTGTTTTTAGGTAGAGGACATGGCCGAGCATCCCCCTTTTTCTTCATTCTTAACACTTATCTGACCATTTTTGAACTTCTCAATCTATTTGTAAACACTTCACCATAGTAAAACACTTCATATTCATACTGAGCAGAAAAGCTTTTATGGATTTCAGCTCCTCATATACCCAGCCCATTAAAAACAGATTACTGCTTACTGCTCCTTTTTGGTGCAAACTGAGAGTTGAGCAGCAATGTTTACTTCTAAAAAAACAACCAGAGAAAACGACTGATCAGGCTTGAAACCATACCACTGTGACTGCAGATACACCATGTTTTCATATGTGTGTAAGGAAAGCTGTACAGCCAACAAAAACAAAGGTATTAGAAACATATGGATAGTTATTGACTTTGCCTTGTAGAGAACATACACTGTGTGCACTGTCCCTCTTCTCCTTCCTCCATTCGGGATCATTAGAAATTACAACAAAAGCCACTTATCGTGACAACTGAATGAGCAGACTTGACGTACATTCATTTACAGTGTGTATTCTTTTATGTGGTCTTCTGCACTGTCTGCATTTTTTATAGTCTGCTGTTGGTATTGTACTACTGTCACTAGTCTGTGGGAGACATGCAAGTAAGAATTTCCTTGTCAGCTGTACACATGGCAATATATTTGAACTGAACTTGAACTTGAAACTTGGGACTTACTAGCAAACTGCCTCTCAAACATCTTGACTACTGCAATACACTTGCCATAATATGTTTCATCTCAGATGATTTGAATCCTTGTAATGTAAATTAATTTGTTTTTCCTTTCTTTTTGTAACCAACTGCCTCTGCTATAGGTTCTATCTATTAATTGTCTGACCCTCTTTTCGGACTTTGGGTTGTGTGGGGCTGCTTCCCTTTCTGGCAATATTCAGATACTAGGTAGAAACTAGCCCTGGACATGATGTCAGTCCATTGAAGGGCACACTAACACCGCCATCTATCTGCTGTGCCAGTGCTTAACCCGACACAGACAGATGCCAGAGGCACTCTGATCAAAGCACACACTTTTATTTTACAGTTCACACAGCACAATACACCATAAACAACTCACAATGCTCAGTCCTTTACTTTCCTTTGAGTTTCCGTCTTTTCTTCTGCCACCTCCACCCCTCTCCCACAAGCTACGTCCTCTTCCACACGACTCCGGTTCTCTGAATGGAGTGAGGTGGCCCATTTTATAATATACCCGGATGTGCTCCAGGTGCTCCCTGATGACCTTCCTGCAGCATTTCCTGGTGTGGCGGAAGTGCTGCATACCACGGCTTCTGAACCATCCAGGCGCCCCCTGGCGGTGACCACGGGTCCCCACAAGATTGAGCTTCCAATCTCTGTTCCCATGGCCCCAACACCCACCAGAACGGTTGCCTTCTTGTGTTCCAGGGGAGGTACTGCTCCTCTCCCAGTCCTTCCAACCTACAGGCGCCCTGACTGGGCATGAGCCCCAGCCATCCGCCACACTATATATGACCTGAATAGGAGATTTAGGATAAGGGAGAAAAAGCACTAGCTACTACTGCTCTAAACTATTCATTTAAAAAGGTAACAGGGTCAAAAGCAAAAAAATAAAATAAAATAACAAATATCAGTGGGGTATCTGAACAAGCAAGAAAATAAAGCATTTATCTTATTAAGAAAACAACAGCTAGAGGCCATAAAGAGCTACAACCACATGAAGTGAACAGATAAGCTCTCTGCTAGCCTGCGGGCCAAGATTGCACCTTTAGTGATTGTGCTGCTTTTCAAGATAGTGCTTACTTAAGCTGCTTTATTTTAAAGAAGGAGACTTAAGAGACAGATTTACTGTGGTGAGCTGGATCACGTACAATACTGTTAGAGGCAATTACAGTAATCTACTGTCTCAGTCTGCCTTTCTCATGACACTGATGTGCTTATTTTCAGTCTTTTGTGTTAAACACCAATTTGAAAAATTAGTGTCCTTCTCAGATAATATATGAACACTTCATTCTCTGTCTTAGGGGAAACTGTCTGTTTATGTTTATTATTATTGGTAATAGTAGCAGTAGTAATAGTAGTAACAATCATAATAGTAGTTTTATCATTTTTATTAATAGTAGCTTTACTAGTAGAAACAATTAGCATGGCATTATGTTTTTTTCAGCAGATGCCTTTACCTAAATTCAATATGTCTGTAACACATGCAGATGTATGACAAGGTGACAGACAAAAAACAAAATTTAACGTACAGCACAAGAAGGGGCCACAGTGACAAAATTTTAAAAAGTCCAATTGACAACACCATACATGTTCAAATATAAATTTAAAATAGAAGGAATAAAATTAAACATAGATAAAAAATAATAACACAAAGGATATCGAACGAAACAGAAACAAATATTCTACTTTATGCAGATTTAACTAATTTTTCATAACTCATACAGTTGTAAGCTGCTAGCTTATTTGTACCAAATCTAGTTGTTAGGTGTGCTTTTATACCACTTACCAGGATGTTTGGTAGTAAATTACTCTTCTTCCTCCTCTGATTCATCCTTCTTAGCAGATATCATGATGACGCAGAAGAACAACAGACAGAGGCACAATATTCTTTTCCCCATACAGGGTAGCTGTGTTGTTGACTTTTGTGAGGCACAGTGCGACAGACCAGCAATTTATATTTTAAAACTCCTTAATAACTCCTATATATAACGCCCCGTGTTGTCACAGTGACCTTTTAGACTGCCTTTCAAAAATACAAAAATATTATGTACATGTATATATACAGTATATATATATATATATATATATATATATATATATATATATATATATTGTGAACTGGGACCCGGACACAGACAGACGGACATCGTTAGTCACCCAACACACGTTTATTCACAAATATATACAAGTTTTTGTGCACTCACAAACCCCAGTGCCTCCAGCACCGATTCCCCCAATGTCCAGGCCGCACAGTTCCACTGCCTTTCTCCTGGCCGCCTCTAGTCCTCCCTCCAGCTCCGTCCTCTTCCACCCGACTTCTGCCGATGACTGGAGGGAGGCGGCCCCTTAAATAGGAACCCGGATGGGCTCCAGCTGCTTCCCAGCATTCCTCTGTAGCCATGCCCCGGTGTGGCGGAAGTGCCGGCTGCGCACCCGGAAGCCGTCAGGGTGTCCCCTGTCGTCTTCCCCCCAGCACTTCCTGGTGTGGCGGAAGTGCTGGGCTCCCGGGATATTGAGGCACTGGGGCGCTGCCTGGCAGTGGCCACGGGTCCCTACAGGGCTGGGCTTCCAAGCCCTTCACCCGAGGCCCCCAACATAACCAGGGCGGACACCCCCTCGCGGTCTGGAGGAGGCACAAACCCTCCTCCGGTCCTCCTGGGTGTCCCGGCCGGGGACCACTATATATATATATATATATATATATATATATATAGTGACAGATTAGGGTTTCCTTGCACCCTTGTACCCTCAGACCACACGTCAGACACCAGATAAAAGTCCAATAATAGAATTTATTATAATAATAATGTGCACTAAGCACGCTCCTCTCCACAATACTCAATAACAATCCTCCAAACTCCCAGACGCTTAGCCACCCTGCCTCCCAACTCAGCTCCCCCATTTGGGATTTCCCACAGTCCTTTATAGTCCTTGACCCGGAAGTGTTCGTAATCCCCAGTCCATGTGACTCTCAATCACTTCCGGGTCAGGTATAAGTTCTTTTCTTCACCCCGGAAGCACTTCATTCCTCTTGTCCACGTGTGCTTCCGGGGCGTAGGGAAAATATCCATTACTCCTTCCTGCAGCGTCCCCTAGTGGCCCCCATGGAATCCAGCAGGGCTGTGCATAAAAACTCCATTGTCCATTATGCCCTGCTGGTCTACTGAGGACCTCCATGCTGCAAGGAGGGCTCCACCTGGCGGCTTGGGGGTATTGGCCAGGATAAACGGCTGGCCATTCTGCACAATATATATATATATATACCGTAGATCCCGGAATACAAGCTGACCCGGTATATTAGCCGATCCCCTTCTCTACCGACTAAATTACATGTATTTGCCGATGACCGGTATTTAAGCCGACCCCCTTCTCCAAGCAAAATTTTCTAAATTTCCTTAAAAGTGTCTCTTCGGGTATATTTATAATGTTTATCGGCGAGAATTTGAGACTGCCGGCATTTTTGATGGAAACTAGGAAGTGATTGCGGAGAAGTTTGGTAAATTGGAACCTTTGTGTTGAAACTATATACGCAAATACGGTACATCGGCGGGTGGATTTCCGGAGACTTGTTATAAATTTGATTAACTTAAATACGCAATACAGTGGACCCTTGACTTACGAACTTAATTCCTTCACAAAGGCTAACCCATAATGAGTTCCAAACCTCCCACTACAACACTTACTTAACCTTTTCATAATAAAAAACACCAATATTTTTTCTAATGTACTAACCAAAAAGTAATAAAAAGTGCCTAGCCTACTTCGATTAGGCTAGGAGCATGGCGGCGCGCAGTGGCTCAGGGCTCTCCTTTTCAGTGCACTTTTTTGTTGTTTTTGTACTTTTTTTTTGTCCTTGTTTGTGCACGATCGGTTCGGCGAACATCCGCTACACCATTCAGAACCTTATAGACATCGGTGTCCAGAGCCAGACATCTGT
>JANRMT010062857.1:18694804-18708154 GCA_026402145.1 Polypterus bichir lapradei | reverse complement strand
CTGATAAGGCACACCTGTGAAGTGAAAACCATTTCAGGTGACTACCTGTTGAAGCTCATCGAGAGAATGCCAAGAGTGTGCAAAGCAGTAATCAGAGCAAAGGGTGGCTATTTTGAAGAAACTAGAATATAAAACATGTTTTCAGTTGTTTCACCTTTTTTTGTTAAGTACATAACTCCACATGTGTTCATTCATAGTTTTGATGCCTTCAGTCATGAAAATAAAGAAAACACATTGAATGAGGAGGTGTGTCCAAACTTTTGGCCTGTACTGTATATATATATATATATATATATATATATATATATATATATATATATTATATCAAAAAATCTTGAGACGAGACGTGATTTTCTCGGAGACACTTTAACGTCCTGCGAGACAAGGAGGACAGCTGCTGTACAGGATTTTAAATGTTCGAAGTGCAATGCAACATGCAGATCACGCAGCACGGCACAAACAGCAGCAGCAGCAGCAAGCCAGCTGATCGAGCATAGAGGAGGTAAAAAAAAAAGTATTTGTTTCGCATTGTATCACCGTTTAAGAGGGGGTTTCGGAGGAGCAACCGTATCTCCTTGGGGTGCGTTCAGCCTCCCTCTTCACAACAAAAATGTTGTGACTATAAGAGAGCATCACTAAGCACCACACTCTAGAAACAACACCACTGAATACATTTTAGGTAGAAAATAAAAGGTTTTATTACTTAGAGACATGGTTAAAGGGTTTTTTTAATAATCCAACAATGTATTTACTGTTAGTAAAGCTCCTTCTCCTCCTACATTTCCTTCCACTCTTTTATTTGAGTTTTCACTCATCGAATGGATGAGGCAATGCAGCACCTTTTATGTTAGTGCTGGAAGAACTTCCGGGTCATACAAAACTGGGAGGTCCATTCTTCACAGTGGTGTCCAAAGACCCTGATAGAGTTGCCCTTCCATACTACAATACCAAGGCATCCCTGTAGGTGTCCATACTGGGCTCCAGCCAGTTGGAGCACTGCCACCTTTCATGGTGGAGTCAACACTCGTCCCTTGTCCATCCATTATTTGATTGATATATGCTGTATATATGTGTACATATATATATTGTGGACCACCGGGGTGCATTCAGCCACCCTAACTCAACACAGACAGGCAGAGACACAAATGCAGCACACAACACACTTTTATTCAAGACTGTGGAAGCTCTTTTCTTCACTCCACAGAGCACAGCACAGTACAGAGTACCAAAGTGCATGGTTCCTTTTCCTCTCCCTCACTCACTCACTCACTCACTCACTCTTCCACTTCCACTCCTCTCTCAAGCTTTGTCTGGCTCTCAGAGTAGTGCCAGCTAGCTCCTTTTATAAGGCACGGAAATGTGCTCCATGTGCTCGTTGACCTACTTCCAGCAGCACTTCTGGGTGTGGTGGAAGTACTGTATACAAGTGGGCAGTGGCCATGGGCCCCAGCAGGGTTGAGCTTCCATACTCCAAACCCATGGTACTGCTGTATGGCAAGGGAGCTGCCCTCTAGTGCTCCTGGGGAGGTAATGGTCTGGATATGCTCTTTCCCCCAGACCATCCATTATAGGGGTGTCCACCACAATATGTTACCTGGTTGGTAACCACCTAAATAATCAGACTACAATTGAGAACTAGGAAGGTAATACTGTACTCCGATCTTCATCCTGTCAAATAAGTGAACCAGCTACAATGGTGCAACATCAGTGGCTTTGCCTCAGGCGCTGATGTCTGAGATTCGATCCTTGTAAGGGACTATAAAAGTGTATACACCTGACGAGCCTCAATAAGGACGAAACACGCGTCATGTACTCTTTGTATTGTTTGTCAGATAGTGTATCACATATCTTTAAGCTGCTTCTCGTAACTGAGGGGATGTAGTGGATGTTTGCTGACTGGCCGACCAACCACAAGCATTACCTGTTAGGTAACCACATA
This sequence comes from Polypterus bichir lapradei, assembly GCA_026402145.1. Classification (NCBI taxonomy): domain Eukaryota; kingdom Metazoa; phylum Chordata; class Cladistia; order Polypteriformes; family Polypteridae; genus Polypterus; species Polypterus bichir. Next base: position 18,706,215 of record JANRMT010062857.1, on the reverse strand, counting down.
AATAATCAAATTGTGATTCATAACTAGGAATGTTAAATATATGTGTGTATATATTGTGGAGACCAGCCTCAACACAGACAGGCAGACACCGATGGTTTAAACACCAATACACGTTTATTCATTATTTACAATATATACAGTGTACCTCACGCAACCCGGTGCCCCTGCACCACACACCCTCAGTCCGGGCCTCTCAATGTCCAAGCCTTTCTTCCCCACCTTCACTCCTCTCCTCCGAGCTCTTCCACCCGTCTCCAGCCACTGAATGGAGGGAGGCGGCCCCTTTTATGTTCACCCGGACGTGCTCCAGGTGCCTCCTGACGATTTTCCTGCGACACTTCCTGGTGTGGCAGAAGTGCCGCATGAGCACCCGGAAGCACTCTGGGTGTCCCTGGTAATCCTTCCGCCAGCACCTCTGGGTGTGGCAGAAGTGCTCACGTCCAGGGCTTCTCAGGCGTTCAGGCGTCCCCCAGGCGGAGACCACGGGCCCCTGTAGGGTTGAGCTTCCATGCTCCGTTCCCGTGGCCCCCATACCAACCAGGGTGGCTGTCCTCTCGTGGTCTGGAGGAGGCGTAGTCCCCCTCCTGGTCCTTCCAGGCGTCCCGGCTGGGTACCGCCCCCAGCCGCGTGCCACAATAGGTATATATTAGGGCTGGGAATTGATTAAAAAAAATAACTAATTCATCTCATAAATTAATTATGATTAATTGCATCTAACATTCAAAAATTTAATTATAAAATTAATGCATCTTGGGTGGAGATGTGATCTTCTCGGAAGACACTTTGAAGTCCCAAGAGACTACTTACTGTCACGCCCTACCTACAAACAATTTTTCGGAGACACTTTAATGTCCCACGAGACAAGGAAGTGAGACAAATGGACAGCTGCTGTAAAGGCTTTTAAATGATCGACGTGCAGCGCGACATGCAGAACATGCAGCATGGCACAAGCAGTAGCTAGCTTAAAGGACAGCTGCTGTACAGGCTTTCAAATGATCGATGCGCAGGGAGGGGGGATAACTCATTCACTACAGCTTTATTACTGGCAAATATGAAGAAATAAAAAATGAATGAAAATGAATGAAATGAAAATAACAATCTCTTTAAATTGTATATCCGGTTAACCAAACCTGGTGGTTGGTGAGCGAAGCAAGCAGGGTCCGGAGCCCCCTAGTAAATCATTAAGTAAATACACATTGAATCACATATTTAATGTAGAATCAACACAAAGAAATTAAAAAAAAAAAACTAATGACAGTTTAAACTTAAACAATAACCTTGAACCTGAACTTTTAAATACTACTTGAAAAAATTGAACCTGAATTTGAATGTCTTCCTAAAAGGCAAGTTCAGAAGAAGGCAATAAGAAAACGGGGCCAATGTACTAATTCTCAAATTGGTATAGTATGTGAGACACAAACATGTCAAGGTAAAAATACAATCGAAATGACTCTAGCCTTAAATGCATTGATGAAGACTGATTTAATTAAAAGAATAAGCATATCTTAACTGGGCATACATTCACTTGTGTTAAAACTCTGCAAATACCATCTTCAATTGTTCATCACCATCAACGACTTGATAATTATACTCTACACAAGTGTTTTTTTTCAACTGGTGCACCGTGGAAATAACAGTGTAGTTCCCCGGGCCCAGACTTAAGAGAGACACACTTCTCAGGTGGTTGAGACCAGCTGGAGGAGGGCAAGACTACCTGGAGAAGACGACATAAAAGTAGCTCTGTGATTGCCACATTTTCGCCAGAAGACGTGTCAGGGATCGATGTGCCTGCATACTCACCAGTGACTCTTGCAGAGCAGAGGGACAGTGGGCTACTGTGGGTATACGAGTTGCACCTAACCCCAGGTCAGTAGAGTGAGGCAGAGAGAGGACCACCTGGACGAAGCAGCTGGAAAATGCGTCCAACGTGCTAATTAAGTGCTGTGTCTGTGAATGGCAATCTTCAAGCTTCTTTTTTTGCCTCCCTCCCCATCTTGCTCCTTACAACAGTATAGCAAATCTTACAGATTTAATGCTTTTATGTTTGGTAGAATTGTGGTGTACCTTGGGATTTTTTGGGTTACAACAATTGTGCCACCACAGAAAAAAGGTTTGAAAACACTGCTCTGCCTACACCTTTGGTCTTGGCACGCTAAAATGATGTCCGTGGCTACTATCTCGCTTAAAAACTGACACCGTGCATTACCATGGTTATGTTGCATTGTATGCATAAATTAGTGAAGATATGGCAGACTGGAATAATGGATAGGAATAATCATTACACTATTTTGTAATAATAGTTTCTTGCTTAGATAATGATCTTACTATGTGTGATATAGCTCACTAATAATCATTACACTATTTTGTAGAATTTTGTCATTATATTAATGCAGTCAGCACTGCAAGCTACCTGGCAGACCAGCAACTTAAATACAGAGGTACTGGAGACTTATTTAAGATAACTTATTTAGCATTTATGTTATATGACATTGACTCAATCTTCTTACAGAAAAATGACATGAAAAAAAGAGAGAACGTAATTTTACCTTTGCAACCTTTCTCTAGCATTGCACCGGGACTGCCATAACTACACCCACCAATCTCTTTCCTCCCACTTCCCTGCACTTATGTATGTATAAATCACGAAAATGAACATTATCGTTGTGAACTGTGTAATACAAAGTGTTAAACCTTTAAATACAAATTTTGTTTCATAAAATTTTTAAAGCTAGTCTATAAATACAGTACTAGATAGATGTGTATGTAATTCTTTAGGTGCACACTTAGCTTATTTGGATTATTGTTTCTGAATGTTAAAAAAAAGAAAAAACATGAAAATACCATAGTGACCAAAGCACTGCCTGATACTGTTGATGGCCTTGGATGCAATAATATTTTTTAACTCGTTAAACAGGCCACATTAATCACAAATGAATGTGTTAACTGCATATAATACACAGTTTATTCTTTTTATGTCCTACACGGACAATACATTTTTGTGAATCGCTACATTTAATTTGCAAAGTACTAACTTCCAAGATCTCTTTTCACTGCAAATTACTGGACACAACTGTATGTTAGATCTGTGAGCCAGGGATTCCAGAATTTACTAATGAATTCTCACAGCACTTGGCTTTTGTTGTCCTAAGCTTAGGAATGAGGGTGCACAATATTTATGAAGAAAAGTTGATACATAAAATTTGAAAGGAGCTATATTAGCACAGGTCAATGCTAAAGACACATAGTAAGATCATTATCTAAGCAAGAAACTATACAGCACACAGTAGAGCAGATTGATATGAAAGGCGCTTCATCCTGTAGGTTGCTAGATATGAATGTTTTGAAATAAAATAGCTGTTTAAGAATTCAATTTTCAACCACACATTTAAAAGACTAAAGTACCAATCTTGTTTTGAATAAAGGTTTATACAGTATATACAAAAGTCCAATCAAAATTGTAATTTTCAGGGAAATAAAATCAAATATAGCGTAGAAACTGTAGATGTTTTATAATGTGACTGTGTATTAGAAGAAATAGGTTAGGAAAATAAAGTGATATGTAGGTAGGAACAGAACTATAATAGATTACTAGATAGGTTACAGAAATGTGAGATAAAAAAAAATATGAAAAGATACTTTAACAACAGTCAATATTAAGGGCACCATACCACAGGTAAATTTATGATCCTGCAGAGCCAGCCACCAGAATGTCTCCTTAAACAAGTCCTCTACTCCCTATTAAGTCAAGGTTGGAGAATCCAAGGGTGACCAGAGGGAGCAGTTTAAAGATATCCACAATGTTTACCTTACAAAAAAATATTTAAATTGAGCTGAGACATTCAGTTAAAAGTATTTAGTTTGCCATATGAGAAAATAGGAGAAAGCTCTTATTCTGGTTGGTTTAAAAAAATTAATTTAGTATTGTGACACTAGAGGGCACTGTCACTCCTCTAACCTGATAGATAAACATCCCAGACACCAGGTAAAAGCACTAAAAAGGTTTTCTCTTTATTCTTTCCTTCGTGCCTCTAAGTACCCCAACCACCATACACAGACAAGTAATATAATATGAACAATAATTATTCTCTCCTCCACACCTCCCAGCAAGCTCTGTCAACTCCCTCCCAACTCTGGCTCACTTTCTGGGTCTCCATCAGTCCTTTATATAGTTCTTGACCCGGAAGTGCTCCTGCTCTTTTTCCCACGTGACTTGCTAGCACTTCTGGGTCAGATGGAGAATCTCAAGTATTTAATCTGCCCAGAAGTACTGTGGGGCTTCTGTCCTCGTGACTTCTAAGCACTTCCGGGCTGCAAGGGAAGCATTACTCCCCAGGTCCTTTCATAGCTCCCCCTGGCGGCACCCACGGTACTGAACAGGGCTGAGAAACCGTTTTCCAAGTCCCAGGATGCTCTGAGGGAATCAGGGGCACCGCTACACTCCAGGGGAGCTGCCATCTAGCATTTTGGGGGAGGCAGTGTCCTGTAGAAGCTGCCTTCCCCCATCCTTCCACTTCAGGGGCATCTCGGCCAGGATAAGCTGCCAGCCGTCCACCACAGAATGAATGGAAGTGAAGAGACTGGGTCTGAGATATAAAGCACATTTCTACTTTCTGTAATATGTTACATTTAAATGTTCAGCTGACACCTTTACACAAGGCAATGTACAACATTTGAGAGATACAGTACAATTGGTTACATTTCTTTTGCTTTTCATATTGGCGCTCAGCTAGGTGAAGTGATTTGAACCCACAGCCTGAGAGTTTTAACCACTATGCCACACTACCTGTTACGTTACGTAATGTTCATTAATTTCAGTTGCAAAGAGGAACGAATCATACATAAAGAGCCCTTTCATCTTAGGAATTCATCACTGGATGCGATTAAAGTGTTCAAAAGCAATCACCATACCATCGGAGGTAATGAGTATCTGTGGTTCTATACTATGATTTGAAACACTCAGAATATACATTGTTTATACAAACCAAATCTTTTGGAGTAGAATTTAGCTTTTTCACATATACATGCACATTTTAAAAAATAATTCTTGGGGTCTGTTGATATTATTCAGCTAGCTTAAATTGACTTTATTCCAAATGAGTAGACTTTAAGGCTTTAACACACATTTCTAGTAGAACTGTCTTAAAGTAACTGTGTGTCACATTGAGAAATAATGTAATTCACGTAGAAACACCTTGAATGGATTTCATTGTTTTAATTAACAGCACCACTCACAGAAAACATTTCAAGTGTATATTGCCATTACTCAATTACCTAAGGTTGACTTTTGCTCAAAATGTTTTTAAGGTATACAAAATTAGTCTTAGGAAAATGTTTTATTATGCAGATACTTTAACTGTTTGAACCGAAAATGACCTTGTTTGTTTGCTATATCTATCTGTTGCAACCATAAGGTGGAGCCACTAAGCACCAAACCACAGACGCAATGTCATCCAACACAACTCCGGATAAGAAGAATTTTTATTCCTTACCAAGACATTTTTAGTGAACACAGCCAAAATATTCAATCACAAAAAAATATATTCTTTTGCTCTTTTCATCCTTGGTGAGGTGCGGTAGAGTGGCTCCTTTTATCTCAGACCCGGGAGTACTTCAAGTGCTAGGACATGGTCAGTTGGAAGCATTTCGGGTCAGGATGGAAGTCCCATGAAGCAGGGATTATAAACCCCTGCAGCACCCCCTGGCAATGCCCACAGAACCCAACAGGACTGTACTCCAGGAAAACAGTTCCCAGCATGCCCTGTGGGTATTAGAGTGGGAACCAGTACAGGGATGCCACCATCTAATGCATTAGGGAAGAAACTATTCAGTAGTTATCATCTCCCCTGGGCCTCCTAGCCGAGTAAGGAATCCTGTTCAGCCCTGGTTGGGTTGCCAACCCATGTGTGCCATCCATTACACTGTTTTAAGTACAATTAACATAATTTGTTTACATGTAACAATAACCCTGTTAACTTATGTTTATAAACAGCAAGTGAATTTCATTGGCATTGAATCTCCAGTCATGGTAGGATGCCACTCAGCAATGTTGCCAAATCAAATGATTTTTTAAAATATTTTTCCAGTGGAGAGAGTATTGCATTGGACAGTGTGATATTGTTTTGGGATGTCTTCCAGAATGTCTGAGCAGTTTTTTTTTTTATTATTTTAGTTGGTGAATAATATCATTAATTTAAGTTCAGCGTAAAATGATTAGTGTAAGTTTAGTTTATTTGCATTAAGACACCATGTATTTTGTGAAGATATTGCTGAGTTTTAGCAATCTCTCCACTTATTGACCTAATGTCAGAGACAGAGAAAGGCTGCGCATAACAGAAGATCTGCGAGGATATGAAGGTGCCTTTGCTGTGTTTGTCTTCGATAATCTAGCGTGCTTATTGCACATCATGCACCATATGAGCAGGCTTTTCTCCTTGTGGTGATGACAAGAGGCTATGTAATTTGCTAATTAACTTGGTGTAATTGGCTACTTGGCAAAATCATCTAATAATGATGTCTTTCTGATTAGCGATCAGACAACATGCCAATTTAATTAAAATGTGAAGTAAAATTTCTGAAAACAAAGGTTTGCTTTTTGAGTTTATTTAATTGATACAAAATAATCATGCAGTGCTAAAGTGTGTAATCAGCATATTTAAATTTTAACATTCAGTAATTCAGTATAACAAAATGGTTTTATGGTCAGAGTTGTCAATTTAAATGTCTGAGTAGCTCATATGAGCTACAGTCATCCTTCCACTGTTCTTATAGTAACTCATCTGAACTGAGTTTGAACTTCTCAATACATTTATGTGGAATTTTCATATATGTTTGCATTAAGTGTGACAGTCTGGGTTTAAGCTGCCTAAGATCATGGAGGCAATATGGTGGCAGCGGTGGGATGAGCCTGTAGTGGTGAAATAAAGATTGAAGAAGAAACAGCAAGAAGGATTTTAAGAATCCACGTGCCCAAGCCTAGTGAAGGACCTGTTTGAATTTTTAACTTTTTAGAAGACCATTTATTGTTTTGTTTTACAAGGTGGCTTGGTTTTTTTTTTAGTATGGGTCTTACTAGTGCTGTTAGTTGCTTTTAGTGGAGTGCAGTGAGGCCACGCCATGAAACTTGGCCACCAGTTGCACTGGGTTCAGTAGAGGATGGAGAGTGATGAGAGAGGTACGTGGCATTGCAAATTTTAAATAAACAAGAATAAATCCTGAGGTTGCAGTCTCCAGGTGGGTGCAGGTGAACATACACACATTGCCCAGAGGTTGTTTTTGAGTTACTTGGTTGATTGTGCATTCCCATGTAAATCTGAACAGATTGGTCAGGTGCTTCATTCACAACTTGGAGTGGGTGGATGACTTCACCTGCACCTGATTAGTGCTAGAAAGGGATCCTGTATGGAGAAATCGGGAGGAACAATTGGATGAAGCAAAAAAGACAGTCCAGGAGACAGCTGGTGAGGCAAACGGTTGAGTGTGAATCAAATGGTGGCAACAGTAGCGAGTGAGAGAGAAGACAAAGTGACTGGATGCTGCCAGCAGAATAATGTGAATGGCGTTCCATGGGGTGTCCCATTCAATAGTGTAGGAGCAGGGATGGCGAGCAAACCTCCCAGGGATCCAGGTAGCACCCACTGCTCTGATGTATGGGATAACAGAGTGCTGGCCATGCATGTTCCTGGAGGAAGACCCACTAGGGTGAGCAGGGGAAATGCGTAGTAGTGAAAGACATGCTGGGCTGGCTGAGGAAGAGCTTACTGCAAAAATGATTTTTCTTGGAATTAGTTTTATTTGGATTTTACAATTGTTTTTATCCTCCACAAATTATTTTGGATTTCTAATGGATTATTTATTTATTAATGTACAGAACTGGGCAGCACAGTGGGTGCAGTATTAGTGCTGCTGCCTCGCAGTAAGGAGACCTGGGTTAGCATTCCGGGTCCTCCTTGCATGGAGTTTTCATGTTCTCCACATGTCTATGTGGGTTTCCTCTTGGTGCTCCGGTTTCCTCCCACTGTTCAAAGACATGCGAGATGTGTGAATTGGCAACACTAAATTGTGTGTGGGTTTGTGTGTTTGCCCTGCGATGCACTATTGGCCTGTCCAGGGTTTGTTCCTGCCTTGTACCCTGTGCTAGCTGGGATAGGCTCCAGTGGACCCCCGTGACCCCAGACAAGACTAAGTGAGCTAGAAAAGGACTGACTTTTTGGACTCTGACTGAGTAAGTAAGTACTGAAGCACTTTCACAAACCTCTTGCTGACTGTGTCTGTTCCCATTTGCCTAACTCATCTTGGTTTACGATTATCAACAGTTACGGGTGCAAACTGTCAGGGACCATGGAGCCAACCCGGACTGTCACATTAAGTACCACCAACTAATCAGTTTTTGAATGATCGAGCCAAACCTGAATTTGTGCAACACAGTAAAGAGATAAGCCCATTCGAGATGCTCAAATTAAATGACATTCAGTGAGACAGCAGAGAGTAATGTCTAGCAGTGCTCCATCATTTTCCTTTTTTTCCCAAAGGACATACTTCAGATCTTGTTGGCCAATTCCCAGGACTGACATACTCTTCAGTCTCCAGGGTTCTCTTATGTTTGTCTATGATACAACACTTCCAGAAAACAAATGAATGAATACAAATCTGATCTTTCCTTCTTTCAGTAATATGATCAATACTGTAATAACACTACATTTTCATCTTGCAGGTGTGTTTTGTACAGAGGGTATCTCCAGCTGCCTATCTCACCCATGCCAAAACAATGCAACTTGTCAAGATGTTAAACCAGACTTTCATTGCCAATGTTCATCGATTTCTGTTGCAAAGAAGATCAAGCCATGCACCCCTCATAATCTTTGCCGATCTGATTCTTGTAACAGAAATGTCACTTGCATCACCCTTGGAAACCCCAGTAACCTCATGTGCCGCTGTGAATCTGGGAGTCAAGAAGAGCTCTGCAAGGCACACATACTCCAGTGTGCTGAAGACCTTTGTGACAGAGGGGTCAGCTGTCAGATCCTCTCTAATCAGGATGTAGTCCCCAATTACAGGTGCATTTGCCAGGACGGTTATGAGGGTGAGCACTGTGAAACAAATGTCAATGAATGTGCCTCCAACCCATGCCACAATGGAGCTGTGTGCCGGGACTCAGTGAACGGGTACTCCTGCTACTGTGTACCGGGCTTTCAAGGGAAACACTGTGAGATCGAAGTCAATGAGTGCATTTCTCAGCCCTGCCAAAATGGAGCCACTTGTCTGAATAAAATTGGGAATTATGTCTGCATATGCATGCCAGGGTATACAGGTAAGTGGCTGTTTTTCTTCACACATTTTAATAATGTATAAATGATTATATTTTTCAGCTTGCAAAGCTTCAGAGATATTTGTATCAGTAACAGAAGCTGTGATGTCTGCTGTGCCATCTTCATATAATCTTTATCCTTGACTATTTTTATGGTGGCCAGTGGTTGGCACTGTGGTCTCACCCACTGTAGGATAGTAGGTTTAGATAGATAGATGGATATGAAAGGCACTATATTATAGATAGATAGATAGATAGATAGATAGATAGATAGATAGATAGTTCTACTATCATTTAGTAGTTTATTGTTAATCTCTCTCTCTCTTTATATATATATATATATATATATATATATATAGTGAAGTATAGCGGCCCGGACACACACAGGCGGACACCGTTTTATCCATCACACCACGTTTATTCACAGTATTTACAAAAGTGCACCGCCACCAACCCCCCAGTTCCCCAAAGTCTAGGCGCTCACTAGCCACTGTCTTTTAAGCACAACACACTCGGGCCTCTCCTCACCTCCACTGCCACGACCTTGTCCTCTTCCTCACCCGACTCCAGCCTTGATTGCCGGGCGGCGGCTCCTTAAGTAGGTGGCTGATTGGTGACCACACCCAGCCACCTGCCACAATACTCCCCCGCTAGCTGGGACCTCCCGGTACCAGCGGACCATTCCGCGAGGACGAAGACGCCTCGGCGCCAAGCCGACACATTGCAGGGTAGGGCCCGAGCCTGTAAAGAAAACAGAAAAACAAGGGGCGGGGACGTTGCCCTGACGCAGCCCCTCGGCTCGTCCTTTCAGCTGGGCCAACGTTCTCCGCTCCAATCGGCCCTCTGTTGTTCCCCCATTTGGCTTCCTCGTGCGGTAAGTCGGCAGTCCCTGCCACGGAACCACCCGTGGGCTCAGGCGTTGTGTCCACCTCCCACGCTGCGGGGTTTTCCTCTGCCTCCACAGAGGACGGCACTTCACGGGACGTGCGCACCCAGCGACACGTCCTCTCATGTCGGAGGAACTGGCTTCCCCAAGCCGCTTCCTCCGCCTACTTTGGGACGCCGCGGCGGCTTGGATCTGCTCATTGTAAGAGCGCAGACCCGGCCCCGATGGTGACGGAGCTTTACGGGGTCGGTCTCACTTACCTTCCCCGCTGTGCCTCTCCGTCCAGGAGCTCCCGCAGTACACCGATCCTCACTTGCCTGCGGCTCTCGATTGGACGCCACTGCCGTCCCTCCTGACTGCAGCGTCTCCTCCCGGAGGGCACATCGCTCGGCCGGCGGCAACAGCACAAGGCGCAGTTCTTCTCGCAGCTCCTGTAAGATCGCCGCCAAGGAGAGAGAAGCAGCCGGCGGTGGGCTTACCTTGCATGGGCTTCCACCAACGGACTGCTCACTATGGGCCTTTCCCTGCGGCCCACTCGGGTTTCCTGGGTGTACGGGACGGACATTCCCTGCTCTCGCCTTCGACCAACCGCTGGCGAGAGAACAGGTCATGCTGTCCAATCCCGTGCCTGATTTGAGGAGGGACTTTTGATCGGCCTTCACGCTCTCCTCTCTCACGGGAGAGCGTGTCTCTGGGCAGCATCGCTGCTGCTGCGACTTCCACAGCTCCAGCCTCACCTTCTCGGCAGTCCCCTTGCTGGGCTCTGTGTCGGTGAGCCGCCCCTTACGTACAAAGTCCTTCAATGGACCCCCAATTGTCCACACAGCACTTCATTGCGGCGGGGTTGGGTGCACGCCGCCCCTGCGGCACGTGGGTGGGCTACCTTGTTGTGCCGGGCCCTTCACAGACTTATTTTCCACTGCAGGTCCCCACCTTAACCCAGGTGGAGCATCCTGCCGACTACGCCACTGTGAAGTATAGCGGCCCGGACGCACACAGGCGGACACCGTTTTATCCATCATACCATGTTTATTCACAGTATTTATAAAAGTGCACCGCCACCAACCCCCCAGTTCCCCAAAGTCTAGGCTCTCACTAGCCACTGTCTTTTAAGCACAACACACTCGGCCCTCTCCTCACCTCCACTGCCACGACCTTGTCCTCCTCCTCACCTGACTCCAGCCTTGATTGCCGGGCGGCGGCTCCTTAAGTAGGTGGCTG
>JANRMT010062857.1:18682122-18694404 GCA_026402145.1 Polypterus bichir lapradei | reverse complement strand
ATATATATATATATATATATATATATATATAATCCAATGTCTGTCTGTATCATAGTTCGTTTGCAGTACTGATTTATTTGTGCAAATCCAAGAGATACGCAACAGGCTGAGGCTCGCCTCACTCCCATGCCAACCTCGGGTCGTATCTGACATCTGCTTAGCTAGTGAATGAAAGAACTACTTAATGGATTTAGTTTGTTTTTTTTTTTTTCTAGAATTTGCTTGAACATTCCAGTTGATTTTCATGCTAAGAATCATAGTGTGTAGAATGGGCGCCCCGACCGGGCATGGGACCCGGCCGCCCGCCAGATCTACCTTATAATTATGGCTCAGTCATTTGATTTATTTAGCTGGTTTGGCTGCATTTCTTAGTTGATCGAGGGTGTCATCACTTCCTACTTTCTCCAAAATGTTGAGTATGTATGGGTCAGAGTTGTCATAAATATATACGTTTCCCTATCAAGTTTACTTTTATAAATCAAGATGTCTGGGTGGGAATCTGCATACACATATTTCATGTCTCTTTTTGTGCATACACAAGATTAAAAATGAGGCCCCTGGTCATTTAATGAAAGAGCAGTATTTCTCACTCTTGATTTTGGTGCAAGACTTGATTGCTTCTTAGCTCCTTTCTGGGGTGCAGAGTGGTCATTTCTGCAACACATAAATATTCAATTGGTTCATCTCAGTGGAGTGAGGGGATGTTTAGGTGTATTAGTAAAAAGGTCCCTTGCTGTCAGGGGCCCCTGGGCAAACACCCAGAATACCCTGGTGTTAGGTCCGGCTCTTCCAAAAGTTAGAATACATTTTATTGTTTAATATGCATGGGAGAGTGGGTGTGATTTTTTTGAAAACTTTAAAGTTTTTTGCAACCCAGGGTGCTTTTTTTATTTTTTTAAGTAGGAGCCAATCTTTAGGTCATGTATTTGTCTCACTGTCACCCTTCTCATGCAATAAAACAGTAAAATTAAAAAAGTTCTTATTGCACAGGGGCAACTGCATGAGGGCTACACATGTAAAAATCAAACTGTGCTCTTATGAAAAAATGAAAGAGGACAAAAGCCCAGCTAATTAAACGAGATCAAGTAGAGGGAAAATGACTAAGGGATCATAAAACTAGCCGGGACAAAAACCTGCAGTCACAGAGGGATGCCAGGATTGAGTGTAAGAACCACTGGCATACAGTATGTTAACAAATCAGACATTGGTTTTTATCATTTTAACCATCAGAGCCTTACAAATGATCTGATTGTATCTTAATTTTTGTTCACCTCTATTAAGGATTCCGCCATTTAACCTAATTTGTAATATTCATATTTTCCGTTAATATTTGAAAAGAACATTGATCTACAGTTTTGTATGAAATGTGTTACAAGTACAGTATATACAGTACAGTAAATAAATGTTATTACTGCCATTACATCATCACTATAAAAGGTCCAATCAGGAAAAAGAGGAGCATGGCCTTTGATAACTTAAAATAGTATAGCCTGGCAGAGTGTGTGGTACCCCTGCCACACATTGTGTCCAGAGTCCTGGGTTTAAACCCCAAATCAGATACTAACCGTGAGGAGTTTACATGTTCTCTCTGATTCTGCATTGGCCTTCCTCAGATATGCCAGGTTTTCTCTCGCACTGCAAAGATGTGCCCTAGGTTGACTGAAGACCCCTAAAATGGCTCCATGAGGATGTTGCATGGATGCACCCTGTAGTAGACTGGCACACTGTTTGGAATTGCGGTTTACTTTAGCCCTGTGCTGGTTAGTAAATGAATGAGTGGGTACTGTAAAGTAACAAAAACAGAAAAAAGAACATCACCTCTCTCCTCACATATTATTTTGGTGCAATTCAGATTGTAGTGGACTAATTGGCAGCCTGTAGAGTAGACATTTTAGGTTTACTGTTTGAGATCTCGTAGTATATGACAGCAGACTGTTTGAAATCAAAGAGTATAATTTTCAAGGAACTGTCAAACTGATGCTCACAAGTGCCTGATTGTTCCTATATTACACCACAAGGTGGCACATTTTCCTATAAATCACACAAATGCACACAAAGAGTATCTAAAGCAGAAATAAAAAGCTCAGTCCCACATTGAATGAGCTAATGTTTTGTATCCTCTATTAAATTGCCCTCCTCCCCTTAGTCACATAGACTTCCTATATGCAAACTGTATTTTACTGTTAATGTGACATTTTTCTCAGATGTGTATACCCTAAGAAGAACTAACCACAGTGTTTTGTGAAAGCCTTCATATTCTGTATTTCTGCACATTGGTGTGTTTCTAAAACAAATTTAAAATTTTACTAATGTGCGATTTGTTTTACTGTTTAGTATAATAACATAATCTACTTGATTAAAACACTTGAGTTTTTTCTGTGGCCTCATCTTGTACACCTTAGTCAAGAGAAGATGGTTTGTCCTCGTGGAATTTCAGCCCCCTTGTTGTAATCTCTAATAGCTCAGTATTTACCAGCTACATAAACCTAAACTACTAAGTTATGCCTAATATGTCTTTAAAAGGACTCCAGAGGTCTATCCCCACCTGAAGGAAAGTGATGCTGGATAGCATGCCAGCCTTACAAAGGGCCCATTTAGCCATTCACATCCATACTCCTTCAGTGGCTAAAGTCAGAGTCTCCATTCAGCCTAAACATTGTGTGTCTTAGGGATACGGGAGGGCAGTGGCCTAGCAGGAGTTGGATAAGGAGAGGCTGTGAAAATGGCACATGAGATTTTAACCAAGGTGAGTCTGGAGAGAAAGCAGACTGCAAAACAAACTCACAGTTACTCTGTGGTATCTTCCGAATGGGAGGTCAATTAAAGGAAAGCCATTGATAATACAATGGATTCAGAGTTCAGAGAGTAGTCAGTCCCCTTCACTTTCTGCACTCTGTCGTGTTGTAGATTAAATGTTAAATGGAAACATTTGCCATGTTTGCCTATTAATCTACACTCAATAACTCATAATGACAAATTGAAAACATGTTTGCAGAACTCTTCACTAATTTATTAAAAATCAAAAAGCAAAATCTCATCTTCATTGAAGTTTTCAGACCCTTTGCTATGGCACTCCAAAGTGTGGTCAGTTGAGTCCTGTTTAATTCTCCTCGACATGTGTCTAGAACTTGATTGGAATCCACTTGTGGCTAATTGAACTGATAAGACAGCATTTAGAAAGTGTACCTGTGTATAGAAGATCCCACAGTTCACTCTGCACATCAGGACAAAATCCAAGCCATAAAGTCCTAAGACCTCTCTGTAGATTGCTACAATTAAATTGGGATGAAGCACAGATCAGGGAAAGGGGATACAACTATTTCTAAGGCTTTGAGTGTTCCCAGAAGCACAGTGGTGAATTAATAACTGTGAAATGGAAAAGCCATCTTAGAATTGGCTGCCCTGCAAAACTGAGTAACCAGACAAGATGGGTCTTGGTCAGGGGTGGTGACCAGACACCCAGTGGTTACTCTAAGAGAGTTTCAGAGGTCCTCTGAAGAGGTTGGAGGACCTATGAGAAGGATGATCATCTTAGCCACCCTCCATCAATCTGGCATTTATGGTAGAGTTGTAGAGTGAATAACTGGCATATGCTGGTATTTAAAAGACTTTGAGATGATGACTAAAAAGATGCTGTGGTGTGATGTGAGAAAAATTTAACTCTCAGGCAGATCTTCAAGCACACTGTCTGGCAAAGACCAGGCACTGATCATCACCTGCCTAATACCATACCTACAGTGAAGCATGGTAGTGTTAACATCATGCCATGGAGGTGTGTCTCAGCAGAAGGGAGAGAGAGAGAGAAAGACTGGTCAGAACTGAGGGAAGGATGAATGGAGCCAACTACAGAGAAGTATGATGAAAACCTGCTCCAGAATGCACAAGACCTCAGACTGGGGTGATGGCTCTCCTTTCAGTATGATAACAACCTTATGGATTCAGCCAAAATACTGCTCGCATGGCTTTAGTACAAGCCTCTAATTGTTCTTGAGTGGACCAGTCAAAGTTCAGACTTAAAGCCCCACAGAACATCAGTGAAGAGACCTGAAGATGGCAGTTTATAGAGGCTTCCCATCCAATTCAACTGAGCTTGAGAGGTATCTGCCAGGAAGAACAGGATAAATTGACCAAATCCAGGTGTGCAGAGCTTGTAGTGGTTTACCCAAGAACA
The DNA here is from genome assembly GCA_026402145.1 of Polypterus bichir lapradei. Lineage (NCBI taxonomy): Eukaryota > Metazoa > Chordata > Cladistia > Polypteriformes > Polypteridae > Polypterus > Polypterus bichir. The sequence goes on along the minus strand of JANRMT010062857.1, from coordinate 18,690,233 downwards.
CTCAAAGCTGTAATGGTTACCATTGCGGCTTCTACAAAGTGCTGAGTTAAGGATCTGAATACTTATATAAATACAATGTCTCACTTTTTAATTTTACATGCATTTGTGGACCTTTCTGAAAACATGTTTTCTCTTTGTCATTATGGGTTATTGAGTGTAGATTGATGGGTAACAATGGCCAATCTACCCATTTAAAATGAAATCTACAACACAATAAAGTGTACAGAAAGTGAAGGGTCTGAACACCTTTTGAATCCGCTGTTAGTGCATTGAAGAAGTGGCTGCGAGTGTGGAATTTGAAGAGGGCATACACTCTTGTGTTTCTTGCTGGAGATGTTGAGGTAGATTAATTAATTACTAACAATAAATACATTATATAGTGTTGATGATCTTTATAAGCTCTTGTACACTAAAGGTTTGTTCCTTGTGGAAAAGCTGTCCTGTATAAGAATTAGGGATGCACGATAATATCGGATTTATATCTGTATCGGCAGATAATGGGTTAAAATAATTTTATCGGCATCGGACCGATGACTAAATTGGACCGATAATTCGAACCGATATTGATGACGCATTCACTGTGTTCCGGATGTGCCAGACGTTTAGGCGACGCTGGGCTACTGTGCGAAAATGTCTGCAGTGTGGAAGTTTTTCAAAGTGAGTGAGAGCAACATAAAATATGCCATTTGCAACACTTGTTCGACTAATGTTTTGTGCGGAGGGACCAAAGTGCGAAATTTCAATACCACCAACTTAACTACACACTTGAAGACACGCCATCCTGACAAATATACAGAATTCCTCAGAGCAAAAGAGGAGAATCCTGCGCCACCGTGCACAAAATCAAAAACTACAGTAGCTCAACACGTTGATCAGTTACTTGAGAAATCAAAGAAATGTGATAAAGATAACCCTAAAGCTCAAAAAATTACTGCAAAGGTAATGGGATTTATTGCTCTGGACGATCAGCTATTTTCTGTTGTAGAACATACGGGATTTCGAAGGCTGCTTGAGCATCTTGAGCCCCGTTACCAGATACCCAGTCGCCGTTATTTTTCTGACATAGCGCTTCCAGAGTTACGTAAGATTGTGGAAAGTCATGTGCACAAACTCCTTGCTAAAGATGTCACAGCCATAAGCTTTACCACTGATATATGGACATCTGATACGAGTGCTATTAGTATGCTTAGTTTAACTGCTCAGTAGATCGACCGCAAGTTTGAATTGCAGAAAGCAATCTTGCACGCCCAAGAATGCTCTGGATCACACATGGCGTTTAAAAGAATGTTTGAAACATGGAAAATACCCAAACAGAATGTTCATGTAGTATTACGAGACAATGCACGCAACGTTGCAAAGGCTATGGAGGAATGCAAACTTTACAGCTTGTCGTGAACGACGGCGTACTATCCCAGCGCAGCGTCTCGGATACAATAGCGATCGGCAGAAAAATAGTCACTTTAAGCATTCACAATTAACCAACCCGCGGCTCAAAACTATACAAACTGAACTTGGTATGCAGCCAACAATGCTTCAACAAGACGTTTCGACTAGATGGAACAACACATTCTATATGCTGTAAAGCTTGCTGGAGCAGAAAAGAGCCCTTGGGGCCTATGCCTCCGATTTTGAGTTACCTGCAACTCTAACGCCTAATCAGTGGGGTTTGATTGAGAACATAATCACACTCCTTGCTCCATTTGAACAACTGACAAAAGAAATTTGCCATTCTGGAGCCTTGGCTTCTAACGTTATTCCCTCAGTTAATGCTTTAAAACAACTGCTGATTAAAAGCGCTCGTACTGACTTCGGAGTCAAAACCAGTAAAAGCGCTCTCTTGGATGTTGTAAACAATCGTTTCATTGATATTTACACAGAATCCATGTACTGTGTTGCCACTATTGTAGACCCAAGATACAAAGACCGCTATTTCGATGCAGACGGAAAATCATTGGCACTCAAAATGTTGCAAGCTCAGATGGAACTTGCATCGAACGAAATGCAAACGAGTGAATGACAGATAGATGGTCCACAACAGAAAAGGGCCAAGATAAATGACGAGGTGGCATGCACTCTCTTTAAAATGTGCAACGAAATTCTTGAAGAGAACACATTGATGCCCCGGGAAAACAGCCAGATGACAACAGAGGTGAATTTAAAAAAAAAAAAAAAAAAGCAGCTCTGTGGAGCTCTTTACAACATTGTTTTAAGTAAATAACTAGGGCTGTCGGATCGAATATCACTATTCTAACAATTCGAATGTATAAAAAATCTTAGAAGGCAAGAAAGAAAAACGGCAATCGAATGTAAAAGAGCGGTACGTTGGTTTTACCTCGCACAAACTCTGGCTTCATGTTACTTAAGACGTGCTGGACACTACTGTGGGAATTTACAGATCTGTTTTTTGCACGTAACTTTTTAGGATCAGCCTATACGTGTTTCTAAATTGTTAACCCATATTGTTATTAGTCATTAGTTAAACGGTCGGCATCTTCTGTGTTAAACGCACCCATTTTAAAGATCGCTAGTTTTCATCAAGCGACTGAGCCAACTATAGCCTATGCTTCTTTGCTTCATATTTTTGTTCGGTGCGTGTTAACTAAATAGTTTCATAAATAAACACAAACTCGTTTTACATTTTTTTGTTACTTTGCTGTCTTCTAATAATTGATTATAATACACAAAATACTTAAAAGACCTCAACAAAGTAACATTTAATACACTTGTTTCATTTGTAAAACACTTAAAGGGTCACAATTCTTCAGTTTATTTACTGTAAAAAATTAGACACAGGGATATAAGGTCCTCTGGCCTCTAGGAAAAAAAGAAAAAAAATGACTGCATTTACTTTGTTTAAGCAATCACTGACAATTTTGTTTGTTTTTTCTTTTGAACATTGTCTTTAGAAAGTGTCAGTGCGGTGTGTGTCTTATGTTGCTTTTTGTGCAACAGCCAATCACATTCATGGAAGCCACTGTTTTCACCTGAGTCTCTTAAGCAATAATGAGCAACTTGTAAGCAGATCATGATCTACAGTGAAAAGCAAAATATTAATAATAAAATATTTCAAAAAACAGCAAATATAATACAGACATGCATTCAATTCAAATGCCATATACTTATTTTTATTTTAAGGATTCTAATCTTAATCTGACAGCCCTGGTAAAAGCCAAAATGTAGATCTATCTTTTTAGATATGAAAGATGACGCAGAATATAATACTGTTTATGTATGCATGCTACTCAGCAGGTGTAGGGATTTCTTTCTGAAGCACCAATCCCAAGGAATGAAAATCCACTGAAATACTGGAACAACAACTGGAGTCGGTTTCCTACCATTGCCAAAATAGCACGCAAGTTCCTGTCAGCCCCATGTACTAGAGTGGACAGCGAGAGATTATTCAGTTTGGCTTCTAATGTGATCAATGAAAAGAGAAACAGAATTTCTGGTGACAAGGCAGAGATGCTCTTGTTCGTTAAGAAAAGTCTCCCCATCATGCTTAAAAAATAGGAAAGAATAAGCCTCCAGAAAAAAAGTTATTTGTTTCTTTACTGTTGTACGCTTTTCTGTTTTTTAAAATTATAGATTGGTTAGACTTATTCCATCAAAAAGAAAGAAAAAAAGTTATGTGATATTTAATACCGCAGACTGTACAACAAAGGATCACATAGCCAGCCAAATGTGGTTGAGCAGAAGCCATTTTAATGATTGTTATTCTTAAGTGGTATTGCTTATTTCATTGTCATTGTACATTTTACCATTTTTTTCAGTTTTCATTTTTTCAGTTATTGTTGAATTTGTTGTATTTGTTCCATCAAAAAGAAAGAGAAGAGTGTTATTTAAAGCAACAACCTGCAAAACTGATTCCCATATAACCAACAGACAGCCAGCCAAATTCAGCAGATATCATTTGTTTTTAATGATTGAATGTGGTGTGCAAAATTGTTATACAAATAAATTTTCACTTTGTCTGTAATTCTTGTCCAGACAGATCAAGTCTCATTTTTCTCTGTATCTTATAAATATGTATATCGGCATCGGTATCGGCATCGGCAGATAAGCACATAGACATTATCGGATATCGGCATCGGCCCAAAATTCCCATATCGGTGCATCTCTAATAAGAATGACGCAAAAACAAATCAGAAAGGATCAGGATACTTTTGTGATCCCTGCATACTTTGGGAAGCAAAAGAAATAAAAACAGAGTATGAGTGCTATGTATTTTCAAGCTGGAGTCCAAGATCAGGGTGAGGTGAGGTGAGGTGAGGTGGAGTAGGAGGTGCTTGTATGGGATCCAGGCAGGAAGAGGCGGGTCTAGGAGAGCATATGACAAGAGTGACGCCAGACGTGGAATGGGTGTCAATCTTCCATCCTGCTGAGAGAGGAGAAAAAAAATTCATAAGGCAAGAGTGCCAACCCCTGGTCCGGAGGAGAACTGCCATCATCCGAACTCAATTGTTTCCAAAATGCATGCACTGGTGACATCTGCTGAAGCTGACATGGGATTCTTTTTCAGCAAGGTAGTGATTTAAAGAACAAGGCAATGTAAAAAATAAAGAGTAGTTCATTATTGAGTAAATGAACATCACTTGCTCATCAAAGCATAACACTTAATTAATTAAAAAAAAAATAATGCCATACTTGTATACAATCTCCAGCCAACATGAAGGAGCAAAAACGTCAAAAAGGAATTTACAAAGAAAGCAATGGTTGTTTTAGCTGAATTTATCGACAGAAGGGCTGTTAATACACTTACAATTATTATCATCACTACTTATTTTTTTTAAAGTCTGTTGAAAGAATTCAGTCATTCAATCACATACAAGGATTTTAAAAACTTATGTAATTTTCACATTATTGTCATGACTTTTTAAATAATTCACTCTTTTTCGTTCTTGACACAAATGCAGAGTTTGTATTTTTAGGCAGCAGGCTCATCAAAGCACAAAGTTGTATATAAGGCACTATTAAATTAAATTAAAAGTGTTTAATAGGCTGGTTGAGCAGAATATCATGGCCACTTCTCCATGGCAGAGAATCCCCTTTGGAGCAGTGTTTATTTCACCATATTTTACAACATATCACAGCTTTCATGCCTAGCAAATGGCTAGTAAAATGTACCATCTGTTAATAACTCACTGAATAAACGCAAAAAAAAATTACAATGATTAATGGAAGGCACCACATAAGGCAAAAGACAGGAACTCATTTAGAGCCATTAAGTGTTAAAAAGGGGTTACAGTTAATTAAACAATGATAGAAGGCAAGAAAGCATTAAATTGTGCATTGATGCAACATATGTAAGGCATATGTTAAACAGCTCACCAGCCTGACAGCAGGCCTGCCCTGCTTGTTCATGCAAAACATGCAGAAGAGCCAATCAGATGAATCCGTCCGTGAATAACTCACTGCACAAGCTTTTTCTTTTTTATTCCCTTAGTTTTAAATGTATTGTTAATTTTTTCTTTTTAACTTAAATATGTGCAATCCAATATACTGAAACCAGTATGAAGTGTGTGCATTTATCAATGAAATGGCACAGCACTTAAAAGATTTGAATTATAAAAGGTCTCTTCATTTAGCCAGCTTTTGGGTGCCACCTTGTGGGTAGTTAGATTATTACAGAAGAGAGATGATAGTCTATTGAACTGTCCTGGCTGACAGGCTCTGCTCCTTGGGCTTGACTCTGAATGTGGTTTGGTTTATAGTACTTAGTGTTAAACAATAGAGAGGTTAGAGTGCTAATGCACACAATATTATTTTTATAATTTATGAATTACCTGTATAACAACAGCTGCACTAAAAAATAAAACATACATTCACATAGCCCTGGTTGCTAATTCACTACTAATTTAAACCGAGAAACAAGGTTACAAATTCAGCTGTCGACTCCAACTCTCTTGACCACCCTCCATAAAGCAGGTGAAAGAAATGAAATAATGTAGACATGTGGAGATATATTTCTATGTTCATGTTGCCTGTATTTTTTTCTGTTCAGGAAGAAATTTGTAAAAAGTAAAAATAGTTTAACAAAAAAAACAACAATATTTTAAAATATACATGTAGAGTGAGTGTGTGTACACACACACACCCATAACATCATTCACGCAATCTAAAATTTTATATAAAGAAATCTGTAGATACACTTTTGAAATGTTCCCTGTACTCAAAAGAAATAATTTCTGGGGTATGTTGCTATTACAAAGCAATATTAAAATTCATTTTAAGTAGCGTGTTTTAAGGTTTTTGTATCCTTTTCTTCTTGAGCAAAGAAATGTGACCACACGTTAAGCTTTGGAGCTTGTGAAGTTAACAGGGCTGGGACCTCAAACCCTATAGAAAATATGTGTTTTTATAATTCTTAAAATGTTTAAATAAAGTGTATGATGCAGACTTTATTTAAACTTGATGAAAGTAGCCAATTTCACATTATCTATCTATCTATCTATCTACCTATCTACAGTTGTGCTTGAAAGTTTGTGAACCCTTTAGAATTTTCTATATTTCTGCATAAATATGACCTAACACATCATCAGATTTTCACTCAAGTCCTAAAAGTAGAGAAAGCAGTTAAACAAATAAGACAAAAATATTATACTTGGTCATTTATTTATTAAGGAAAATGATCGAATATTACATATTTGTGAGTGGCAAAAGTATGTGAACCTTTGCTTTCAGTATCTGGTGTGACCCCCCTTTGCAGCAATAACTGCAACTAAACGTCTCCGGTAACTTTTGATCATTCCTGCACACCGGCTTGGAGGAATTTTAGCCCATTCTTCCGTACAGAACAGCTTCAATTCTGGGATGTTGGTGGGTTTCCTCACATTAACTGCTTGCTTCAGGTCCTTCCACAACATTTCGATTGGATTAAGGTCAGGACTTTGACTTGGCCATTCCAAAACATTAACTTTATTCTTCTTTAAGCATTCTTTGGTAGAACGACTTGTGTGCTTAGGGTCGTTGTCCTGCTGCATGACCCACCTTCTCTTGAGATTCAGTTCATGGACAGATGTAATGACATTTTCCTTTAGAATTCTCTGATATAATTCAGAATTCATTGTTCCACCAATGAAGGCAAGCCTCCCTGGCACAGATGCAGAAAAACAGGCCCAAACCATGATACTACCACCACCATGTTTCATAGACGGGATAAGGTTCTTATGCTGGAATGCAGTGTTTTCCTTTCTCCAAACATAACACTTTTCATTTAAACCAAAAAGTTTTATTCTGGTCTCATCCGTCCACAAAACATTCTTCCAATAGCCTTCTGGTTTGTCCACGTGATCTTTAGCAAACTGCAGATGAACATCAATGTTTTTTTTGGAGAGCAGTGGCTTTCTCCTTGCAACCCTGCCATGCACACCATTGTTGTTCAGTGTTCTCCTGATGGTGGACTCATGAACATGAACATTAGCCAATGTGAGAGAGGCCTTCAGTTGCTTAGAAGTTACCCTGGGGTCCTTTGTGACCTAACTGACTATTACACGCCTTGCTCTTGGAGTGATCTTTGTTGGTCGGCCACTCCTGGGGAGGGTAACAATGGTCTTGAATTTCCTCCATTTGTACACAACCTGTCTGACTGTGGATTGGTGGAGTCCAAACTCTTTAGAGATGGTTTTGTAACCTTTTCCAGCCTGATGAGCATCAACAACTTTTTTTCTGAGGTCCTCAGAAATCTCCGTTGTTTGTGCCATGATACACTTCCACAGACATGTGTTGTGAAGAGCAGACTTTGATAGATCCCTGTTCTTTAAAAACACAGGGTGCCCACTCACACCTGATTGGCATCCCATTGATTGAAAACACCTGACTCGAATGTCACCTCAAACTAACTGCTAATCCGTGAGGGTCACATACTTTTGCCACTCACAAATATGTAATATTCGATCATTTTCCTCAATAAATAAATGACCAAGTATAATATTTTTGTCTCATTTGTTTAACTGGTTTAGGACTTGAGTGAAAATCTGATGATGTTTTAGATCATATTTATGCAGAAATATAGAAAATTCTAAAGGGTTCACAAACTTTCAAGCACAACTCTATCTATCTATCTATCTATCTATCTATCTATCTATCTATCTATCTATCTATCTATCTATCTA
>JANRMT010062857.1:18650111-18682112 GCA_026402145.1 Polypterus bichir lapradei | reverse complement strand
CTATCTATCTATCTATCTATCTATCTATCTATCTATCTATCTATCTAAATTAATCTGATTGTTTTAAGTACCAGCACTAATCACACATATCGTTTCTAGGGTACATTGCCATTTCTTGACTTTCTTATATTGATTTTACTCAGAATTAATATTTTGAAAGATAGGGGCGTCACTGAGTCCCAAAGCCTGGATACAAGTTCAAATATAATGATTCTTATTTTGTTCCTTCATCTTTCTTTTTTTCCTCCCAACTCTTCTTCCTCCCCAACTCCAAGGTGAGTTTTTAAGCCAGACTCTGGAAAGTCTGGAGGAGGTACTTACAGGTTAGGAGGAAGTGTCATAAAACACGGATGGTCAATCCCTGTAGCTCCTCCTTGTGTCCTCCACAACACCCATGAAATTACAATTCCTGCCTTGCCTAACAGTCTGGAAAATAGAAGCAGAGACATATGAACACTACCCTCTAATGCGTTGGAGGATTATATACTCTGAACAGGCTAACTCTCCCGATCTGGCCTCCTTTTCAGGCAAGAGATCAGTTCTCAACCTGGTTGGTGCGCCAGTTCATCCCTATCTTTCCACACTGGCCTCCCTTCCTAGTAACGGACTACCTGTCTTTCTGGACGGGATGCCAGACAATCCCATATGACACTTACAACATGTTTTTAACTCTACAAAATGGTTTTTGCCATTACACAGTGACTTTAAGTGGATTCAATTGAAAATGAGCTTATTTGTCAGCTCTACATGTCTGTTTCTAATACAATTGGCATCATTTTGTTGATCTCATAGTAACTCATTTAATTACGTTCAAACAAGCGAACAGATTTCATAGCCATATGATTATCGTTTATACAATCAACATACCCATATAATCATCATTTGCATAACAATGTCACAAGGTAATGTTGCCAAGGGGGCAGATTCCCCTCAATTAGCTGATTTTTTTTTTATAACATTCTCTAATCAAAAAAGAGGGCTTGGACGTAGTGCATATTTTGTGGCACTTTCAGAATGTTTGTGGAATTTTCAGTTATTTTTCTTGTCAAACAGTGACTGATTTGCTTAAGAGATTTCAATTATATATCTTTCTGTTAAATATACAGTATTGCAAAGAGTTTCAGGATTTCCATTCACTTGTGTTGTATCAGTCAAAGATCAAGATACAGTATCTTAATATTTGTAATGTTATGAAGGATGGCTTTAGGCTTGTGTGTTTTCAATAATCTAACAAACCTGTTGTCAGTGGACTGCCCTGATTCCCAATCAAACCGAAAGCTCTCCCCTCAAGCCATAAAAGGAGCCCACTGCCTTAGTTTATGGCTATTGGTTGTGCTTCATAGTAAATAGGTGCTTGTTGGATTAAGAATCTATTACTTGAACAGATGTTTGTGTTTGGCATTATTGGGTCCGGGGTTTGGTCACTTTGTATGCCCCTTACTGGTTACATTGGAAACAACTAATATAATTTTATTAAGTAAATCCAGCAACTTACCTTTCTGTTGTAATAACAAGAGTTGAGAACATTAGATCTCCACATATGTTTTATTTTAGAACTATTTATTTCAATTAAATGGAAATATGTAACATCATTTTATTAGATCCAACAAGTTACCTTTCTCTGTGTGAATGCATTCTACAGTAGGTGAATCCAAAGTGGTGAAAAAAAGGTGTTTTATATCTCTATTATAAAAAAAATCTTTGGGAGGGAGACTTGGCAGACGAGACGTGATCTTCTCGGAAGACAATTTGAAGTCCCGCGAGAGACACTTTAACTTGCTTCCATCTCTTAAAACAATGACAAGCGACAAGCAGAACAGGCAGCTCGCCAGCAGCAGAAAGACAGCAGATGATCCGACGGCATCTCCTTAGCGTGCGTTCAGCCGCACTCCCTTCACAACGTGAGCAGCGTTATACGTCCTGCAAGAAAGAGATGTAACCACGCCCGGGGCCGGAAATAAAGGAAAAGTATTGTTTTTACAAAATTTTAAAGTAAAAGTGAAAATAATGCATATGTAACAATCCCCATGAAAATAATAATCTATTTAAATTGTATATTCGGTAAACCAAACCCTGGGGTGGGCGAGCGAAGCGAGCAGGGGGCGGAGCCCCCTAGTTAAATAAATAATGAACATAACGTAGGGTGATTAAACAGAGGTCTAAATTACTTTTTTGGACTGGTCACTGTCTGTGTGGAATTGACACATTATCCCATATCCAAGATGTGTAGGTTTGTGTGAGAGTGTATCATTTAATGAAGACTCATCCCTTTCAAAAGCAGTTTGTGTCTTGAGCTCCATACTATAGCTATGGCACCTACTGAGTATGTTTTTGGGCTTTATGGAAATCATATGTGCCTTCAATGCAATGATGTTTATGTGCAGCCCTACCACTCTTTGTTTTTTCTTGCAGTGTGGTGCAGACAGCAGTGCAACCCAGAGTGTAAACCGACAGTCAAATTGCAGCACCACCACTGGAGTAGAGTGATGTAGTTGAAGCACCCCTTACTGGCATTGACATTGCTACTGTATCTCTGACGTGCCCTAATGCTGGGTATCAGTTAGTGATAAGAAAAACAGCTGAGTTTCAATTTGCATAAAGTGTCACAAAACTGATACTATAATTTATTTCTTAAATGATTTTGCTATTGCAAAACATGAAACTCACTATAAAAAAGAGTTTTTTGGGGGGAGTTTAAAGGTTTGTTTTTTGTGAAGGAAAATATAGCATATTACTCCTGTAAGAACAAGCAGACACCCGTGGGCAAACCCAGTATAACTGAATTTTCAAAAATGAACACAATGCAATTTAAAGCGTTATATTACACATAGGAAGTAAAAATGTTAGGTTTGAATACACAATGGGCGGTCGGAAAATCGAAAGTACACCTTATGAAAAGGATTTAGGAATAATAGTGGACTCTAAGCTAATGACTTCCTGACAGTGTTCAGAAGCCATTAAGAAGGCTAACAGAATGTTAGGTTATATAGCGCCTTGATGCGTGGAGTACAAGTCACAGGAAGTTCTGCTCAAACTTTATCACACACTGGTGAGGCCTCATCTGGAGTACTGGGTGCAGTTTTGGTCTCCAGGCTACAAAAAGGACATAGCAGCACTAGAAAAGGTTCATAGAAGAGTGACCAGGCTGATTCCAGGGCTACATGGGATGAATCATGAGGAAAGAATAAAAGAGCTGAGCCTTTACAGTTTAAGCAAAAGAAGATTAAGAGGTGACATGATTGAAGTGTTTAAAATAATGAAGGGAATTAGTCCAGTGGATCGCGACTGTTACTTTAAAATGAGTTCATGAAAAACATGGGGACACAGTTGGAAACTTGTTAAGGGTAAATTTCACACAAACATTAGGAAGTTTTTCTTTACACAAAGAACTATAGACAGTTGGAAAAAGCTACCAAGTAGTGTGGTAGACAGTAGGACGTTAGGGACTTTCAAAACTCGACTTGATGTTTTTTTGGAAGAAATAAGTGGATAGGACTGGTGAGCTTTGTTGGGTTGGATGGCCTGTTCTTGTCTAGAATGTTCTAATGTTCTAATGTTTTAATGCCATCGGCAAAAAACGTTTTTGGTTTAGTGAATAGCCACTGATGCACCGCTGCTTTCACATCATCATGGCTGTAGCTGGACGTCCAGAATGCCCTGCATCCATCAGACTAGTACGGCCATTTTTGAACATTTCAATCCACTCATAGATGACTCTACAAGAGAGAACTTTATCCCCATACTGAGCACACATGCGGAGATGAATTTGTGCGTATGACAGAATGCTGTTGCTCTTTGGTGTAATTTATAAGTTTCGCAGCCATCTTCACCACAGGGTGACAACTCTTATACTAAACTGCAAGGGCAGCTGGCTTGCCAGACAGAACTAGTCACATGACACTCTCAGACACGACCAATTACTACTCCCCTCCCGCCTTCACTGTTTCTAACATAAATATAAAAGTGAAGAAACTTTTTGAACGTACCTTGTACATACATCAGCAAATTTTATTCTATTTATGCCTTTCATTGACGTCGCCACGGAGGAGCATGCTGTACATTTTCTGCACACCAAAAACACACACACACAGGAAAACACACTGCAGAGAGAGCTGCTTGTGCCCCGTGCCACTACTGCCATTGTTACATATCAACTGCCCTTTCCTGTTTCTTCATTTCTGCTAATGACATTGAATGTATGCACGCCTCAAGCGCCATGAAGCTTTTTTAGGATTGCAATTACCAAAACGGTAAACCAGCAGAACAACAACAGTACAACAAAATATCTACATGTGACAGGAAAGGTGTCTAGTGATTTTTGATTTTTTTTTCTTATCAGTAGAGGACTTTACTTAAAAAGTACATGGCAGACACGTATTGAATTAACTGAATGAAATAAATGCATTTCTTCTTGTGTCAATGGCATGAAGTTCGCTGGAAGTGAAACAGCATTTGTTTTGTGAAATCTTTTTGTGAAGTAAAACAAATTCAATTTTTTAGCACATATTGTTCTGCTCATCATTAGTGTTGGTTAACTCTCTTGATTTGGACGATGATAACCAGACATAGTGACACTATCCCTTTTGACTCAACTTCTATAAGGTTTGGTAGAAGATGAGTAAAGACGCGGAAGTTGTGGGCTCGTTTTCACCCTTTACTTTCCTTTTTCTTTTTATGTTCATTGAGTATATAATACTTGTTTCTCCTCTTCTCTCCCTTTATTTCATATCTCTAGCCCCAACTGATTCATTTACCCTGTCCAAGGAAAAAGCAATCATTTGAGAGATCACAAACAACTGAAGTGAATTACATACAGTAACAAACTTATTTGTATCTCTGCTTTAAATATTTTAAATCAAACTATTATCTGTATTATCTAAACTATATCTCTTACACTTCTTACACACAATCAATAGTTTACATCACTGGGGATGGATATTAAAACTCATATAATACCTTAATACTTTGTCTCTAAATTTGCTCTCTTGCTCACACCACTTCATCACCTAACAGCTAACATGTGGTGAGCGTATTGGCGGCAAAATGGCTGCTGTCACATCATCCAGGTGGATGCTACACACTGGTGGTGTGTAAAGTGGCTCCCTACTCACTGAAGCACTTTGAGTTGTGAGAAAAGCACTATATAAATGTAAATAATAATAATTATTATTATTATTATTACGAGGGAGAGTCAAGCTAAAGTTGGAAAATGGGATTAATTAGAAAATGGAATGAAACTTAACAAAACTGATCATGTCATTGCTCAATGCCGTCTCCAACCTTCTCAGTGCACTTGTGCCACCTGCCTGGAAATGCCAGTGGATTCCAGCAGAATAAAAGGTTTTGTCTTGTCCTCGCAACCCCTCGTGCACCCAAGTTACTGTTGAACACTACATGCCGAGAGGTACTACAGTCACTAGTGCAAGTTACTGTGACTTGCTGGAGACCAATGTGAAGCCTGCCATTTGGTCCAAGCAGCGAGGACTGTTGTCTCAAGGAGTCCTTTTGCTGCAAGACAATGCCCACACGCCCACTCGCTGCTAAGAACATCAAGGTATGTCTGGAGAAACTGAAGTTTGAGGTATTGCCACATCCTCCTTATTTGTGAGACTACACTGAGAAATGACATCATCAGTTTTGTTAAGGTTTGTTCCATTTTCTAATAAATCCCATTTTCTAACTTTAGCTTGACTTTCCCTCATATTACTATTATTATTATTATTATTATTATTATTATTACTAGGAGGCTTCACCCCCTGCTCGCTTTGCTCACCAACCCCGAGCCCCCCCCCCCCCCCCCCCTGCGCTTCAGGCCATTGTGAAGAGGGGGGCTGAACGTACCTCAAGGAGATGCGTCCGCTCCTCTGAAACCACACTTAAACGGTGATACAATGGGAACCAAATCATTTTTTTAAATCCTCTTTGCTTGATCAGCTGTTGACTTGCTGCTGCTGATTTGCTGCGTGATCTGCACTTCACTCGCCTACCCCTTCCCTTCCCCCCTCGCCAGCGCTACATGCTGCTATGCCATGTGATCTGAACTTTTCTCGCATACCAATTCCCTGACCCCCCCATGTGCCTTTGTTTAGAGTGTGGCTGAATGCACACCAGGGTGACGTGGTCACTCCTCTGAAACCCCTCTTACTGTAAATGGTGATAGATTGAGAAACGAGTAACAGTTGTTTTTTCACCTCCACTTTGCCTAATCAGCTACTGGCTTGCTGCTGCTTTCATTCCGCGCGATCGGCATTTCAGGCAGCCCTTCAAACATTTAAAAACCTGTAAGGCACCTGTCCATTTGTCTTCAAACACTATGCGATCTCTTTTTGCTTTTCCTTTATTTCACCGAGTAATATTTTCCATTTGTTTGTACTAATGTGAACTTTTCACTCATTTTTTTGAGACTATAGAATTTTCCTACTTTCATTATCTCTAACCTGCTCTTTATGTGTATCACGTGCCTGTCTCGCGGGATGTTAAAATGTCTCTTTTCAAAAGATCTCTCTTCAAAAATGTTTCTCTGTCTCTCTTCAAAAGATCACATCTCGTTGCTGGAAAAAGGTCTCGTCCCAAGATTTTTTTATATAATAGAGAGATTCGTCTGTTCTTGTGCCTCTTTAGAGTTAGTCAGGTGTTTCACATACAGTATGTTGACTAGGAAAGGCCTGTTTTACAGTATTTATTATTTACATACATTGTAATTTGTTGAAATAAAGCCCAGCATAAAAACGGGCATACAAATTGAATCTTTGAAAAGCGTGAGCAGAGATTATTCTGAAGACCATTTTTTTAGATTCATTTTTCCCAACAGGTGTTACACAAAGTCATGCATGTTATTTGTGTTCTTTTTTCTTAACAGGGCGTAACTGTGAGTTGGAAACTGATGAATGCTGGTCATCACCATGCCAGAATGGAGCTTCCTGTCAGGACCGCCTGAATGGCTTTTCTTGCACTTGTGCAGCAGGCTTCCAGGGAGACCTGTGTGAAATAGACATTGATGAATGCAGAAGTCAGCCCTGCCAAAATGGAGGACAATGTATTGATGGAATTAATGGGTAAGCTTCATTAAATACAGTCAGAGATCTTGGATTACAAAGCTTTAAGAAAAAACGTACCTGGTGATAAATATTAGTTTCATTCTAGCCAGACTAACGTAAAGGCACTGAGAACATGTTAAGAATTTCCCTCGGGATATCTTTTAACATAACATTATCTTCCTTTTGCAGTTACAGCTGCATCTGCAAAAGTCGGAGGTATTCAGGCCCACACTGTGAGATTTTCATTGCTCCCTGTGAAGTGCAGCCATGCCTCAACAATGGCACTTGTGAGGAGAGAGGAGTTGACTATACGTGCAACTGCTGGCCAGGTAAGCTGCCGCTGTAGCTCTAATTCCTCCCATATGAAGCTTGTATACTTTTACCACTTTATTAGATGCACCTGTTCACAAATAGCCTTCTGCTCCAAAAGTGTGGTTGGAACTCAAATCTACAGTGTGCAGAAGTTAAGAGGTGTAGTTGTTGCTTGACCAAACATTAGAATTGTCAAAGAGACATGATCTTAACAGTTTTCATTGTGAAATGATTGTTGGTTCCAAATGTGGAAACAGCTGTACATTTAAGATTTTCCCTCACTACGGTCTCCAGAATTTACAGAAAATTGAGTGACAAGCAAAAAAAAAAAAAAAACATTGAGTGAGTTAATGACTGTCTAGGTGTTAATAAGTGGGTGAGCGTTAATTAGAATGGCCAGACTTGTTCAAGCTGTAGTGAATCTTCCATCACAAATTACAAAAGAGGGTGTAAAGCCACCAGCCAAACCAGAAACTCACCTTGGCTGCCAGAATTGGCCTCACCAATGGCAGTCAAGCTCCAAATAAAAAGAGTCAGGTTTCAGCCACTGCTTCTCGAGTTTAACAAGTAAATATCAAAAAATGACAATAAAATTGGAAGGGAAAACTCAAACACTGTGACCCAAAAACAAAACAAAGTTTCTTCAATATTTGCTAATTTTTTGAAAGGATTCAGGAGGCAGTGTTATGCAAGAAAATGCAGCAAGTGGTTTTATATAGTAACAAGTAGAAGAGATGTAGTCAAAAGACCAAAAAGTGTATGTACTGTATATGGATACCCAAGCAAGACGTCAAGACAAAGTTAAAGTCAAATATAGAGACAGAGAATCAATTACAACAGAGATTCTTAGAATGAAAAGGAAAAGCACAACATTTTCTTTGGGAATTTGTCAGCCTGGATAAAGAAGCAACTTTTCAGAACATTTTTAACTCCAATGAGTAATTGTTTAGGTCACAACCTCAGAAGACATGCTTATAGTGATGCAATAGCAACCTTCGCAAATAAAGCACAAAATGGCTCCGATAATACCATCCAAATTGATAACAGCAAAAATCTGAATAACAAAAAGTCAAAAATTAAAAAAAAAAATCATTTCATTTCATTCATGATCTTCAGGAATGAAAACCAGAGGTGGGTAGTAACGAGTAACATTTACTCCGTTACATTTACTTCAGTAACTTTTTAAAAAAAAAATTTACTTCTACGAGTAGTTTTACTGCACCATACTTTTTACTTTTACTTGAGTACATTTGTGAAGAAGAAACGCTACTCTTACTCTGCTACATTGGGCAACACTCGACTCGTTACTTTTTTCCATTTACACATTTATATATGCTATATTTTAGTCGGAGAGAAGTCACCAGTGGATCTACTGAATGGCTGTTTCACCAATCAGACGTAGCAACAATAATCACATGACCCCGTTTCACCAATCAGACGTAGCAACAATAATCACGACTCCGTTTAACCGAACAGACGTAGCAACAATAATCATATGACTCCGTTTCACCAATCAGACGTAGCAACAATAATCACATGACTCTGTTTCACTAATCAGACGTAGCCATGCCGTCACATGACCACACATAAACTTCCTGCATCCGCAGCCTGTGAGAGACTTTTTAGTCATACAGGGCTCCTGATCACTGCTAAACGGTCACAGCTTCACTGCAGGAACCTTGAGAGCCAACTCCTGCTGAAGCTTAAACATCACTTCACTGAGTGAAGAACAAGCACGTTGTAACCAAACATGCACAGACACACACAGTCATGGTAAAGTGAGATGTCTTGTATGTGCACAAGCTGCCTTGTTCTAATGTTATTTTCTATCAGTTGTACTATTTGGAGGGCAAGTGAACATGCAGTATTATACTGTCAGTGTACAGGATATCTCGTCACTGTAAGTAGTTTGCACTGTTCAAACATCCAAGTTACCTACTGTAGGTATCGGCTTCAAAAGCTTTGTTGTGAAAAACTGAGATTTGGAACTTTGTGTTATTTGTACATCTTTATTTTGTAAACATGTTATTTATTTTTACTCAGTTTTTATTTTGTTATTTGGAAATAGCAGAATTTTCACATTTTATATTTTTGTCTGTCTTATTACATTTCTAAAAAAGAAATCATTTATTATGATCAAACAGTTACTCAGTACTTGAGTAGTTTTTTCACCAAATACTTTTTTATTCTTACTTGAGTAATTTTTTGGATGACTACTTTTTACTTCTACTTGAGTAATATTATTTTGAAGTAATGCTACTCTTACTTGAGTACAATTTTTGGCTACTCTACCCACCTCTGATGAAAACCTCCTTGGTTAAGATGCAAAAATACACCAGATAAAGAAGGGAGCTGTAAAAAAAATTACAAATAAGAGGACGCATATAATAGACAGAAGCAAAAAACCTGAACATGAAGCAAATAAACACATTCAAAGAAAGAACCGTAGGCAACACCTTAAAAATGAAACAGGGGTCAAAGCCAGTGAGTCCTAAATCAAGAAAGAAGAACTGGTTGCAAACAATTGCAAAACTCACAAACCTAATGCTGCTGAGTTTTCTTCATCTTTGAGATAAATACTGTACTACTGAGGCCAGCACCCCAGAGACCCCGGCTCTTTAGGCTCCACATACAGGCAGCAGGGCAGGCGTCAAGGAACTCTAAGACACAGACGCTTAGCATAATACATAACTAAAAAAATAAGCAATACTAAAATAATCAAATACATACAGATCAAAACCAAAAAGAGAATTAACAAAAAAATCTGAAAAAATATTTAAGCAAAAGAATTAAATTAACAAGGTATGTACTTGAACCAAGGCAGTAACCTAGGCTGTACCTTAATACAAGTTAATAGAAAGGCCAAAAATAGCCTTTACAACAGCAGTGCACCGAAAGGCAGCTCAGCATGCACAACATGTCAGGTCTTTGTACAGAATGGACAACAGCAGCAGAGATGTTCAGCCATCAAAATGACAGATAAACTTTGGAACAAAAACTGGAAAATGTGCATAAAAAACAAAGCAAGACAAAAAAAAAGATAGGAAGCAAAATGAAACAAAAGTCAAATACAAGAGGCAATAACGTGGTTGAGAGAATAAGAGGGTCAAAACCAAAAGTACACAAGGCAAAGAGCACAGAGATAAACTTTGAATACTTCAGAGATTTGGTATTCGCTGATTGGATAAGCGTTTGTACTTAAAGTCATCCATTTTTACCTTGTTGCATTGATTACACGTTGGTCCTGACCTTAGACACCACGCCCCTAGCAATGCTGGAATTGGACCAAACGAAGGAAACAAACACTGGTGGTCTTTGAGGATCTAAAGTCAGTCCAAATCATGACATAGACCACTCTGGGTTCCACTCCTTCCACTGAGGCTACAGTGGACATTTGAACACAAAAAATTGATAAAAATGGCAAAAATGTCACCTGACATGATAAATCTCAACTTCTTTTGTGATATGCTGATGGTAGCTTTAGAAACTACCATTAACACCATGAATCCATGGATCCACTCTGCCTTGTATTAATCAGTTCCAATACCATTGAAAGAAAAATATCTCTGACAACATTGCATTGTTATTCAATAAAATTAGAGAACTGATCAAGGGATACAATCATTTTACAATATATATTGTAATTGAATTGGAAAATCTGTCCCATTGCAATTAGCCCGGTCGTTTTTCAATGAGTCAGACTAACTGCAAAGTAAAGTAATGTTTTTTAAATAGCATAGACTCATTGCAGTGAGGCTACACCTGCACATTGCAAAGTTCCTTGGATAATTAAAAATGTCCGCTTCCTTTCTGCTTAGCCGGACTGGTTGTAACATGCTTTGGCTAGTTGCTTTGATACAGATGTGCT
Organism: Polypterus bichir lapradei; assembly: GCA_026402145.1. NCBI lineage: Eukaryota > Metazoa > Chordata > Cladistia > Polypteriformes > Polypteridae > Polypterus > Polypterus bichir. Next base: position 18,670,895 of record JANRMT010062857.1, on the reverse strand, counting down.
AATTTTAAGTTCTACTGTAAAAACAAAAAAAAAAAATAATGATGATGTTAATATTTTCTCTTTTTTAAGAGCTCAGGCAGTTTCAATAGTGATGTGTTTAGTTCCTGTGCCTGGTGAAAAATTGTCAAGATGTGGCATTTGTTTTTAATTCATCACATCCTTTCCATGGTCTCTAAAAATATTTTAAACCAGTAACGGCGCACTGCACAATAACGTGCAGTGAATACACTTCACTTGAGAATTCCTAGTTTTCATCCTATTTCTCTGTACGTTTAACATTCGTTTGCTCAGAGGTTGATGCGCTTGCTGCTTCCTGAGCAGCTCTTGTTTTCTCCACCCTAGCGGCCCGCTGCTTCATTTCTTCCGTCGGCATCTTTTCGTGTTAAAACTGATTAAGTCAGTGTTTGTGTTGCAATTACTTAGTACTTTTTCTTTAAATTTTTACTTAAGGTGACACTTAAGTCTTCAATCTGCCTCAAGAATGATTTAAAATATAAAGAGGTAGGGGAAGTGATGGCGGTGGTAGGGATGAGAGGTCAATCATCACCCCGAAAGCGGATAGTAGACATCACGTAGTATATGTGTATCAAATTTCAGGTCAACAGGTCAAACGGTATGCAAGCTACAGGTGATTTAAAATCCTGGACAGACAAACGAACAGCCACGGTAGTGTATTATATATAGCGATATTGTTTTTGGGGATTTTAGACACCAAGAAATACAATGGTCACACTTATTTTTTTTATTTCTGTACGTCTTTGCATATTTCTTTAACTTTCACTACATTTGGAACTAGTTTGTCATCACAGGACATAAGGAGGCAACATATAATTAGGGTAGTAGTATCCACCCATGGACTAGACAACGTCATGCACTTTCTGTTTTGAAGCTAGCTATCACTAGTAAGAAGTTAACACATTTTGATTAACTTTGAGATAAAGAGTCACAGCCATATTTATATCATTATCTATATATATAGCTGAGTGATACATTCAAAGCTTCACATATATATATAAAAAATCGTCTGTCTGTATGTCTGTCCACTTTTCACGAGAGATCTACTTAATGGATTTAGATTGTGCTTTTTTTGCTTCAACATTTTGGTTGATTTTGTGACTTCTCTCATTGCACTTTCATAGTTCACTTGCAAGAGCGATATATTCGTGCTAATCCGAGACTGAGGCTGTGGGCTGAGGGGAGGGGGAAGCAGCGTGACGTCAGGAGTGGGGAGACAGCCAGGGCCCTCCTCACTCATGCGCCAGCCTCCTTTCGAGTCTGTCTACCTCTGGCCAAATTTTGGAGTGTACTTTGCCTCCACTTAGCTAGTGATGCCTGTTTGTTTATTGATTATCAATGTTTGTCCTGTTACACTACTACACAGGCAGAGTCGTGGGGGACAGCTAGTAACTAATAAAGTAATTGATGCAACATTAACAGTTACAGGACATGTACCGCCATATCACATAAACAAAGAAAAAAACTTAAAAGTAGATCAAACTAAAAGAAGTGGGAATTCAGGGTGTTGTGAATAGAATTGGCTAAAACACAGGAAGCAGAGGGAGAAGGTGCGAGGAACCCTAGCAGAATTGGTGGAAGATAAGAGTGGTGTCCTTCAGGGGTCAGTTCTAGGGCTGCTTCTATTGTTAATATATATAAATGATTTGGATAGGAATATATAGGAATATAAGAAACAAGCTGGTTGAGTTTACAGATGATACCAAGATAGGTGGATTGCCAGATAATCTTGGATCCATTGAATTATTACAGAGGAATCTGAACAACATACAGGCTTGGGTAGATTTGTGGCAGATGAAATTTAATGTAAATAATGCAAAGTATTACTTATAGGAAGTAAAATGTTAAGTTTGAATACACAATTGGAGGCCTGAAAATTAAATGTACACCTTATGAGAAGGATTTAGGAGTCGTAGTGGACTCAACATTATCAGCCAGACAGTGTTCAGATGCCATTAAGAAGGGTAAGAGAATTTTAAGTTAAATAGCGCCCTGATGTGTGGAGTACAAGTCCAAGGAGGTTCTGCTCAAGCGTTATAACGCATTGGTGAGTACTGTGTACGTTTCGTCTCCAGGCTGCAAAAAGGACATAGCAGCACTAGAAAAAGTCCACAGAATAGCGACTAGGCTGATTCCAGGGCTACAGGGGAGGAATTATGAAGAGAGATTAAAAGAGCTGAGCATTTTCAGTTTAAGCAAAAGAAGATGATAAGGAGACATGATTGAAGTGTTTAAAATTATGAAGGGAATTAGTACAGTGGATCAAGACGGTTATTTTAAAATGAGTTCATCAAGAGCACAGTTGGAAACTTGTTAAGGGTAAGTTTCGCACAACAATTAGGTTTTTGTTTACACAGAAAACTATATACACCTGGAATAAGCTGCCAAGTAGTATGGTAGACAGTAGGACTTCAGGGACCTTCTGATGCTCAGGCCTACTTGAAATAAAGCTAAGTAGAACTAAAGAGAAATGAGAATGCTTGCATTCACCAAAGCTTAACATGTCCTATGGCAGGTGTGACTGATGCAGCTGAGTGATAAATTCAAAGCTTCACATAAATAAGAAAAATCAAGACAATTATACAATTTAACTCAAAACACAAAACTAATAACAGAATTAGATTCTATATGTATCAAAAATAATCAGAGAGATAAAGACATTCCCTGCTCAAAGTCCTAGAGGGGCAGACAAGAGAAACCTCAAAGCTGATATCAGTGCTATCAGAACTATAAGGTAAAAGTACAGATAGAAAACTACAGAGTTTGTGATCAAACTGAAGCAAACAGTAGCCACTGCTTCCTCCATACCCGATGTGCCTTACACCTTCTGTGGTTGTTTTTTACCAAACAACACTTAAACATACAGCAGGACCACAACAATGGCAAGTGATGAGTTTCTCATGTTGTTTACAGATGAGCTGATGAGATGCTTGACAGGAGCCTACTCTTGTAAACCTACAGGTTATAAAGATATCTTAGGCTGTGCCCTCAAAGTATGTAGGAATCAGCTGGCAGGTGTCTTCTTTGACATTCTCAATATACCTCTGGCTCAAGCAACAGCTCGCATCTGCTTTTAAGTCTTTTGATCTTGTGCTTTTGATCTTGTGCTAAAGAAACTTGCCTCTGAATAATGAAAGGCCTATGGCAGTCATCACTTTGGTTGTGAAGTGCTTCAACATGTTGGTCATGACACACATGACACACTTCGCTGTGTTGTGCATTGCCCGAAACATCCCGTAAATTCCGAGTACACCTTGCCACAATATCTCTGAAAGGGATGTTTAATGGTTACATCCATCAATCCAGGGATACACCCATTCCAGCAAGCATCAGGCGTGAGACAGAAGCAAAATCCCTGGACAGGGCATCAGCTCATCACAAGCTGAACACAAGCATACACATACACTAGTGTCATTTTAGCATCACCAAATCCCCAAACCTTCATGTCTTTGGAAGGAAACCGGAGCACACTGTGGAAACCCACCAGGAAAACATGCAAACTCCAGGCAGGGAACACCAATGACATGACTCCCTACTGCAAGACACCAGTACTACCGCTCTGCCACTGTGCCGCCCCCATATGTGTAATTATTAACAGTGTTCATTATTTAAATGAAGTTAACGATTTATCTGTAAAATGTAACATACATTAATGCATTTCATCATCAAAGTGATATCAAGTATAAGTCTAAGGATACTAAATTGCAGAGAGTTGGAATATCATACATTTAATGTGTTCTATGGGGTGATCTATTGCTGTTTGCTGCTGCTGTCAGGTCAGGAGGAAGCTCCAGAAGCATGTAGCGATTAACAGCTAGGTTTGTCTTAAGATGATGTTTACGAAGGTCTACTTTAATGATAAAGTAAACTACAAGATTAAAGTGGACATTTTGAGATTAAAGATGAAATTTAAACTTTATTCACAAAATACACCTTTTTACCATGTCCTTAATTTTTTTCTCTATGGCTCAAATACACATTCGTACATTCTGATCCTATTGTGAAGGTGCAAAAAAAAAAAAAAAATCACACAGAAGATGGTATGTGAGACTCTTACATTGAGGAATATTCGGCGCTTGAATATAAAAGCACCACGAATGCATTTGTATGTTGGCATTTTGCTTCACCATATCGAACCATTCATTAACATCGGAGAAGGCACATCGATCCTGTACAATCCACAAAGCGGCTTTCTGTCACATGTAGAAAGTAAACAGAGACTCTGACATCACATTCCAACTTTTATCACACAGCGCCTCCCAAATATTTGCCGGTACTGCAACTCACTCACACGTCTCGTTAATTTCTGAGGACCTGCTCAGAGGACGTATTAAATGAATGCTGGGAACGCATGGCAGCCATGATGTATGCGCGTACCTGTTCTGAGTGTGAAGTATAAATGAGCCCTAACAAACCAGACAACCTGGACTCACATCAGTGTGCCTTTTAAAGAAAAAGATCACCAGAAGATGTAAATTCCACAGTTATTCATGCATGATATGAAGTTCCCTTGATACCAGCAAGGAAGGACAGAGGCCTTGAATTAAACAACAACCTGTGAAACTGAAGCCAGCACTTCCTGACTGGTAGAGTTCAGGCTTGGAGAATGTGCATCTAAGAAAATCTCCTCAGCTTTGGGTTTTCAGCCCATTGCTCTTTTTCCAGTAATGCATGATTGTGCTGCCATTGAACATTAGTCGTGGTTGTTAAAGGCTGTGTACTAAAAATCTGCATAATCACTGTAAGGTTAAAGAAGACCAAGTGGTTTAGAATTGCAAGCAATGAAACACGCATATGTTAATAGCAGAAAGTCAAAAATGTGAGACAACTCAGTTCAAGAGGCAAAACGAGAATCAAGGTCTTAAGGCCGAAAGCTGTCACAGCTGAAATGAAACTAATACTGATTGAAAGTTCTTTATACTAATGCTACAATGTATTCTTTAATGTGTCTTTAATCCAAAAGACAGTGTTAGATGCCCTACATTTTATACTGGAGGGACAGATAACGTTATGTTCACCTCTTGACAGCAGCATTTAAAAAACAGTAGTACCCAAGATCACAATGCGGAAAACAAACAATTGTTATGGAATTGTCCATGAAGTACTTCCATGTACATTTTTCACTATTGATACCACAAGAAATCACTGAACAGAAGATTTTACAATATGATACTGTGCAATAATATATCTCAAACAAGTACATTCCCTTATATAACATTTGTTTGTGCACAAATAAATTTAGAGTAAAGTGAACAGAAAATGTAATGAAGTGAATAACTTTACTAATATTTTTATTTTGAAATTAAACACATTGGATCAAATGAAATAAAGAAGCTGCACAGATTGGTAATAAGAGTGGCTTATTGCCTTTGTACATGTCAACCTTTACCAATCTAGGTGTGTGAGTGTATTTGAGTGTCTTCATTCCTTCTTCATCATCCAGAATGTGCTATAGTAGGGCAAACCAGCTGTTAGCTTGTAGGGGTTGTGGGGTCACTAAAATTCATACCGTCCAAAGACAGTGATTTGTTTAATTTGTTGCGAGGACCCCAGGAAAACACCTAACATTGACCTGGCACACACATACTCACACACAGACACACTGATTAGCATCTCTATAAATAAAGAATATATGAGGGACATTCAAAAAGTTTCCGCACTTTTATATTTTCTTTGGAAACGGTGAAGGAAAAAACCTTTTTCGCTGATGGCTTTAAAAAGTTAATACGACGCTGGGAAAATCGCATCGCAAAGGAAGGTGACTATGTAGAAAAATTATGTCATTTGTTTTTGAAATTCTTAATAAATAGAGTTTAAAAAAGGTGTGAAAACATGTCCCTCATTTTAATCAAATAATGAAGAAAAAATATTACACGTAAATGTGTACACAATTGCCCTCCCCAGTTTCCTGACAGTGATAATTACTAACATACACGAAATTGAACGAAACAACAAACAATGAATAAGCAATGAAGTCCAACACAATCCAGTACAGCAGGAACTGATGCCAATGAATGAGTGGAATGAAAACCCCTGTAAACAGCCCTCTGAACAAAATGTAAAGTTTTATCCTACCAGGTTCCCATTGCAGTGTGAAGATTTGATGTGATCAGGAGCACACTCCGGGTGAAGACGAATCCAACCAAGATGAATCCACACTGACAAGCAGGCACAGGACAGCACATACATTCAGATGAAAGATAGTTGTAGTTGTAATCCAATGGTGTGTGTGGTCAGTAGAAACAAAAACAGAAAGATGATCATCATCCTCTCAGAGTCTTTTTCGCTTGATTAATTTTCTTCCTAGTAACATCGGTGTCCCCCAAATCTGCCCAATAGCGTAATACCATCAGGGCTGCTGGGAGTTGTAGGCTATTTTAAGTAGTGCTGCTACAGGCTATCTTCACTCATATATTTCTTTGAGTGTGTGAGTGTGTGTGTGTTTGTGTGCATGCCAGTCTGCATTCTTGTGTTTGCATGTGCATCCATGTACTGTATATTTAAATAAATAATATATCTCAAAAACTATTTGTGCAAAAAAATTGCAGATCAATAAGTCTGGTCCTATGACTCAAAAGGACAGACTGTAAAACTGTTCCTCCAGCAGATATTGATGGACATAGGTCAAATAATTTTTGATAGATATGGGGATAAGTGCTGGTCCAAACTGGACCAAAAACAATGAGCATGGAGACTTTAACGAGACAAACACAATACAGCTTTTTCAAAAAATGTCATTTTTTTCTGTAGGTATCGTTATATACTGTATGTATCTCAGCGTTTAGGGCAGATATCTCAGAAAATTGAAATATATGTTGTGACACTAGAGGGCGTTGTCGCTCCTCCAAATCCACAGTCAACATGTCCAGACACCAGGTACAAGTACCAGAAATAATTTTAATTTCTTCTATCATGTGCACAAAGCACCTCCTCCTCCACAATACACAATAATAACCAATAATCAATACAATAACAATCAACAATAATCCTCCTCTCCACCCAGAAGCTCCGTCACTCTTCCTCCCAACTCCGGCTCTGCTTGCTGGGTTTCCCACAATCCTTTAAATAGTCTGTGACCCAGAAGTGCTCCTGTCCTTCAGTCCACGTGATCCAATAGCACTTCCGGGTTAGATAAAAATTCATATTTTTCTTCAGCCCGGAAGTACTTCTGTCCTTCCATCCCCATGACGGGTTATAACAGAAACAACAATCTTCATGTCTCCCTGCAGTGTCCCCTAGCAGCACCCACGGTATCCAGCAGGGCTGTAAAGCCGAATTCCATTTTCCATGATGCCCTGAGGGAGTCCGGGGCACTTCCATGTTGCAGGGAGGATTCCATCTAGATGTATTGGCTGGAATAAGCTGTCGGTCATCTCTCACAATGTATAACCATACCTTCAGAAAAAATTGACTAATCTGTCTGTATCTTTGCTAGGATGTAATCATCCAGCAGCTCTACACAAAGTCAAAATTTCTTCACATTTTGAACTTTATAGAACTGAACTCAATAAACTTCATGTAAGTAAAATATAACATAAAAATAAAACTAATAATCCTTAAACAAAACAAAAACAGAAACTAAAATTGTATGATTTAAAGCCTTAGGGAAGTCTCCAACAAAATTTTGTTAAGTTAAAATAAATAAATAACAAAAGACACTGAACTGTAACATTGGATATGATAACTAAAAGAAGTTAAACTTCTCACTGAATAGTCTAATGAGAATATTCTGTCCTGCATTGTCACAAAAACTATGGAGTAAAACTTTGGAAGACTTGGGAATATTGATGTAGGAAGAGTGTGTAGTTTCGGGGTCCACATCACTGAGGATCTCTCATGGCCCCTCACCACTATGTATCTTGCTACGAAGGCTCAACACATCCTTCACTTTTTAAGAAGACTGAAGTAAGTTCATCTGTCTCTCCGGCTCCTTTCTAACTTATACACACTCAGAGTGGTTTGCTTATTGTCTGTTTGTATCATTCTCTGTTGTGGAAATGCACTACGGGAGACTCCAAGTCCCAGCAGCCAGTGGTTAAAATTGTCTGCATCAAGATTGGACACATCATTCTAATGTTCTTATTCATATGGACATTTACATCTTAAGATAGACCTTTACACTATATCAGACCTCACACAAACCAGCAGCAAACTGTTTGCCCCTGACATCCAGCAAGCAAACAGGATCTCAAATAGTTTCTACTTTTTAATAATTAAACTGTTGACTCCCATATAGTGCAATCATTTGCTCAGCCCATAGCCAATATACTGTAATATACTGTAAGTACCTCCACAATTAAGTTTTGATTTTACTGTCTTATTGTTTCTTGTTCTGTCTGACACGTGTTGTATCTTTCTAGCTTTATTTTTGCATCTTGTCATGGTGACATGGGTTGACTAATACCCCAGGTGGAGTGAATGGTTCCTTACCCGGCCAGGAATCCGTGATAAAGGAAGGATATGGATGGACAAGCATCCCGACTGGGTTGGTTCGTTGTACCTTTGCAGGTCAGGAGACCATTAAGAGGGTAGGGCAGAGGGTGACTTGCTGCCAGGACTACGTGCTCCCCCAGTACACCAGGTGGCAGTATTCCTTTGGTATTGTTCTTTTCTGGACAGCCGCAGGTTTATATGAGAGTTGCAGATTTGGTCGGCTTCTTGGGTGCCACTAGCAGGAGCTGCTAGTAGCAGGCTCCCATTTTACAGAGAGGTTCCACCAGACCCAGAAGTGCTTCCAGGTGGCTATCCTGTTGCACCGGAAGTACTTGGGGGTTTAGGTTGCGTTATCCTACAGTCAGAGTCTGGAAGAGGTGGACAAGGCTTGCTTGGAGGTGGAAAAAGGAAAGAAGAGGAATTGTGACTGATTTAACAGATCATGTGGTTTGGTTGTGTCTGCATGTTTTGGGGTGAAGCAGGTCACAAGCTACTAATTTTTTTATTTGAAATACTTACATATTTATTATTTATTTAGTGTCAACCACCATTGCTCTTTTTAGTAGTTTGCAACTGTTCTATCTGCTTTCTCATCTGCACTTTATTTAATGCCTTTGCATTTTTCTGTGCAAGTAGAACCAGCAACCAATCCACATTAAGTCTATAAGGTACAATGAGAACAACTTGAACTGAACTGAACTCATTATGCCAAGATTATTTGAGCTTCCAGAAGCCATTAGAAGGAGGATTGAGGATCCTTATGTTTTTGCAACGAGTTACAAAACACTATAAAGATATATTTTCTATTGACTCTGTTGAGAATTTTAATGATCAGATGCATATTACCAAAAAAAAACTCATCCTAAATAATTAATTAGCATGCCGATTGAAAGATAGCCAAATGAGCTTTAAAGAACTCCTGGTCAAGTATTGTTTTGGTGGCTGAGTTAATCCTTAGAAAGAGAATGAACAGATGTGGTGTCCATGGCAGATCTTGAGGGAAGAACTTAAAATACATAACTGAATTTTGCTAGGGACCATCCCATCTGTGTGTGGAACAGAAGCCCTGGAAGGTGAAAGTTGGAGCTGCTTTTGCAGCAATGCCAGATGTGCCGTGTTAGTCAAATCAAAAACTGCTTTTGAATTGAAACACCAGCTGTAAAGCCTGATGGTTTAGAGCTGCTTTGTTTCCTTAAAGCCTGGGCAGGTTACTATTAGTGGATCAATTCATCAAGGCCAGCAGACACATAAAGGAAAATAAAAGAAACCATTACTTCACACAAAAACTGCAGTTGAGTCAAAGATTTTTGCAGAGACTGGGAGAATTTAGTAATTTTGCTATGTACTTTCTTTAGTTTTTACCATTTTTAGGTATTTGTTTGGTAATGTCACCACCTGCACCAGTTTGTGTTTCTTTTGCTATAATGCTGCATTTCAGGAGGACACATTGACATTCACTTGAGTGTGTCAGTAGCATCATGAGGCTGTCTACAAAATCTGGAGACCATTTGTCTTTTGAAATAAAAAGATATAGCAGCAAAAGAAGGTTTTCATGTTTGGGAATTTCATTTGTTTTTTGGTTTTCTTGTGGTTTTTGACTGCTTTCTTGCCTGCTTCAAGTCCTACACGTTCTGCTCACTCCTTTTGGTTCTAGTTACTTTGACAAATGTAGGGTTTATTGACCCAACCTGTCTGATTTCTCTATTGGATTACCCCCTTGAAAGTTTCTCGCCATTTTTTAAAAAGTAAGCCCATGCTCTGATTGCATTGTCACACTATGTGATCGTTTGTACAAACACAATGGAGACAAAAGAGAAAACAGAAGAAGACAGAAGTAGTGTTATGATTGCGCTCTCTCATTTTCTATGGGAAGTCTGGACCTTTTTATGATAAAGAATGTGTCAAGTTAGGGATTTTTATTTTACAACAGGAAATCTAAATACACCAGGAACGGCGCACTGCATGATAATGTGCAGTGAATCCACTTGACTTGAGCATTTATACTCTTTCTCTGTACGTTTAGCATTCGTTTGCTCAGAGGTTGATGCGCTTGCTGCTTCCTGACCAGCTCTTCTTTTCTCCACCCTAGCAGCCCGCTTCTTCTCTTCTTTTGTTGGCATCTTTTCATGTTAAAACGGATTACGTCAGTGTTTGTGTTGCAATTACTTAGTACATTTTCTTTAAATTTTTATGTAAGCTGGCACTTAAGTCTTCCATCTGCCTCAAGAATGATTTAAGATATGAAGAGGTAGGGGAAGTGATGGTGAAGGTGGTAGGGAATGAGAACGGCGCCTGTACGCATGCGCCACATGGCCGCCCTGCTGGCCGCTGCCGAGAGTTGATTCTACAATAAAATAAAATAAAAATAAAAAGAGGAATAACCTTGGAGGTCAATCATCACCCAAAGCGTGAACAGTAGACATCACTTAGTATATGTGTACCAAATTTCAGGTCAATACGTCAAACAGTTTGCGAGCTACAGGTGATTTAAAATCCTAGACAGACAAACAAACAGCCATGGTGGCGTATTATACTCGTATATAAGGATTATATGTTAGCTTTTTCTCTAAAATCTGTCCATTAAAAAGTAAACTATTTTTGCATCTTGCTGCAACAATATTTTTGTTTTGTTAAATAACTTCAGTATACTTCTATGGAGATCTTACCCAGATATACTCAGGTGTGCACTGCTTGTTATATCATCAAAACTTATGGTATAAAGGTCAACACATCTACTTATGATTATCTGAGACTTCTAACTACTTTGAGTGTATTTTTTCCTGTCGTCCTGTCGTATCAGACTTCTCTCACTAACTAATGACTTTAAATTTTGATTAGTGTTTTGGGCTTGATGAAAGATTTAGAATAGACTTTAGGTTACAAACTGTCATTATTTGATGATGTTTCATTCTCCAGATCCTTCCTCTTAAAACTCTACTGTCTCTTTGAGTCAGTCAGAGACAGTACAGAAAGAGAAGCTCATTACAGGCCCTCTCACTACTGTGAAAAATTATTAGCTAAGTACCAAGGTCTTATGGATGAACCCACAAAGGTTTGCTTTGCCCATCTACCATTATGCGAATATGAACACCTACATGACCACTGATGTTCTTAAAGAGCAAACAAAAATACTACTACAGAACTGAAAAATGACAAAGCAGACTTGAACAAGAAGACTGTTAGCTGCACAATCATCAGACGTACCCACAAAATCAGAAGTGCATGGCGCACAGCACCACCCATGAGAAGTCACTCAAAGGGCTGCTGCTCTGCATGCATGGTGCTCTAGATGGTGGGCCACACATGTCTGAGCAAACTATCGACAAAGCTCCCCAATTCATGCTCACTGTCCTTCCACCATATGTCTGTTGTGACAGACACAGATGGATAGAACTCCGGGGTGGGACAAGAAAATGCTAAAAAATAGTCTGTTATGTGCAAGGTGCATTTTCACAGATAGTCTAAGTGCTTAAAAAGAAGCAGCTAATTAGGTACCAAAGGACAGACGCAGGCAGTTCCAAAAAGCTGCTATTATGTTACATACTGAATTAAATGGCCACATCCTCCATGTCACATGGTTATGTCCCCATGAAATCATGATGAAGAGGCCATACTAGATGCCTGGAAGAATCTAATTTTAAAAAACAAAACAAAATAAATCATAAAAGAAACTCAAAATATGCTCAAGCCAGCATCTACAACTGACGCAATCATGACTTCCACAATTCCAGTACATCCTACAGCAGAATGTAAGACTTCTGCCAAAAAATTGAAGCTGTAAAGAAAATAGATCAATGATTCAAAACACCTGAGCAAATTTACAATGGCCAATAAAGAAAAATGGAGTGATTTTGGATAGGAAATCAAAGCTGAAATATCAATCATACTGAGATGCTGAGTGGGGACTTCAAGTATTCTGTACACAAAATTTGGTGTGTTGAAGTAATAGTGTGTGGGCGAGTGCACAGACATTCCCTTAGGTCGATGTAAATGTCTGATAGATTTCTTCCACATAAGAAATGCCTACACAAAGGTATTTCTCGTAAAAGGAAAAGCTCTGGGTACTAAATCGTGAAATTTTCTTACTTTTAGTCCCCTAAGAAATTGCATTTCCTTACATTTTTGTTGAATAGATACTCACCAGGTGTAATCTTTCAGGATTGTTTGTTAAATAAGGTGATCTTCATTATTTATAGCTTTGAAATTTTTTCATAAATATGCGGTAACAACCCACTTGTGCCAATTCAGCCTCTCCCTGCGCCATTGAATCCAAGGCAGAAGTCTGCTCTGGGCAGAGGGCCAGTCCATCTCGGGGCCCACTCACTCATACCAGGCCATTTACAGCTGCTAATTCATCTAAAGTACGTGTCTTTTCTGTGGTGGAAGAAAAGTCTTCTGAGGAAAAAATGAATACAAGCTTTTCAACCATAATGACTAGACCTTGATTCAAACCCTGTTTTCTAGAATGTAAGACACTGCTATTGAAATATACTGTATACAGTAATGGCACTGACTCTTGGTGTTCTAAGATCTCAATGGACTAGTGATAGAAGTGAATGATAGGTTATGGCAGTGGCTGTGTGTGTACTCTGCTGTTCGTATTTCAGTACCCCAAACACCATGGAATAGTGGAGCAGAGACAGAAGTATTATATATATGTTTTTTTGCTTAAAGGTGGGTGGGGACAATTAGACAGCTCACTGAGTGTCACATTTCTAAACCAATCCAGCGCCTCATGAAGGTGGCACTCAAAGTAGGGGCAATGATTTTGAACTGCAAAGATCAGAGGTGCTTTCGTTAATCTGGTCCGACAAGGAGCAAACTTCTGATTGCAATAAACTGTCTACAACCAAAAAGTCTCCTAGAAAGATGATGATTAAACTTCTTCCTCTTCTTTTGGCTACTCCCGTTACAGGTTGCCACAGCGGATCATCTTTTTCCATAACTTTCTGTCCTCTGCATCTTGTTCTGTTATGCCCATCACCTGCATGTCCTCTCTCACCACATCCATAAACCTCCTCTTAGGCCTCTTTTTCTCTTGCCTGGCAGCTCTATCCTTGGCATCCTTCTCCCAATATACCCAGCATCTCTCCTCTGCACATGTCCAAACCAATGCAATATCGTCTCTCTGACTTTGTCTCCCAACCGTCCAACTTGAGCTGACCCTCTAATGTCCTCATTTCCAATCCTGTCCATCATCATCACACCCAGTGCAAATCTTAACATCTTTAACTCTGCTACCTCTAGCTCTGTCTCCTGCTTTCTGGTCAGTGCCACCGTCTCCAACCCATATAATATAGCTGGTCTCACTACCTTCCTTTAGGCTTTCCCTTTCACTCTTGCTGATACCCATCTGTCACAAATCACTCCTGACACTCTTCTCCACCCACTCCACCCTGCCTGTACTCTCTTTTTCACCTCTCTTCCACAGTCCCCATTACTCTGTACTGTTGATCCCAAGTATTTAAACTCATCCACCTTCACCAACTCTACTCCCTGCATCCTCACCCTTCCATTGACCTCCCTCTCATTTACACACATGTATTCTGTCTTGTTCCTACTGACCTTCATTCCTCTCCTCTCCAGAGCATATCTCCACCTCTCCAGGGTCTACTCAACCTGCTCCCTACTATCGCTACAGATCACAATGTCATCAGCAAACATCATAGATCATGGGACTCCTGTCTAATCTCGTTTGTCAACCTGTCCATCCCCATTGCAAATAAGAAAGGGCTCAGAGCCGATCCCTGATGTAATCCCACCTCCACCTTAAAAGCATCTATCGCTCCTACCGCGGACCTTATCATTGTCGCACTTCCCTCGTACATATCCTGTACAACTCTTATGTACTTCTCTGCCACTCCCGACTTCCTCATACAATACCACAGCTCCTCTTGAGGCACCCTGTCGTATGCTTTCTCCAGGTCCACAAAGACGATGCAGCCTCTTCTGGCCTTCTCTAAACTTCTGCATCAACATCCTCAGAGCAAACATCACATCTGTGGTGCTCTTTCTTGGCATGAAACCATACTGCTGCTCACTAATCATCACCTCACTTCTTAACCTAGCTTCCACTACTCTTTCCCATAACTTCATGCTGTGGCTCATCAATTTTATCCCGCTGTAGTTACTGTAGTCCTGCACATCCCCCTTATTCTTAAATATCAGCACCAGTTCACTTCTTCTACACTACTCAGGCATCCTCTCACTTTCCAAGATTTTATTAAACAATCTGGCCAAAAACTCCACTGCCATCTCTCCTAAACACCTCCATGCTTCCATAGGTATGTCATCTGAACCAACGGCCGTTCCATTTTTTAAGACCCTGGTTAAACATACCGTATAAATGTGTTAAAAATAAATGTAGTCTGTTGCAAAGAAAAAACCTTGAAAAAACTTCATATTATACATTGGCATTCAAAGACATCAATGGACGAGTGCTAGAAGTGAACAATACATTGTAGCAGCGGATGTGTGTGCTCTCTGTTGTTCACAGTTCGATACCCAAAACACCAGAATCAGTAAATGTGGCTAGTGACACAACCATTACTCGAGCAGTACCAGGGACAGAACTGCACAGCATCTACCTTCTGACTGTACGTCTAAGCTAATAACTTAAGTAATTTAACATTACTGACTAATTAGAAATACAAACATGCCATACCAGAATATAATTGCAGCATTTTAACATGTTGTATGCCCATAGACCACAATGTTTATCTAAACTCCATTTTCTGTTGTTATGCCATGTAGTGATGCAATAGTCAAAATGACAGATAGATATCTCAGCAGACAAGAATCAGTTCTCAAACTCGTGGGGTCAAATACCTACAGAAGTGTACAAGTGTGTGAGTCTGTCTGTCTCTTTTGTTGCCACGCTCATTACAATATACAAATGAATAATTAAGCTTCAGTTACTCTGTGCTACTGAGCTCCTGAATTGATAACAGCATCACATTTTTTGTTCAATTTCTTTTTCTCTCTCCCTGTCTTACCATAGTTATTTTAAATATTTTTCTAGTATAGTAATAGAAATTGGATGCTGCAACACCAGAATGTTTAAAGTTTACATATTTGGAGGAAATTAAGGCTGGGCTTTTAGGAAGAAACCCTGTCAGTGGTGTCTTCTCAGTAGTATATTTCACCACGTTGAGAATAACATTTAGTGCCATGAGACCAGCTGGGGATTGGCATCAGGGCTGAGTCAGGAGCAGTATGAACTGGCATTCCATTACTCGAATGAGCAGGTTCAGTACCTATAAGAAGGGTGAGTTTGCCACAGTCACAATTGCAGTGCAGCTAAAGCAAGTGGTATTCGTAAGGACAGAGAACTGAAACAGAGAGAAAAGTGAGCAAAAATCTATTGATACAATGTTGGCAAACACTGGGCAGCTGTACTTTGTGTTCAAACATGTGATTTCTCAGTTTTTTTATTTTTAATAAATTTGCAAAAACCTCAAGTAAACTTTTTTCATGTTGTCATTATGGGGTGTTGTGTGTAGAATTCTGAGGAAAAAAATGAATTTAATCCATTTTGGAATAAGGCTGTAACATAACAAAATGTGGAAAAAGTGATGCGCTGTGAATACTTTCCAGATGCACTGTAAATGTTAAAACTTCACTCAGACAACAAGTGGGTGCAGGAATCAAAATCAAGATGATGAATTTGTGAGGCAGCAGAACTAACTTTTGTGTCAGCCATTAGAGAGCACGGAGACCATGCAAAACTGGTATTTCAATCTGCTCCTCACAGGATACATACTGACACACATTCCACCTTTCAGTTACATCAGGGCACCTTAGACATTACCTCAAAGAGATTTGTAATCCTCTCCTTAAAGAAAATTAGTACTGAACATAGAACAGCATCCCTTAACTGCTTACAATTCCTCCTTTAATTGTACTTGGTGGTTTAACATAACCTCTTGTACATGGTTAAAGAAAACGTTCATTTCCATCTTTTGTTCTTGCCAAATGTTTGACCTGTGGTCACTTCTCTGTGGAACAAATCTGTAATTCTTGCATCTTAATGTGGTAGTTATCAATAGGCCCCTCACTCGTTAGTGACATCAAGGAGAGCTTAATGTGAGGAGTCTCAATAGGTTACATTGTTCCACAAGACCAACGTGTGTTAGATTGACTGCATAAATGCCTGCAGGCTCCAGGTCTCTGAGACTAGAGTCCTTCACAACTTCCATTGTATGTTTGCTATAGGTTTTTGTTAATCCTCTTTCTTTTGTAGTAGTACTTAGAGAGCATGAGGTGAAAAAACTGCAACTGTCTGGAAGCAGATTAACCTTCTTCCAACCTTTGCCATTTATGTTCATTGAGCAAGGGAGAGAGAAAATGATAAAGCAAGCTTCCTACTAGCACTTGTACTTTCATAAATTAGTAAATATCGTAATCAAAAATCTGTTTCCTCATGGCTTTGTTACAGGTTTCTCTTTGGTTGTGGGTGTTGGGAACAACATGTCCACCTTATATAATAAATCTTTCCTACTTCTGACTGGAACATTTCTATAAAGATGCATTCCTCTGTGAAGAAGAAATGTGTTCCTTTATCCTGAAATCACATACACTGAATCTAAGGGAACTGATTATTGAAAATGCAAACATAATTATTAAAATCCTCTATCATTTGCAAAAAGAACCACTACTGTATCTTGGCTGAACACTACCAGTTACTCAATCAATTTCTAAAGAAGTCTAGACTTTTTAATGTGTCCTGCCAGGAAGAAAATCAGCAGGAAGACTTTAAACAAATGAACGGGAGCCAAAGGGAAAAACCTCGTAAACAATGAACTTTCAGGAGTCTGAGCTTTTCCATCGATCTGTTTATTTTGTAACACTGTTTACCCAGAAGAGGGTTGCGAGTAATCTGGAGCCTATCCCAGCATGCACTGGGCACAAGGCAGGAATGTGGATTGAGAAGTATTCAGAACCCTTCCCTTTATTCACATTATTTTATGTTGCAGCCTTGTGCTTAAATAATTTCATTTTGTTTTTTCCGTCATCAAGCAACAATTAATGCACCAGAAAGACAAAATGAAAATAGGATTTTAGATATCTTTGCAAATTTATTAAGAATAAAAAAGGTGAAAGGGTCTAAGTGCTTTCTAAATCCACATGTATATGATGGTCAGTTTAGTATTACTAATTCACCTAACTTGCATGTGGTAACAGGGAGAACATACAATACAATACAACTTATTTTTTCGTAGAGCGCTGTTCAATGAGTGCAGGCACACAGCGTTATGAATAACTCACAGTTAAAATACAAGTACAGATCATACTAATTACTAAATACAGAACTGCCACACATACTGTATAAATACAGATTGGTTAAAGACGCAAAGAACAAGGTATAAACTGATTAAACACAAATGGAAAACAACAATATCTGTCCATTAATTAATTGATGAACTCTGATTAGTTGACAATGGAGGAGATTAAAATCATACAAAAGAAAGTCAAAAATAAAGTCACAGTCCTTGGCACCTCAGCCAACTGGCCACCTACCTGCTTGTGCTGGCTGTCCAATCTGATGAGAGAATCTTCCATCTGATGTTTCCAGGGCTCCTTTAATTGAGATGACTTTCTATATGCGCAAGAACATGCAAACTCCATGCAAGGAGCACCTGGGGTTTGAAACCCATTCTCCTTGTTTCAAGGAAGCAGAACTACCACTGTGCCACCCTTCAGTCTGAGTTTAAACAATCAAATACTGTCCAAGCAATGATGTCATGCAATGCAAAATTTCCATCACCACATGGTGATAACACAGCATCATTTCTAACAATGAGATGGCTGTCTCCATGAAAAGCATACGCAACGTTCACTTACAAATACAGAATTTTCAAGCCAAACTGTCAAAAATATTTTTTAATAATAATTTAAATAATAAATATAAATAAATAAGTAATAATTTTCCACAGGGACAAATAAAGTTTGATGTATCTACTGTATATATGTAATAAGAACCTCTTTACAAAATATGTTGTAACAGTTCTTAAAGAACTGGAATGGTGGGTTCAAAATGCCCTCTTGAACTTATTGTCCTCATGTCCTGAAACTTACCTGCTTACCTGTGACAGAGCAAATTGTGCTGAGGGATCACAAAATGTCACGTTTCCCTCCCAGCAACAAATACTCCCTGAGACAACACTTCAGGGACACAAACTTGCTGGGAATTATAAGTAGCGGGTTTTACTATTCCGGCTAAACAGGAAGCCCCAATCGAGTTGTTTCCCTGCCACTTACATTTGGCAACACAACAGCACAACATGATTGAAAATGGTGGTAGAGTCCATAAGTATTACTGCTCACTATTAGGGACAGCTGCTACATATGAGTCTGTGTTAAACTTAGTTTGCTTCTTTGGTAAGTATTAAAAAAGAAATCACTAGGTGAAAATAATTAAAATTCAGTTTAATAGAAAAATGTGTAAGTTGTATGTGCTTGTTAGCATCTGTAAAATTGTTGTCAAATGAGACCAACTATATATATAGTAAAGTATAGTAAAATAAGACACAAACTAAAATAAACAGCCACCAACTTGGTGACCCCATATACAAGGACTTGCAAAATCAAGGAAAATAAATTTAAAGTAATCTTTTCAGACTGAAATTTTTTATAGGAGCTGAAGCAAAATGGACGACATACAGCATAAGTGGTAGGAAAGGGAATGTCCAGGCACACAGACCTGGAAATGACATCAGCAATGGAGTGGCTGTCAGCCTTCCAATCTGCAGAGGAAGTTGAAAAAAAGCATTAGTTAACAGTGCCAACTCAGGTTTGACAGTAAATTACCATCACCAAAGCCCTTAAGCGTGTTCACACACATGACTATATTTATGTCAACACTAACTTTTGAGTTTTTCTTCTTCAGTTAAATATCTACGGAAAATTATTTACTTTAACACTGGAAATGTATTGTAACAGCATAAGAGTTCATTAAAAATACTGAATAGATAAATATGTGTAAAAGTCTTTTGTCATGCAGAAAATTCTGATGAGTGTCAAGGGGATTGAATACTTTTGCGCGCCACTCCAAATTGCTAAGATATTGGAGCGTTTTGTTGCAAATAGTCAACAGGGTCGCAAGAAACGTGTTGATAAAAAAACACGCAAATTAACTGCCACAGATTTGAGAAGAATCAAACGTGAAGCAACCAGGCACCCGTTATCCTCTAGTGCTGTCATATTCCAGAACTGCAACCTACCTGTAGTGCCTACAAGTACAAGGTGTTCAGTGCTCAGAGACATGGCCAAGGTAAGGAAAGCTGAAACCCGACCACCAATGAACAAGACACATAAACTGAAACGTCAAGACTCGGCCAAGGAGTATCTGAAGACAGATTTTTCAAAGGTTGTATGGACTGATGAGATGAGAGTGACTCTTGATAGACCAGATGGAGGGGCCTGTGGCTGGATCAGTAACTGGCACAGAGCTTCACTTAGACTCAAATGCCAGCAAGGTGGAGGTGTGGTACTGGTATGGGCTGGTATTATTAAAGATGAGCTAGTTGGACCTTTTTGGGTTGAAGATGGACTCAAATTCAACTCCCAAACCTACTGCCAGTTTTTAGAAGACACTTTCCTCAAGCAGTGGTACAGGAAAAAGTCTGCATCTTTCTAGAAGACCATGTTTTTTATGCAGGACAATGTTCCATCGCATACATCGAAGTACTCCACTGCATGGCTAGCCAGTAAAGCCCTTAAAGATGACAGAAGAATGACATTGCCCCCTTCCTCACCTGACCTAAACCCTTTTGAGAACTTGTGGGCCCTTCTTAAACAGGAGATTTACAGGGAAGGAAAACAGTACACCTCTCTGAACAGTATCTGGGGGGCTGTGGTTGCTGCTGCACAAAAAGTTGATCGGCAACAGATCAAGAAACTAACAGACTCCATGAATGGAAGGCTTATTGCTGTTATTGAAGAGAAGGGTGGCTAAAATGTTTATTTGGAAATTATGTGTTGTTTGTTTATTCTCACTTTATCAGATGAAAATAAACAAGGGAGATTTTGATTTAGTCGCATAATAATTCTGCACACTAATAGTTGCCTAATAATTGTGCATAAATGTGTATTCCCCTGATAATGTTCACACTCACATTTCCTTTGCATAACATTCAGGTTTCAGGTTTAACATTTTAACATTTTGGATTGACTGATGGCACTGTACTTGTTTCATATTAAAATTAATCCCAAAAATACAACTTGCCTAATAATTGTGCACACAGTGTATATAGCAGCTTCATATATATATATATATATATATATATATATATATACATACACTCACCTAAAGGATTATTAGGAACACCTGTTCAA
>JANRMT010062857.1:18627445-18649711 GCA_026402145.1 Polypterus bichir lapradei | reverse complement strand
ATATATACAGTGCATCCGGAAAGTATTCATAGCGCATCACTTTTTCCACATTTTGTTATGTTACAGCCTTATTCCAAAATGGATTAAATTCTTGAATCCGATTGAATATCTCTGGAGAGATCTTAAAATGGCTGTGCACCGACGCTTCCCATCCAACTTGATGGAGCTTGAGAGGTGCTGAAAGAGGAAGGGGCGAAACTGGCCAAGGATAGATGTGCCAAGCTTGTGGCATTATATTCAAAAAGACTTGAGGCTGTAATTGCTGCCAAAGGTGACATTGACAAAGTATTGAGCAAAGGCTGTGAATAATTATGTACATGTGATTTCTCAATTTTTTTATTTTTAATAAATTTGCAAAAACCTCAAGTAAACTTTTTTCACGTTGTCATTAAGGGGTGTTGTGTGTAGAATTCTGAGGAAAAAAATGAATATATATATATTTTTTTATTTATTTATTACAAAAGGAAATCCTGGGACGAGACTTTCTCTGAGATAATTTCAACTCCCGCGAGATGAGACTTTTTGCCAAGAGATTTTCACAATTCCCGCCCTCCTTTCAAACATTTACAACCATGCCCACGGTTCAATCACTTCTCGTTCATGTGAATGCTATTGTCAGCGGGGTCAGAAATAAAAGACAAAGAGTAGAAGACAAAGTAGAACGTCGTAAAGAGGTTCAAAAATGTTTGAACGATACACATGCAGAGCAGGTTAGAGATTATGAAAGTACTAAAATTCGAAAGTCTCCAAAAACTGATAATAAAGATCTCATTAGCACTAATTAATGGAAATTATTACTCGAAATAACGGAACAGCGAAAAGAGATTGAATATATGGACATAGGTGATATGAAAGAAATATGTAGGTATTGTTTGGCTTTAAACCTTAAGTCGGAGACTTGTAGATTGTCTAATTCGTGTTGCCATCAGGGAAAAGTACTTTTTCTTCCCAATGAAGAGGCGTATCTGTGAGAATTAAAAGATTTGTTGTTTGGTGAAAGTGAAATCCACATACGCGAGCGACAGAGACACAGGGGTTGGTGAGAGAAGTGAGCAGGAGGCAGAGTCCGCTAGTGTGTGTGTATATATATATATATATATATATATATATATATATATATATAGCGAGAGAGAGAGAGACCCAGTTTAAAAGCAATGTTGGGGTAACAGAAAAGATCCCAGTTATAGTAAGCCTTTATCAGGAATCCACTTTAAATCCTTAGGTCTTTGATATGGTTATGGATGGGCTGACTTGTGAAATAAACGATCAACCCCTGGTGCAAGGTTTTTTAACTGATTACATTGTGTCGTGTAGCACCAGAAAGAAGGAAGTGGACAGAAAGTATAGAATTGAGAAAGGCTTTAGAAGATAGAGGGTTGAAGATAAAATGGAGGAAGACAGAATATATTTTTTTAAGTTTAATGACGATCAGGTTTCAGAAGTTAGCATGCAGGGAGAGCTATTAAAAAGCTATAGAATATCTAGAATCAGTTGTAGCCTAGAATAGAGAATTAAATGAAAAGATAACACACAGCACAATGTGAAATTGAAAAACTGGAAGAAGGTTTCAGGAGTGATCAAAAAATTATGATAAAGGTAAGATGTTTAAAACCAGCAATGATGTATAGAGCTGAGACGTGGTCAGCAAGGGGAGTGCTGAGGAAGAAGTTATATATGGGAGAAATGAGAATGTTGAGATGGATGTGTAGAGTTACAAAAAAGAACAGAACAAGAACAATCAGAGGTACAACAGAAGTGGGAGAGAAATCTAAAAAAGTACAGGAAAGTACTTTGATAGGATGAAGTGGTATGGATATGTAATAACCATGAATATGTGAGCAAAGAGTGATGGGAATGGAAGTACAGGAGAAGAGAAAGAATAGGAGGCCAAAGTGGTGGTTGATGGATAAAGTAAAAGAAGATCTAAAAGAAAACAGTAGGAGGGGCAGAGCTGAGCTGTATGGAGAAGGTTGATTAGGCACGTTGCTTCCACATAGAAGTGGGAAAAGATTAAGAACAAGAAACTGATTGAAAGTTGTCTGTATCAAACTTCAGGTATCAATACACAGTGTACACAGTGTAGAGAGAGAGAGAGAAGTTAGGAGCACGCACTGATACAGTGAATTGCCGCACCCGCCACATGACAAACCAACTCAGGATCCCAGATTAGGACCCGAGTGCAGCCATGCAACGGGTACACCTCAGCACCACACTAATTCAGATGGAGTGGAAGAGTCAATCAAAAAATAAAATGAACAAAAGTGCTGCCTCAAAGATAAAGTAGGAGCCACAAAACTAAAATCACATTTGGCAAAAGTTGCTTACAGAGACTTCAGCTTGGTAACAAGGGTGTCATCAGATGATCCCAGGCATCTGGTGGATTAATTCTGGGTAAGTAGTTATGAATGGCAGTATACAGAGTTGCAGGTTACAGTTCTGTAGTGCTTCATTAAAGTTTTCTCTTACTGACATATTTTTCTAGATTTTCCAGCTTAATATTCATCATAGCCATTATTAGTTTTCTCGTCTGTGTCATTTCTTGTGATAAGCATTACATTAAAAATAAAAAAATTCCAAAAGTTTCACTTTTAAATCTATGTGTGAAAGTTCTGCTAATGAACTTCAAGGCTTAGTTTTACTTTTGAAAGTGTGGTATGTTCATGATCAATCATTTAGAACTGCTAATAAAGTTCCCAGTGTTTTAAGTGATATCTTTTTGTTGTGTTGCTGTTTTATGTTCACATAGGATTTACGGGGCGAGACTGTGAGATGGATATAAATGAGTGCAGTAGTAACCCATGCTCAACTGAAGGCACATGTATAGAGTTATCATGGAAGGAGTACTATGGGATAGCCCCTGAGCTGCCAGCAAACTTTGAATACAGAAATGCTGTGGGATATATCTGCAGATGTCACCAAGGCTATACAGGTAAACTATGTACTTATAACGCTACTTTACATTTCATTTTGGGGACAACTATGAAAAGGTCACTTTTGTAGAGATCAAGTGCTGAAATTGCATCTTGACACTGAGTTAAAAAAATTAATACATAAAAAATAGGTCCCAATTGAGTAGATGACAATTGTTGATTCCCTAGAGGATGGTTGGGTGTCCTGCCCAGGATGGAGGCTGAATCCTTACCTGGCTGGGATGCCGTAATGGAAGGAAAGACTAAATGGGGGCAATATCTCATCGTGATTGGGATCCCTGAAGATTACAGGAACTGGCAACAGAGGATGGCAGGGAGCAGTTCATCACCCCCTATAATAGGTGGCATTGTCCCTTATATAGAGTTCCAGTTTGGACACCTGCATGGGAGTTGGAGTCCAGAGGTGCAGCACTTTAGAGGTGTCTGGCGGATGAATGAGGGCACACACTGCTAAGGGAGGACCTCCATGGCCTTCTTATGACACAGAAGCACTTCCAACTGGCTACATCAAATCACGAAGTGCTTCCAGGTCCAGCATGAAAGGAGCCAGCTTCCGTAGCTCGATGAGTCAGAGCTGGAAGGAACGAAAGCAACACTTGTCTTGGAGGAGTATTAGTGTGGGGAGAAGAGGGAGAAGAATAGAGCAGAGAGGAGACAACCTGGTTATTGTTATACAAGGTATTTGTCTAATAAAAAAACTCCTTTATTTAAACTCAGGACTGTTTTGTACATTTGTGTTTGGGGTTTGGGGCTCTTTGACGCCGCCTAGCTTTTAACACAATTAAATTACGAACATGCCTATTTGCCAGCAAACAATCAAGGGAGGCCATCAATAATTCAAAATGTCCTGATACACCAAAAAAAATACAGGATTTTCTAGTCAGTCAGTAAGTTATACAAAATATGCTGTAACAAGGTTGAAGTGGTGGGTCTTGAACTTGTTGTCCTTATGCACCTCTGACTCCCTGAAATTAGATATAAATAATACCTCCAAATAATTTGTGTTTAGTTTTTAGTTTGTCTTTTTTATTATGTATTACATCTAACAGGAAAGATCCAGTAGCGTTTTCTCCTAAAATACTGATAATCTCCAAAAATAAATAAATAAATAAATAAATAAAAACAAGAAACAGACGGATTGACAGGACCCGGAGGGTGATTTGTTTCACTCACTTCAGTTCGGCTGCCACACTGGAGTAAGAATCCTTTCTATTTGATTGCAAAATAACAATCAGCCCAAGTCATTTGTGGTATGCAGGGAGGAAAGGCTAAATAAATTCCTGAGGTGAATAAAGATTACCTGTCTGTCAACAAAAGTATGACGAAGGGAGATTATAGCACTTACATGAAACTTGAAAAAAATGAGCCGTGGGAGTGCACACAGATCAGAAGAGGAATATACAGTTTCAAAGTGTCATTATTGCCCGGCATGGCAGTTTTAGATACAATTGGAATAACTAAATTATGCAGTTAATGGCTAAATACGCCCATCAAGATTGTGCCCTTCATACAATAAATGAAAACATAACTGATAAATGATAACTATGTCCCTTGGCCAATTTAGCAAATCTTCTCAAATTGCAGTTGGCCTAGTCTTTGGGTAAAAGGTGAGGACATCCACACACAAACTAGCGTGAAAAATACCCCGAGGTAATCAGAGTTCTTGTTTACGTTCCAGTGTTGACAGAACACTGAAATCTTACTCTGGTACTATGGAGTACACAACAGGTTAGCTATATTAAATGGAATCAGTTAAGCAGATGAACTTCATCATACGTGGATACCAAATCCTCAAACATAACACACACCACCCTGTACTTCTGATCAGCATCACAAAGACAAGCCACTTTTACTACACATCCAAATTTACTGGCTTTGAGTGCAGTGCTAATATGACGATGGCATCATGTGGATCAAGATCATTTTCTGCCACAATCCCATTTGTTACAGTGCTACTGTGCCATAGGTCAGCACTGCAGTTCTTGTTAGTTAAGAGCACAGAACGTCATGTCACATTACAGTCCTGGCCAAACGTTTTGAGAATAAAGCAGTTTTTATGATGGCAATTTGCATCTAATCCAGAATGTTATGAAGAGTGATCAGATGAATTGTAATTAATTGCAAAGTCCCTCTTTGCCATGAAAATGAACTTAATCCCAAAAAAACCATTGCCAGTGCTGTTGTGAAGAAGGCTTCAGGATGCCCAAGAAAGTCCAGCAAGTGCCAGGACCTTCTCCTAAAGTTGATTCAGCTGTGGGATCGGGGCACCACCAGTGCTCAGGAATGGCAGCAGGCAGGTGTGAGTGCATTTGCATGCACAGCGAGGTGAAGACTTTTGGATGATGGCCTGGTGTCGATAAGGGACCCAGAGAAGCCACTTCTCTCCAAGAAAAGCATTAGGGACAGACTGATATTCTGCAAAAGGTACAGGGAATGGACTGCTGAGGACTGGGGGAAACATCATTTTCTCTGATGATTCCCCTTTCTGATTGTTTGGGGCATCTGGGAAAAAGAGAAGAAAAGGTGAGCTCTACCATCAGGCCTGTGTCATGCCAACAGTAAAGCATTTGGAGTTCATTCATGTGTGTGGTTGCTTCTCAGCCAAGACAGTGGGCTCACTCACAATTTTGCCTAAGAACAAAGCAATGATTAAAGATTGGTAACAAAACATCCTCTGAGAGCAACTTCTCCCAACCATCCAAGAACATTTTGGTGACCAAAAATGCCTTTTCCAGCATGATGGAGCACCAGGCCATAAGGCAAAAGAGATAACTAAGTGGCTTGGGGAACAAAACATCGAAATTTGGGCTAGGAAGCTCCCCAGACCTTAATCCCATTGAGAACTTGTGGTCAATCCTCAAGAGGCTGGTGGAGAAACAAAAACCCACCAATTCTGGCAAACTCCAAGCATTGATTATGCAAGAATGGGCTGCCATCAGTGAGGATTTAGCTCAGAAGTTGATTGACAGCATGCTAGGGTGAATTGCAGAGGTCTTAAAAAAGAAGGGCCAACACTGCAAATATTGACTCATTGCATAAACTTAATGCAATTGACAATAAAAGCCTTTGTAACTTATGAAATGCTTGTAATTCTACTTCAGCATACCGTAGAAACATCTGATAAAAAGATCTAAAAACACTGAAGCAGCAAACTTTGTGCAAACCAATACTTGTGTCATTCTTAATACTTTTGGCCATGACAGCATTTCCAGTGATTTTCAGTCATAGCCTTAATTTACATTATCATTAATTGGTGCGCCCCCATGAAATTTAGTCGTGTAAATGTTACATACCCAGTGACTCACTCCGAGTAGTCTGTGACTTGCTAAAAGGTTTGATTTTTGTCTTTAGTTATAGGGACGGGCTTTGTGTTCATGAACGCTGACAACCAATGAATTCTCATCTGGAAGTACAATGCATGGAATGCAGTGACGAGAAATTCGGAATAATGATATTTTGAACCTCACAAAAAGAAGAGAATATCATATGTCTGATGTCATCAAT
This sequence comes from Polypterus bichir lapradei, assembly GCA_026402145.1. Lineage (NCBI taxonomy): Eukaryota > Metazoa > Chordata > Cladistia > Polypteriformes > Polypteridae > Polypterus > Polypterus bichir. The sequence goes on along the minus strand of JANRMT010062857.1, from coordinate 18,643,277 downwards.
CAATCAACATTTATTTATATAGCACATTTTCATACAAAAAAATGTAGCTCAAACTGCTTTACAAAATGAATAGAAAAATAAAAGACACAATAAAAAATAAACATAAGTCAACATTAATTAACATAGAATAAGTAAGGTCCGATGGCCAGGGTGGACAGAAAAAAAAAAAAAAAAAAACTCCAAGAGCTGGAGAAAAAAATAAATAAAATCTGTAGGGGTTCCAGACCAAGAGACCGCCCAGTCCCCTCAGCCCAGTCATGCATTTTAGAAAGAATGGAAAGAAAAAAGGGGCAGGATTGTAGCTGAACTTGCCAGACCTTTAAACCCTTCCCCTGGCACTGGCTCCGTCCAACTTCACGTTATTGGGTGTCACAAAAAGGGATGAGAATGACTGTGCTGAAAGGTTGACACACAGTCTCAAAGTCGGACATGCTCAGTGATTTTCAGTTGTGTAAATTGATATGGTCCGGCAAGGAAATCAGCAACAGCCATCAGCAAGTCTGACGTACCCACTGACTAAATGTTGTGTAATTTTACATCTGCTCAAGCAGAAGCATGCCTTTTCTAAGTGTAAAGCTGGCTAAAATAAAAGAAACATACCAACAAATACCTATTTGTAAATTTGTATTTAATTATATTTTAGTACACACTCAGAGCTCACAGTTAACCCCAATTATGGGGTTATGTACTGAACAATAATGAGCAGCCACACCATACCTGTACAGCCTGATTAGCAACAGTCCATCCAGCAAGAATGGACAGTGCATCCTTTAAATCAGGATAATTTGACAAGATGGCAGAAACCTTTGTTGGAAATTAAAAAATCAGAGACACGCGTAGACATAAGTGATTTCCAATAGTTGAGCACTGAACTTCCTCCTTTTGTTGGCCTTAGGCACGTTTCTATTTTTACTAAATACTTTGTTAGTTTCTACTATATTTTTATTGTAGAATCAATTAATGGCAGACAAGACACTCCTGGAAGCAGCTGCTTTTGAACTGCTCAGTTTGCTGACGTAAGTCACCACATTGATCTTAACATGCCACTCCTGAGCTTGGGTTTAGAAATTTGTAGTTTTTGTTAAACTAACAACATTATTATTATAATTATTTTTTCTCCTAAATATCATTTCATTGGCTGTTGTTGTTGGAGCATCTTGTAGGCTTTATTTCTGTGGTTTACTTAAGCATCTCACTGAAAACTGGTTTTAAAGTTATTCCTATGTAGCCCTACCCAGTTTTTCAGCTGAGTCAAAAAACACATTTTTTTACAATTTTAGATGCCATTAATACCTTCTGGTAGTGCCTCTGTTTATTTGGCATCACATTGAATGACACCTTCCCCACTCGTTTGATATAAATCAAAATGTAATTATTTTCTTAAATTGACCATTTTGTGACTATGTTCCAATGCTCATTCTTGGCTGTCATTGACCCCAAGTCCTGGTGCATCTCCATCCTCTCTTATAGTTCACTTAGTTCACAGACTAACATCCTTTAACTTGATGAAGATTACTTTTCAGACTTACTTGTTTTCTCTGGCTCATATTTTCTAGTCTTGTCTGTCTTAAATGCTGGATTTTTTAAAATCCTGAACCACAGACTTTTATTGTCCATGTATTGAATTATGACTTGACACTCACACAGAGTTCAACTTTTAAACAGTAAGTCACACGCATCTATCTGGTAGCAGGCAGAGTTTAACATGACTGCTTTCATGATGTTGTCATAAGGAGTATAATTAGACTAGAATGCAAAAAAAAGATTTTGTTGGTCATATGTGACTAAAAATAAAATTTGTGGGGCGCCCATAAAAAAATTAATTTAATTCAATTAAAATTCATAGATTCGTGAATTTTCTAACTAGCTTAAGAAAATGACGCATCACAATAAAGTTGTGTATGTATGTATGGTATGTAGGAAATTGTAAGAGATTTTTGTTTAATCGTTTAAGGAAGCTATGCATTTTAATTGAATTAAAGTCATTCTTTTATGGCTGCCCCACGATTTTACTTTTCATCAAATATGACCAAACAAAATGTAAGTACAAAAAAACTTTTTCTTTTTACTTTTTAGTGCATTTTTGAATAAAATTGTGTCACTTAAAAATTCTTTTTTTTTTTTAACCTGTGAATGTTTATTAGATTGAACTAATTTAGAAGATTAACAGCAGTTGGGATGAAGGTGTGTTTGAATCATTTGCTTTTTTTTTTTCCTTTTTATTAATTTTATTGCAATCCATACAAAACAATCAAGTTTTTACAAAAAGAAAAATTGAGTTAAGAACAGATCGATCCCCACCCTGAGAGAGAGAGCAAGCCAAACGGCGTAAAATTTAAGGCTTGTAAACATACCTAAATTAATAAATTCTCTGTGCTTTATGAGCTTATTTTAAAATATTACTGATTAGATCCTGCCATGTTTTGAAAAAAGTCTGTACAGATCCTCTAACTGAGTATTTGATTTTTTCTAATTTCAAATAGTATAACACATCGGTTTCCCACTGACTTAAAAGAGGAGAGTTTGGGTTCTTCCAGTTTATCAGAATAAGTCTGCGTGCCAAAAGTGTAGTGAATGCAATCACAATTTGTTTCTCCACTTTAAGCCCCTCTGGAAGAACCCCAAACACAGCTGTTAATGGGTTAGGAGGGATTGTGAGTCCAAGGCTGTCTGAGAGGTAATTAAAAATTTTTGTCCAGAATGATGTTAATTTGTTGCAGGCCCAGAACATGTGACCTAGTGAGGCTGGGACTTGGTTGCAACGTTCGCAGGTTGGATCATGCCCTGGAAACATTTTGGAGAGTTTTAGTCGAGACAGATGTGCTCGATATATAATTTTAAGTTGTATAATTGTATGCTTTGCGCATATGGAGCTCGAGTAGTAGTCACTTAAACATTCTAATTTTATATATTTTTTAGCCACCCTAATGCCACACAGTCCTGGGCATGTTATAATAACCTTGACTTGGGTGGGAAGGTGATTTGAAAGTGTGATAAAATTCAAGGGCGTCAGCAAACCCCAAACCCCCAAACACGAACACACAAAGAGTCCCGGGTTCAAATAATGGAACATTTACTCAGATCTCCTCCACAAAGTATCACATGCACAAGTAATCTCTCTCTCCACAATCCACAAATCTTCTCTCCTTAAATACTCTCACCACCGCACTGCCCTCTTCCAGTTGAGTGTTGCCTTCCTTTCTCCCAGCCCCACCTCACCTGGACATGGCAGTGTGGTCCCTTTAATTGAGGACATGGGAGTACTTCCGGTGCCAGGGTGACTGCCCGATGGAAGCACTTCCGGGTCTTACAGATGTCCTTTTGTAGGGAGTGCATCTCCCTGCTGTGACCCCTTCCGGCACCTATGGACCCCAGCAAGGCTGTGCTGCCGGATTACACTTCCCAGCATGCCCTACTGGTTCCATACTGTACACTGATATCCAGGGCCACTGCTATCTAGCATCCTGGGGGAATAAGGAGTCCCCAATGAAGTCTTCTTCTGGTGGGCTCTCCTTCCATCTTCTCCAGCTCCTTTCTCTATCCTGGTTGGGATGTCCATCTGTCTGTTGTGAGCCTCCCATCTGGATAAGGAACCATCCTCTCCTCTGATGCCCGTCTCTGTTAGCGACAGGATGGAATCAAATCTACGGTCTTAAAGTGAAATGTAACATTCATTCATGTTCTTTTCTCATTTTAGAAAATCCTAACCATGTTGAATCCTTACTCGTATGAAGTACTGTAAATGTGCATTTTTCTGTTAAAGAATTGAACCTTCAATCTTTCTTTGGAAAGCCCAACACTTTATTGATTGAGCCAATATCGTCAAATCACTGCAAGAAGTACTTCACCAAATTTTTATATAAATGATAAAAAATTGGAAAAATTAAAAAAAAAAAATAGTTTGTGTACATTGGTCTCAAATCTTCAACCATCTGATTGAAAGTCCAACATGCTAACAACTTGACCAATGCTACTTAACTGTCATACTGAAGTAATCTGACCAAACTTCACTCTCAGTTAATCAAAATGTTTTTTTTTTATTAGTTTGTCTACATTGGTCCTGAACCTTTGACTGTTTGATTGAAATTCCACAACGCTACTCACGTAACCAACACCACTACCATATATACTCACGTATAAGTCGGGTCTTGAAACCTGATAAATCAATCATAAAATCAGACCCTGACTTATACGCCCATTGAAAAAAGCAACACTTAATTTTTTTTTCTTATATCTTCTTGCCTCCTTTTGTTGTAGCAGCGCAGTTACCAATTTCTTTCGCTACTTCAAACGACATTTAATTTAAAACCAGCTTCATATTTTCTTCTGATCGAACGCTCCATCATAGATAAGGAATGCTCTTACAATAAAAGTGTATGAGGGTGTGAGATACAAACAACACAAATCAATGCAAACGTTAATTTGAAATAGTTTGGGTATTACTGAATGGCACGATAGAGAGAGAGAGAGAGAGAGGATAGGAGCACATGCTGATACAGCGCATTTACACACACCACATAAAAATAAAAGGCAGTGTGCTCCGAGGTTATTCTCTCAGGTGAGTGTTATCATATCATAATCTCTTGGACCAATAGTATGAATTTTCCGCATTTGACTTATACGACCAACATTATAAAATACTGGAAATTATACGGTAAAATCAAGTCCCGACTTATCCGCAGGAGAACTTATCTGCGAGTATATATGGTAATTTATTATATATATGTGTCTTGGCTAAAAGCACTACATATATGTGTAATCGCTAATAGTATAATATAAAGAAATTAGAAATTTAAATTTGACGTAATAAACATGCAGATCCCAGGTCAAAACTGATGAAATATTGCCATGTCACTGGAGATCAGCGTACATAGAAAGTTTGAATTGGTTTGGTAAAAGCAGATTAAAAATTGACTGCAAAATTTGCAATCACAGAGGGCAAGTTGAATAAAAAATATATATATATGTAAAAAAATTACATCTTAGTGATGCTCCAGTCGATGAGCCACCAAACTAAATCAGCCGATTTTCATTTTAAAAGACTCAGCTGGTGCCCAATAATTTGGCCAACCACAAAAAACAGTATTTTTAGCATCTGGTTTTCTAAGCTTTATGGTATTTAGTCATGGTGCTCCTTTACGTGAGGTATTACATTGCTTGAGTTAGGGCATGTCTTTTCTTGTTGCAAATATCTTGTGAACAATGAGTAGTAAGGCAGATTGGTGTAGCGGTTAAGGCTTTGGGCTGCAAGCCCTGAGGTTGTGGGTTCAAATCCTGCTGCTGACACTTGTGACCCTGAGCAAGTCACATGACCTGCCTATGGAAACTAGAAAACCAAAAAGAAATGTAACCAACTGTGTCATAAATGTTGTAAGTTCACCTTGGATAAAGGCATCAGCTAAATAAGTTAATGTATTAACCTTAATATTAAAACACATTGAGAAAAAAGGAATCAGGGAGACATCCTGTGTAATTAGACAAAGAGCAAGGAAGGCTACTTTAATTGGTCCTTTTTATTTGGGCCTCAGAACACAGCTTGTTCAAGTTTGGATGGTAAGTGAATTTGTGTTAAGAGCAGCAGCTCACATTTTCAATTAGAAAAAGAAGTGATAAAGAATTTGTAATTGCTTCCTAGTAAACAATAAACTTGTGTACTTAAGAGCAGATTGTCTGTATCATTTGTAAACTTGTTAAGCATGTTAGCTTTGTGTCTTCTTGAATAAACATCTTATGAACATTTGCTAGATTTGTGGCATTTTTAAAGGTTTGTACTGTGTTTATGATTTGTTTGTGTGTGTCATGCAGTATACGTTTTGGTAACAAACAAGTGGTGCATAATTAAAATGGTAATCCATATTTCTAATTACACTTTAAGCATTAAGAATGTCTAGCTGGTACACTGAAAAAAAAAACTGTAGAAATATATATAATGTATATGTTAAGAAAAATTATTAAAAATTATTAAAACCTATCAGGTTTTTAAGCAGTGTTTAACTTCCAGTGTCAATTAATTGAATCAATGTGTGAGAACATATATACAAGGTGAGTTAAAATTATGTTAACACTAATGGTACTGCTATGTATTTACTTATATATAATGTTTGTGGACAATTTATGTGCCACATATGGTACGTGTGTTGAACATGAAGGTGAACAAGAGGAGACATTCCTGTAAATCAACTTGTACATATGAAGTATGTTTTGTGAATAAATTGTTTCTGCCATTGAAATGTTAACATAATTTTAACTCGCCCTGTATAAACAGCATATACAGTAACTATATATAATGTGGAAACCAGGGGCGTACAGCTCCCCAAACTCCTGACACACCAGACACAGAGGCTCAAGTCCAGCATGAGACACGTTTGTTTTCAGGTGAGGAGCTCTGTTTCCCTCCTCTTCACAGCACAGCACCAAATAGCACAAATAGACAGTCCTTTCTTCCTTTTCTGCCTTTCCACCTCCACTGACAAGTTTTGTCTTCTCCCACCTGACTCTGGCTTCTCAAATGGAGTGAGGCGGCTCCTTTTATTCAGTTCCTGAGAGTGCTCCAAGTGGCTCATCAGCGTTACCCGGGATCACTCCCAGGTGTGGTGGAAGTCCACTGTAGGGCTCTGCAGCTCTCCCAGCAGCCCCCATGGAACCCAACAGATTCCATGTCCCAGTGTACCCTGTGGGAATCCATGGTGTCACAGCCACCCAGGAGGGCTGCCCTCTAGTGTCCCAGGCGAGGTTGTGCCTCAGAGATGCTCTCTCTCCCAGGTCCTTCCATCCTGCTTTGCGCCCCGGCTGGGTAATGGCCGAGGCCTCCCATCACAATAACTACTTTTTTAAATTAAGCTTTGTTTCAAATAAGTGCACGCCCAAAAAAAATTAAACAATATGACAGCATTTTATTTTCTTTTATGCCATATGCAGTACAGATGTACATTTCCTTAACATATTTTTGTAGTGGTTCAGTGCTGCTAAGATTCACACCGTCAAGATGACAGTGATTTATTTATTTTTATAGAGGATCCCAGGGACGCTCCCAGCCTTGGCCCGACCCGCACACACTCACAAACAGAGACAAAATAAAGCACACTGGAAACTAACAACAATTAAAGAATATAATGAAATGAAATAATATAAATGAAAACAATAATACCACCCCAGTACCCCTACGGCGATATTACATTAAACACAAAAGCACAACTCCACACAGCAAAGTCCATGGAATACCACACCGGATGTAATGAGAGATGACAAGAGTAAGTCCAGAGATCTGTATGTTGAAAGGGAATGAAAAAAAAAGTCCTACCAGTAGACACTGTAAGGGTGAAGATGGACGGATGGTTCAGGAGCGCTCTTACACTTGCGGGAAAGCCAAGAATCCACAATCAGTCCTCCGCACACAGGTAGACAGAAGACGATCCAGACCCCAACAACGAATACAATCCAGGACACAGCGACTAAACACGGCTTAATTAACAGAAGGCAGTCCGACAGGTAAACGAAACACAAAATAAAACAACAAAAAACACTCCTCCCCTTTTGGACACCTGCCCTCCTTTTAAACCCCTCTGACCAACTTCGACCCCAACAGCCCCTGCAGGGACTGCTGGGAGATGCAATTTTAACTAATAGTAGCACTGCTACATTTTTCTAGATAAAAATGTATTCATTTTAAAAGAATTGTATTTGTTTTAGTTTTGTTATCGTTACTGAATAATAAGCCTACAGAATTTCATTTTTTTAATAAAACATAAGCAAGTAACACTAGTGGTCCATAAGTTAATTATATCAAAACCAAAGTTAACACTTTAATATAGGACATAAGGCTGCATAGCTTCTGGTTATGCATCAGTTTTGTGTAAAATGATTTTTAAAGGGATAAATAAAACAATTTGTTATCAGAATCAGCCAACCAGTAACATGATATTTGTGATCAGTATCGGCATTAAAAAAAAAATTATTTATTTATGGAACATCTGTATCATAGTGTGCTAAATCAAAATCTGGCAAGAGAATTTCTTTATCACATCCAGTTTTTGGGAGATAACGCTTAAAATGAAAAACAAACACTATTTTAGAGGAAAAAATGTAATATGTCTTTAAAATGTAGGAGCTGAAGGTTTATCCTGATTGCCAGCTCTACTAGTATTCATATGTTGCAGCATCGAGACGGATTTGAGTTTGACTTAAATGTAACACAATGCAATTCAAGGCTTAAGACACACTACATGTGAAATGGAATGATGCAGCTGGGCGCAGTTGTTCAAACTATTTAATCGGGATAAAAATGATCTGGATTTTGAAATCCCTTGTTTTGCTATCCAGGATCTGGTAATTCATTTTACTTTCATGCTGTTTTTTCAAAGCAACACTAGACTGGATCACTGTTATCCAGATACAGAATATTCAGGATTACCAAATCTGGTTTACTAGTGCTTTAAATGGAACCCACAGTGTAGCCTACTGGCTATGTAAAGAACAACAGGCAGACCAAAAATACCAGTAGCCAAATAGCCATCATGTGTGTTACTTGGAAGAAACAGAAAACACCACAATAAGCAAACATATTTCCATTTCGTTCTTAAACAGCCAGATTCCATTTCAATCTCACAAGAATGAATGAATGACTGAAAGAATAAAATATTTCCCCACATATGTACTGTGGTTATTTTTATATAATTGTAAAACAAAAAAGTCCAATAGTCAACAAAATAAGGAACATTTACAGTTCCTCATTGGTACAGAGACAGCTCTTTCAATTTCTGCTTTTAGGATTTCCATTCTGACTTTAGTTTGTTGTAGTTGGGTAAGGAGGAGTTGTTCCTTTGTCAGAAGAATCTGGACTTCTGCTCTTTCAGTTTCTCTTGTAAGAAGCACCTGCTTCACCATGCGTCACCTTCCAGGTTTGGAGAATGCTTACGCTTTCTTTTTAAAGGTTCTGTGACAACAGCTGGCTCTATCTGTGAGGATCCACCTTCTTCCTCAACCACTTGACTGAGATTGAGGACAAATATTTCCTCAACATTAGGAGGACCAGGCCCACCATCCTCTGTAACTGTGGGCTCACCATCGACTTCAACACCATCAATTCCATGCAGAGTTTCTGATTTGTCACCAACAATAATGTCAAGGACAATGTCAGTATACTCACCCCTCTTGAAAGGCTTGTTACCCATTGTGGGGTTTTTGGCCTCAGCAAGGTCCTTTATTGCCTTGGCTTTAAGGTTCTTCCATCTTAATATGTGGTCCTTTTCTGACCAGCCCCTATAGCATTCACATTCTTGGTGATGTCCTCCCAAATGTTCTGTTTGCATATCTTGGTCACTTCTCCCCCCTTTAATGAACTGAAGTGTCCTACTATGGAGGAATAATGGCACCTAACACCCTCCAACAGTGCATGGTTTTCTGCCACTGTAGAATTAGGCCCTTTTGAGTCCATGGTTCCATCTCTTTTGTGTAGCTCACACTGATTTTATAGGCCCTGTGCTTGATTGGGGTAATTCAACACATGACAAACCAGTCAGCTCATTGTTGCTTAATTGGTGTGTGACCAAATAAAATTACCAATTTCTTACGCACCTCGGTCATTGGTTTACAGAGGCATTGGCATGGCAGGCGTTGTTCATTGCTGCCACAGGTTGGGATGGAGAAAATACCGTGAAAGAATGTATGCTGAGTGTGCCAAACCACTTGCACAATACACTACAGAGGAACTGTATGCCCGTTTTCGCTTTGGGAGGGATGATATCAAGTACATTGCAGACCTTGTCAGGCCAAAGTTTCAGCACAAAACCAAAAGGAGTCATGCTCTGTCTGTGGAGGAACAGTGCCTAATTGCACTGCGCTTTTATGCCTCTGGGACTTTCTACCAGGTTGTTGGTAACAATATGGGAGTGGACAAATCAACTGTTAGTAATGTGGTGAAAGCTGTCTCAGTTGAATTGGCCAGTCTGGTCAATGAATTTGTTTCATTTCCCAAGGATGACCAGATGGCATAAATTAAGCCAAGTTTCTTTCTTTTGGGGAACATGTCTAATACTATTGGTGTTACTGATTGTACTCATGTGCACATTCAAGTGCCTCATGAAAGGGAGTGGCAGTATGTGAACTGAAAAGGGAGGCACAGCATCAATGTCCAACTTGTGGCCAACACTGACCTCATCATCACAAACTGTGTTGTCAAGTGGCCAGGGTCTGTCCATGATGCACGTATCCTGAGGGAGAGCGCACTATACAGAAAGCTCCAGTCCAACCGACCAAAGGGCATAATATTGGATGACAGTGCTTCTCCACTCCTACCATGGCTGATGACCCCATTTTCCAGTTGCAAACACACTTGAGCAGGCAGGCTTCAACTCTACACATTGCAAAACAAGATGCGCAATTGAGTGCTTAGATGGAGTCCTGAAGAGGTGCTTTGCATGCCTTAACTACTTGCGGGTGGAACCGAAGGTGGCATGCAATATAATACTAGCCTGTATTGTCCTGCATAACATTGCCACCAGGCGTAATGTTCCTCTTGATGACATATATGATGGACCTGAGCCTGATGAAGTGCAACCAGAGCAACCTCCAATGTTCGCTCCAAATGAGGGCCAGACTGGACGTGTGATCAGGGATGCAATTGTAAGACATTACTTCTGACTGATGACTTGAGTAATAGCAATTGTCATTTTCATTAAAATACAATGGACAGTAGAGCTTTTTGAGCTTTGAGATTTTGTTTGAGTACTGATATTTCACAGGGATTTTTTTCCTTTGACTATACCAAAACGTTTCATGTCTTATTCCCTACTTTATTTACATTGTCACTGTCCTAGTTCAACAATTGTACAAAATATAAATAGATGTATAAATCACCTGCAAACATAGCTTTTTTGATCAATTTTCAAGTTTTATTTTATTGTGTGCCAGAAATCCACCTCTGTGTTGGGATCAGGATTATCCTGATTTTTGGGATCAAATGTGTCCCAATTCATACACAAACTTTTGAACAACACAAAAGACTGTTTGATCCTGATTAAAACTGAGATTGGATTAGGTGATCTGATCTGATTCCAAAATCCCTCTTTTCCCTTTGAACAACCCATTTTCAAGATTCAATCCAATCTGTTATCCCAAATCCCATTGGATTACTTTTGAACAGCTGGGCCCTGGTGTGTCATTAAGAGACTGACCTAAACAGTGAAGGCCTTTTAGAAAACAACTATCTATATGGTGCACACTTACTTATTTGACTGACTCCTTTATCCAAGGCAACTTACAACATTTAAGATACAATTGGTTGCATTTCTTTTGCTTTTCCAATTGGAGCACAGGCAGGTCACATGACTTGCTCATGGTCACACAGTGTCAGTAGCTGGATATGAACCCACAACCTCAGGGTTTGAAGTTCAAAGCCTTAACCACTACACCACACTGTCTACCCGAGATATACTTGTAGCACAATGGATTTCAGGGCTTAATAAAAACTACTTGTGAAATGTGGTGCTGTAGTTCGTGTATCATTTTTGAACTCTTTACTATGCTTTGCTATCAGAAAGCTGATTTGCTAATGAGCATTGAAGGTAAAAATCAGCGTTTGATGCACTTCCCCTCCACTTCCTTTTATATTTCATCTACTCCCTTCAAAAAACTGTAAAACCAGTAATGTTTGTTGCCTCAATAATGGAAGGCTGTGTATTCTTTTACCATTTGCTTACCTGTTACATGGTCAAGACAATGGATGCATCAACTAGGCCTTGCATGTTTCTTTAAAAACCATTTGAACAGCAACTTTCTCTCTCTGGACAATAAAAAGACATCTTTCTAACCCTCTAAAAATAAACTCACACCTATTTGGAAAGAAAAGGAGAGAAAAAAAAAATCAGATTAAGAACAAAAAAACGGTCTTGTAAATATTTGATTTGGGGTTAACTTCAACTCAGGAAACATTAAGAATGAGGAAGACGTCCGTTTGAGCAGAGCCGTCTGAGCAGAGCCAATATTCTGAGCCAATCTTAAAAAGTTAATGCTTAAAGTTAAATTCATATAGTGTTTGCTCGACCCGAATAGAAGAATAGCTATTAGAGTATGGTACAGTCTACTACCCCCTGTAAATGAATGTGAGATAGAACTTCCTTGCTATAATCTACAATACAGTGTGTTTATTGAGTCAGTTGTTCAGAAGAGGTCCCAGTGCTAGCAGAGACTGAAAACCCCATTTACAGCATGAAAATGGGATAAGCATACAGTTTTCTGACCATTTAGAAATGGTTCAACTGTATAAGAAATGACTCAAGATATATAAGGTTTAAACTGAACTTTTCTTTTCTTTGCTATATCATTTTTTTCTCTCTTTTTGTGTGAACTGTTTTAGTTTAAATTTTTACTAAAGTTTTTAAAATGAAGATAATTTGTCTGTGGAATCATTTCAACATGTCAAGCTTTTGCCAGAATCCCATGAAGCATACCGAAGCTGCAGAACTTTGGTAATTTGGGGTAAACGCAGCTACAGCCGTAAAACAAAAGTAAAACGTTTTTACAAAATCAACCATTTTCACTGAATCCGATATCTTACAGAAATAGTTTATGGTGGTACACCAATTTTCTTGTGGGGGAGGATTTTGGTACAGTGTTGTCATTCATAATGGTTGATATTCAGTTGTTTCATTATCGGCTCGTTTCGTGATGGTTTTCACTGTGCAGTGTTTACTGCTTTAGAGTATGGAAAGTTTTTTTTGAATTAACTAAGCTCTCAAGATCTGACTCTTGATGAAGATAACAAGGGAAGAATGGCACAGAAGTTGTATATCCGCTACCATTAGGTCCACGAATTCTTGAACGAGATGCTCCAGCGTTAGCAGCTTTATAAAGTATAGCCAAGTACCTCTGTAGACACCAGTACTGGGTAAACAGCTTTTTAAAGCTAAACACATTTGAGAATATGAATTTTAGGCCCTCTTTGGTACAGTATTACAGTATAGACATTTTCCAGAAACAGTGGTACCTCGGTATACGTCCGCTTTGGAATAAGTCCAACTTGGAATAGGTCCTGTTTAGACGTGGAAACGTTTGCTTGGTATACGACCTGTGTTTGGAATATGACTTGCATGTTAGAACACCACATGCTACCCTTGTTTACCTCTCTCAAGACAAAGCGACGGCTGCCTACGAGCGTCATTACGCCAGTTGCTAGCATTCAGTGAACAACCCGCGCTATAACTCTCTGTGAATTTTCATGTGATTTTGTGTTTTTTCGTGTAAATTTGAATTGATTGTTGAAAAGTATGAAGGTGACATGTGTATCCAGCACATGGCTGCTGCATACCGTATGCCGAGAAACAATGGTATCTGCGATTGTGAAAAACAAAGACGTTATTAAAAAGTAAAGTGAGGTTAAATTTTCATTTATTTCATCTAATTGCTTTTGAATTTATGTATTTTAGTATTAAGCAGTGTTTAAATTATTTTATACAACCCCATCAATGTATAATATGCCAATAACAATAGGATTAATAATTTTCCCATTATTTCTTATGGTAAAAATACGTCCTGTTTGGTATAAGTCAAAGGATCTGGAACAGATTAAGGATGTATACCGAGGTACCACTGTATATTTATTTTCAGTATTAAGCTTATTGTTATTACACACAAGATGAATGATAAGGTTATTCCTTGCTATTACTGGTTGGCAATAACATGACTCATCCATAAATTGTATTAAGTGGTCTAGAAAAGGAAGAATGGACAAATTACTTATTGCTGTTGCCCTCGATAGCTTTTTTTGGTTTCTTGAATCTGTTTAACCTGAACTTTCATTTTAATCTTCTTTGTAGCCAGTTAGCCTTAGATTAATATATTTATGACCATTCATGAATTCATTTGCAGTTCATGTTTTCATGGAATTGGTAATTGGAATGAGGTGGGAACCCATCCTGGAGAGGTCACTGTCAGGCGCACACCATCATTCACTCACATTTGTCCAGTGTAGGAAGGTCAGGTAATCTAACGCAGACGTCTTTGTTATGTAGGAGGAAAGCTCAAGCATCGTGACAAAGATCCACACAGACCTGTGGAGAACATGCAGATTACACAGGGACAGGCACTAAGGATTGTTGCCTAAGATTCGAGGCTGATAAGGCAGACACACTAAACTCTGTTCCACATACGTTTATCATCTTAAATTATTACTATAGTCTGTTGTACAAAATTAATAAAGAATGTACAGTGTATATGTTCTTTCATTCTTTTTCTGAAGTCGGCTCATTGAAATACAGCTCTGTGGTAAGCCAGAGCCCATTTGGGCAGAATCTGGTGAAAAAACACAGAATCCAACCCAACACAGTGTGCCAGGTTGTTGCAGTTTCTACGCATGTTGTTTTATGTTTTGTTTTAATTATATTTGTGCATGACTACAGAGCCCTGAGTTTGTCAATAGGAATTGTACTGTATAAAAATAAATTCAATTTAATTACCAAGAAAATAGCCTCCTGATTCCCAAATTAAATTAAGCATGGTGTCTTGGCAACCAGTATTAAGCAGTTTACTGCGTATTACGATAAGACGGCTGATCTGGCTGGGAGAAGTGTAGCGTCCATGTTACTCAACAAGGCTCCTCCTGGAAAGGAAGAAAAAGGCAGACAGTGGTGATGGCATTTTTTTTAATACAATATATATTTCTCTTTTTTATACACTTATCGATATAAAGTTATATCTATAAGTTTACTTTTGCAGTTATGTTTGACTCTACAATATGGAGAAACTTTGTTATGTTCATGCTGGTTTCAGGTAATTTTATATTAACTGTAAGTCAATTCTACTTCATTACAGATTTTGTTTAAGATAATGCATAGTGAAGAGGGTGGAATATTCAAAAGACTTTAATGACAAGAGAGAAAAGTAGCTGAACTCATGGAAACACTCTTATCTTCTGTAGACAAGAACTAAGGGCATCTGATTACAACAATTAAATTACAGGTCACAGAAAGAAGAAGAATAAAGTTGGGAATACAGGGTTAGATATCCGTTACCTTAAGGTTTAATCAAGATTTAATGGGCAAAAATATGAAATGTGCTCTGAAAAAAGGCTTTAATATCGCTTACAGAAATTAAATATATGCAGAATATATATTTTAAAAATATACTGGTACCAATATGAATATAGTTTATAAAAAGTACTTCATGGAAAAATATATTACAAAATCTTTCAATATGCTGGAATATATTGTATAATATGTAAATTCTTGTGGCGTTTGTACGTATATAAAGTATCTATCTATCTATCTATCTATCTATCTATCTATAGCAACAGATTTTTCTAAATGTAAGAAAATGTTTAGTATTTTAAAATGCTAAGAGTTATATACTATAAGACTTATTTTATAAAGCTATTACAATAAACTGTAAATGCTAGTTATTATATAAATTGGAATCAGTGGAAAGATTATTTAAATTTTGCAGGTAAAAAGACAAGGCATCAATAATGTGTCTTGGTTCTGTAAACTCAGTGTATTGCATGATTTATACCCAATATACTGTATCTGGAAATAAATTAAGGGAAATTTATGTTGTATCATATTTCAGATATAATCTTAATATGTATATATTTGAACTACATAAATGTTATATTTTATGAAAAAGATTTGTCCAAATATGCATATTGCAGTATATTTCATTTTTGTAAGAGATGTCACAGATCATTTGAAATGTACAAAGTAGTAAAAGTATGTAAATGTAAATGTAAAAAGTAGTAAAAGGAAAATTCATTTAAAATTACCACAGGTAGATGTTAGGTAGGAAGACCACTATATTAGATAGATAGATAGATAGATAGATAGATAGATAGATAGATAGATAG
>JANRMT010062857.1:18615868-18627435 GCA_026402145.1 Polypterus bichir lapradei | reverse complement strand
TAGATAGATAGATAGATAGATAGATAGATAGATAGATAGATAGATAGATAGATATGAAAGGCACTATATAATAGATCTGCGGTGGGCTGGCGCCCTACCCGGGGTTTGTTTCCTGCCTTATGCCCTTTGTTGGCCGGGATTGACTCCAGCAGACCCCCGTGACCCTGTAATTAGGATATAGCGGGTTGGATAATGGATGGATGGATATATGATAGATAGATAGATAGATAGATATGAAAGGCACTATATAATAGATAGATATGACATGCACTATATGATAGATGGATAGATACATTTATTTATTTATTTATTTATTTATTTATTTATTTATTTATTTATGTCTTTTAAAACTATTTTGACTTCATGAAGAAGTTAAATTATTTGTAAATGTAATCAAATTGAGTCACTCAGTTTGGTTTGTTTGGAACAATGTAACTTTACAATGTATGAGACAACCATGAGCTGTTACCATTGACTAGAGAAATTCCTCTTCTGTAGGGTTACTCGTATAAGCAGCTTACTGAAGTTCCCAGAATAACTAAGTGTGCTCTCTTAGTGCACATGAAATGCAATATCTTGACGGTGTTTCTATGAGCAATGTTATGTGTATGTGAGTGTGTACATATATCATATGTGTCTGAGTATTTATAAATAATTACAGATGAAATATATATTTAATTGAAATGTCATACATTCTTGCAACTAATGTCTTTTTTACTGCTGCTGTTATTTTCAGAGCCGCTTTTTGCATTGAGCTCTAGGATGAAAGCAATGCTAAATATGTTGCATTTCTTTCTATCCTGCTTTATGTGGATATTTTTTCTCCACTTCTCTAGATAATAATGATCTAAGAGCTGAATTCAGTGGGAATTTTTCATTCATCTGGGAGGCAGCCCTGGGCACAGATGAGCTACATGTTTACTTCAAAGCAGCATCATAAGGAAAATTGACTATTGCTGCATATCAAAGCAGAACAGCATGCTGCACTGCAACACTAAATAAAATAAATAGAAAAGAAGAGATGGACCATATAAGATCTATAAAAGGAATAAAGTGAAATGGCTATGGTACAGCGTATAAAGGATATTTCTCTTTTTATCACTTCATAAAGAGCTGCTCTGTTTGTAACAGCGGATTGTGGCCATTTCTAATCCTCTCTCCCTTTAAACATCCCATTAGCTCAACTACTGACGGTGTTCCTTTAATTAGAATTTGCATGGTTACTCCAGGATTTGACTTCACACACCTTTGATTTGAAAGATTGTTTGTGTAAAGGAGCTGCATAAATGTGTTTTAATGAAGTATATTGACACTAAACTTTAATTAAATTGCTATTAAAATATTGTATTGTATTGATGCAGAAGAATAAATAAAAAACTAAATTAGACAATCCACATAAAGAAGAAACAATTGTTATTTTTTGTTAAGTGATAAGCTGTAAAGACATGAGGAATAGGAAGTATTGGTGGTGAAAGATTTTTAACTTGCTGTTCCTTAAATCACATAAGCAGTGTGATCGTGATCTCGACAGATGGATGAATAGATAAAATGTTCTGCTCAGTGAGCTACTTTATTTGTTTTTGCAGTTTGTAATGATTGATCACATTCTCAAGGTGGCACTGTGGTTAACATTGCTTTCTCTTAGCCCTTGGATTTCCAGTCTGATTCCTCTGCAGAGTCTGTAGTATCTTCTTATTGCTTTCCTTTGTAGAACCCGCTTTCTTCAAAGAGTCCAAACACATGCTGTTAGGTCTGTTGGCAAAACTAAACTGGCTAAGTGTGATTGAGCCTGGCTAATGGATCAGCATCCCAATAACCTTGCCAGTAACTACTCTTTTAATAAAGGACTGCAAGTTCCACACGGAAATGTTTGGTTGTCAACCTGGCCGTCCCGGTTTAACCAAACTAAACAAAGGTTAACAAACACAGCTGCTATGGGCGAAAATGAAACAGAAAAGTCCAAAATGAAAACAGTAGCTGTCAGGCTTTGTAATTCCAAGAATTCAGTCACCAGTAGGAGCTCCGTCCTGAGGCACGTTGTATTCGGAATGGAACGCCTCCTTCAGGTGGCCGTGAGATTTATAGGTGGGAGACCGGAAGGGGAAGATTCAATTGCTTTAAATGGGCGTCTTCTCAGTAATGCATAGGGAATAGAAGAGGGGCAAAGTTAGCACTAGTGCCCCCTCTTGACCCAGGGTGGTAGTACAAACCTTAGGTGAGCCCAGAGAGTGATCCACAGACACATGCGTAACACTTCAGAAACTGATTCATCAACTGAATAGGTAAACGAGTTATATTCTCCATTTGACATTTCTTTACACTTTTAAACATATAAGAACATTACACGAATAAATATGATTAAAGATTTCAATCACAAGTGGGTTAAGGAAAGAAATAACCCACCTAGCAATTTTAAATCATGGTTTGGCATTAACAAATGTAGGCAATGCACTGCATCTTCAACACAAACTTTCCATACATTACCACACTCACTTGGTTTGCCCCTAACCCAATATTTTGTCATTTTTCTGTTAAATTTTTGCAGGCATGTGCATAATGTTTGGGACAAAGTCACTTTTTTCCATGATTTATCCTACTGTTCCACAGTTTATAATTACAATTTAAAGTGTTGCCAGCTTTTATGTAAGGGTAGCTGCATACGTTTTGGTAACACCATGTAGAATTGACACTTTTTCTACATGTCGCCAAACCCCGCCACATACCACCACCCCCCCATTTCAGGGCACCACATTGTTTGGGATATAACAATAGCGGGTCCATTAAAGCAGGCATATTAAGTACCTTCTGGTATATCTGTTGCTTACAGTGACTGCTTGACGTCTGCGATTCACAGACATCACCAGGTGCTGAGGATCTTCTCTGGTGATGCTCTCCCAAGCCACTAATGCAGCCATCTTCAGTTCCTGCTTGTTTCTGGGGTTTGTCCCATTAAGTTTATTCTTCAGCAAATGGAAAGCCTGCTCAATTGGATTTAAATCAGATGACTAGTTTGGCCAATCAAGAATTTTCCAATTTTTAGCTTTAAAACACTACCCCTCCCTTAGTGATACTGTACACATTGGAGAAATAACTTAGCTTTCTTTAATGACAGTTTATGCGGCATAACAGATGAGGAAGCCATGACAAGACCTTTTGGGTACTGGGGGCCCGATGTGTAGAGTCTGCCATTTTCATCACTGTTTTGGAAGGATTTTCCGGCAGGAGATGACGGTATCTCCCATCCGTCCATCGGCTTCAAAGGTGTGCCGGGCAATGTTCCAAAGCTTTATACTCATTCTTCATGTGCAGGCCCCCACTTAGGTGAATCATGTCATTCCAAACAAGAAAAAGAAGATCCAATGTCATGCTGACTCTGACACACAGAAATAGTACAATGCCCATTTCACAGTTTGTCCTTAACTTGTCTTGTCTTAAAATGCTTGCCTAGCAGTTCTAAATGCTGGGCCCCTTTACTAAATCTGGCTTTGTGTTAGCTGTACATGTGAGAAGAAAAGAAAAGCAGATTTAAAATATTTGCACAAAACACAGTGACCTATTAAACTTATATTCTGATTACAGACACACACATCTCCCTACTGAAGACTGCTTCTGATCCATCTATCATTTGAGGGTTCTTCTTTACCATAGTGAGGATTCCTCTGTCATCAGCAGTGGAGGTCTTCCTTGGCCTACCAGTCCCTTTGTGATTCCTGAGCTCACCAATGTGCTCTTTCTTCCTAATGATATTCCAGGCTGTTGATTTAGGCAATCCTAAGGCTTTCCCAGTGTCTCTAATAGCTTTATTCTAGTTTTGCAGCCTCATAACAGCTTCTTTGACTATCTTTGACACAGCTCTGTTCCTCATGTTGAACAATTGCAACTACTGGCTCTAAAGGGACAGTACAATCCCTCTTAACTGGCCTCGCATTAACCAGCCTGTTAAAATAAAATAAAATAAAAAAAAAAAATAATAATCCTGAGTTCTTCTTTATATTATATGTATGCACTTCCTTCTTTCCTGGAAGGTGAGAGGTATTTTAAAACCAGCAAACAACAAGACAGTGTTCAAATTAAATAAAGTGCAGTGTATCAAAAGTCTTCTTTAAATAAATAATCCATTAAAATGAGTGAATTAGTGGAGGTTAAAATCCATTAGTAAAAAAACAATTCCCTTAAAAACAACACAAACGAGGTTAAAACAATGGCTGGAAGCAGTCTCTTAACAGGGCCATTCTTAGCAGTTTGGGGGCCCTACGCAGTTCAGAAATGTGCAGGCCGCGAACGGAGCTCAGGAAGGTGTTCTAATAAAACGTCCGGAAAAGGCCTTAGACGACCAGTAGGCCTACATGTACGCTTGTGTGTATGCAGAGTGGTAAAATATCGATTTTGTTCTGGATCTGGTAAAGGCCAGTAATATAGACATATTTCATGGTTTTATGGGGATCTTTCTGAATGAATCCGAAACGAATCTCTAAAATTAACATTTGCTATAGTGCATTTGTTACGACGGCGTGACAATATTATTAGGGATTTAGGTGAAGATTGCAATTTGGATAATAAATTACCATTGTTAATAAGACAAAGAGATTTACTGAACTGAATTTCCTGAAGACTTTAATTAACGTAAGAAATCTATTTTCCGCACTTTCTTCCTGGCGAAATCCTTTGTCAGTTCTGAATGATCAAGGGTTTGGCCAACATCTTGCTCAATTGATATTAATGCCAAACCATTCAGTCGCTCTTGGGTCATGCGTGACACACGACGTGAGGGACTGGCACAGACGGCTGTAGTGCCAGGGGTATGACAGGGTCCCCAGGCCCACAGCCCGACAAAAAAACAAAAAAAAATTGTAAGTTGGGGCCGGGCCTCACAGTCGGGGCCCTACGCAGATGCATAGTTCGCGTATGCCTAAGAACATCCCTGCTCTTAAAATCCAAAGCACAGTGCCTTCTTCTTTCTAACTGGCGGCTCCCCTGCTTCTCCCATTGGGCTTTGCAAAAGGGGAGTTGCCCTACCTACAGGTGCAGCTGCCTTCCACACTGGTCCGGTAGCCCTCTGATCCCTGGCTACGTCGGGCTCCATCCAGACCGAGACTTAGGTTCTTTCCCCAGCGGCCAGGGCGCTCACGCTGGGACTAAACCAGCCCAAAGTCTCCACGACTGCTGCTGCCTTTCGACGGCCAGTCGTCATCAATACCGGTCACTCCAGCTCTGTGATTGCTGAACCGATCGGCCACACATACTCGCTAAGCCGCGAGTGCAGTGATTATTTATTTAAAAAGTGGCCTTTTTGACTTGAGCTGTGGACCCGATACACCACACTGTCCAGTTGTTGTACGAGAAAAAAACCCTTGTGTGAAATCGTGGATGAAGCCTTGTGGATATGGTTTCTTCAGGAACGTCGAAGAAAGCCTGGGCATCTTATGCCTCCACTAATGAAGCATAATGTCCTGAAATAGTGCGTCCATGTGGAAAAAGTGTTGTCAGTTTCTACATGCTGTGACTGAAATGTAAACAAATCCCCTTAAAAGAAAGTCCGTAATGTGCACTTTAACCACATCTGAATTGTTTGACGTAATTGAAGAAAAATGTGTCTTTTGTCCAAAACATTATGGAAGGCACTGTATGATTGTTTAGCATTTTGTGTTTTGAAAACATCAGCTGTGAAGTAGTTTAAATAAGTAATAGAGGAGAGTGAAATGGATATGTTCCATCTCACGAACAGGAGTGTAGACACATGTGGGGTCTCTTGCAAAGCTATGAAGCTCACATGTGGTTTAAAACTTCAAAAGAGAAACTGTTCAAATAAGTAACATCATACAATGTTTATAAACATTAAATCCAAGATTATGTTCTTACACTAATTGGATATTTGGGGAGTAATATAGTATAAGAATATCTTCTCTAGACACTGAGAATTACAAATCTGCCTCCTCACTGCCATTTGAATTGCTTTGAAAGATTGTCCATGTGCAGGCTCTGACAACTCATCATTTTTTAAAATTGGTATATTTCTACATTTCCCATTGTGCCCGTATGTGTTACTGTTCATTTGGTGTGCAGCACACTAGTGCCTGTGTGACTTTTACTCCTTGTACACTTCTAAAGATGTGTGTGTTTTTCAATTAATAACCCTAGATTGGTTCTTTGTTTTGGTTTGTGCATGAGTGGACTTCTTTGTGCTCAATACTGCTGGGGTAGGCTTCATCTTCAAATTGGCACAAATGGGTTTGAGAATGTTTTATTATTTCCCTGGCTTGCACAATAAGTCCTGATTATTGGAGAGAAGTCCTGATTATTGTAGTGAGCAAGGCATCCAGTCTTTAGTATAAATATTTATTAGATGTTCTCATTTTCCTGGAAAGGGGTGGGTGGCACTCCCGATATCTTTGCAAAAAGACAAAGGGCCAAGTCTTTAGAGTTCTGGTGCTTCCTGTTTCGCTATATGGTTGCAAGACATGGACACTATCCAGGGACCTGAGACGAAGACTAGACTCCTTTGGTACTGTGTCTCTTCAGAGAATCTTTGGGTACTGCTGGTTTGTTTGACTTTGTGTCTAATGAGCGGTTACTCATGGAGTCCCGAATGAGGCACATTACCTGCATTGTGAGAGAGCATCAGTTACAGCATTATGGCCATGTGGCGTGATATCCTGAGGGTGGTCCTGCTCTCAGGATACTCATTGTTGAGGACCTGAGTAGCTGGACCAGGCCAAGAGGACACCCAGGTAACACATGACTACAGTAGGTAGACGGCCATGTCTGGAGGGTGGGACTGGACTGTGTGTTTGCCTGGGGAGGTTGTCAACCAGGATCCTGAGCTGTTTTGTCATGTGGTGGGTGTGGCAACACTCTGTACCAGTGCATACTCCCCACTTTGACCTTATTGACTTGATTCTCTCTACCTATATTTCATCATATACAGTACTAGCCATCCCTTGCAGCTCCACCTGTTTAGTAGTGAAACAGGACAAACTTTAAAAATCAATTAACAAACAGGTATCGCTAGCTAAATGGAGGCAAGGTACGCTCCAAAACATGGCCAGAGGTAGACTGACTCGAACAGAGGCTGGCATGTGAGTGAGGAGGGCCCGACCTGGCTCCCCACTCCTGACGTCACACTTCCCCCTCCCTTTGGCCTGCAGCCTCTATCTCAGATTAGCACAAATATATTGCTCCTACAAGCAAATGATGATAATAAGTGCAATGAGAGAAGTCGCAAATACAACCGGAATGTTCAAGAAATTATAAAAAGAAACCCGATCTAAATCCGTTAAGTCATTCTCTTGTGAAAAGCAGACAAACATACATACAGACACTGGATTTTATATATATATATGTATACTAGCAGAATACCCGCGCTTCGCAGCGGAGAAGTAGTGTGTTAAAGAAGGTATGAAAAAGAAAAGGAAAAATTTAAAAAATAACGTAACATGATTGTTAATGTAATTGTTTTGTCATTGATATGAGTGTTGTTCCCATATTTATATATATATATATATATAGCAAAATAACCGCGCTTGGCAGCAGAGAAGTAGTGTGTTAAAGAAGGAAAGAGAAACAAAAGGAAACATTTTGAAAATAACGTAACATGATTGTCAATGTAATTGTTTTGTCACTGTTATGAGTGTCGCTGTGATATATATATATATAGCAAAATAACTGCACTTCGCAGCGATGTCGTGTGTTAAAAAAGTTATGAAAAAGAAAAGGAAACATTTGAAAAATAATGTAACATGATTGTGAAAGTAATTGTTTTGTGTATTTGGCGGCAGCGTCACGAAGTTGTTTTCGTCTAGCTGCATTAGAAAATGTACCACGACGTCTGACACGCCTCCTTTTTACTGTTTTCTCACAGCTTGGATTGCTGCTGTCATAATGGGTTTGAGTCTACATATACCGTCACATACATATCTTCATATCTTATATCATATATATATATAATATAGATAGGTGTGTGTATGTATATATATATATATACACATACATACAAACATACACACAGGTATATATATGTGTATATATATGTATGTGTCTATATGTGTGTGTATAGCTTTGGTCACTGAGTGCAAGGGAAAAATAATAAAATATAGTCAATTAGTTATTAAACAGTAAAACATTAACGTTTTAAGAAGTACAGGTACATTGAGCACTACTCGAGTGGTTGCGGGTAAACTACATTTTAAAAGACGGTATAACAGAACAGGTAAGTAGTACTAACAGCAGCTAAAATGTATATGGATCATCTCTCGGTAGTTGATCCCTTTTGAAAGGCGCTACACGACGGCTGTGGTATAGAAATTACATTTTCTATGTGAACGTTCAAATTTCTGCCTCTGGTAATGTGCCTTACCGGTATTGCCAGTAATTAAAGAAAAATTGTTTTCTGTCCTCTGCAGTGTTAAGAGAGAAAGGCTTTGGTTTGGGATAAAATGAAAAAAGGTGTAAAGAAAGAAAAGTTGCATTTTTCTTTTATACAGTATAGAGAGATGTGTTCGGTGATGTTATGATCGCCTTTTGGGGACAGTCGCGGTGGGTCTTGTGCAGACTGGTGAGACGTCTCTGCCATTAATCGGCTGTGATGGCATTGTCAGTCCTTCACTCGTGTGCGTGTCTTCATAATCCGAGCTGAGGACCTCATAATCGTATACGTGCAAAAGAAAGTGTGAATCGCCTTAATATTATTTTGCCGTGGTGTAGAAAAGGGGTCCCGTGTTTGCACTTGTCTGGGCTATAGCTCAGGGGAAGGATGAAAAAAATTAAAAGTGCTCACTTTGACTTAAGGCAGAAGCGCAGTCAGCTTCTCAAATCCCGGCACAGCTATGCGCGTGCGCCGGCTGCTCGACTTTTGCTGGGAAGGAGACCCCAGTTTTTGTACACACGTTTCACAAATAAAAACACGGGTTTACCGGCAATGTCAGTAAACATATACTCAGCCTCCCATCGGTTTTTAAAGGCTCTATGTTCAGAATCACCTTTTCTCTTTGGCATTGTGTGGGCTAGCTTGGCAATAACTTGTAGCATCATAAGCTAGACTTGATTAACGCGGTAAGTGTTCGGCAAGGCAGCTAAAGCGCTGGATTATGGGATCTGTAGTTTATTGTGTTACCAGCGCTTCATATCCCCGGGCCATTAATAACAATAATACAGTATATAAAATGATCTCGCGGGCCGGATATAATTACACGCCGGGCCGGATGTGGCCCGTGGGCCTTGAGTTTGACTCATATGGACTAAATAGAACTTGAAAAGAAATATTTTTTGGAATGTGATCGCGCAAGTCAGATCTAGTTGACGCGCACTACAGTACATCGAGCCCGCGTGCTATTGTGGTTTTGCTTGTGTGCTTCAGTAAGTTACCGTCCCCTCGCTCTTACTTTTTTACCGTTCATCTAATGAATAGACTGAGTATGGCTTTACCAAAACAATCATTAATCGCGAATAAAGTATCCATTATTCATGAAGCTTCAATAGGTGATCTGTCTTTCTGCGTTAACCACATGCGTTTTCATACGTCTCAAACTAAGGGGATGCGAGGTTAAAAATAAATCGAGAAGCGCACGTACATACTTAGTGCATCCCCTCTCGGGAATCGAACCTTGGACACCGGCGCTAGAGGCGAAGCCTCTACTATTGCGCCACGGTGTGTGGTTTGTCTATTTGAGCGTAGCAGTGTAATTCAGTTTTTGTTCAGCACTCTTTGGATCTGTTGATTGTATGGGTGGTTACCTATCAGGTGAGCCCAGAATTAGGGCGAAACACGTGTCGTGTACTCTTTGCATTATTTGACAGTAAAACTATTTTCAACCATTCTATATGATCTGCTTCTCGCAACTGAGATGGCGCCGTGGCGGATGTTAGCCGACTTGCTGACCAACCACAAGCGTTACCTGATAGGTAACCACCCATACAATCAGATTGTGATTCAGACTATGAATGCCTTGAATGTAATTACCCCGATCTACAAACTGTCAAGTAAACGAACCACACGCCGTGGCGCAGCGTTAGGGGCTTCGTCTCTAACGCTGACGTCCGAGGTTCGATTCCCGAGAGGGAGTGCAGCGAGTGTGTACACCTGATGAGCCCAGAATTAGGGCGAAACACGTGTCGTGTACTCTTTGCATTATTTGACAGTAAAACTATTTTCAACCATTATATATATATATATATATATATATACTAGCAAAATACCTGCGCTTCGCAGCGGAGAAGAAGTGTGTTAAAGAAGTTAAAAAGAAAAGGAAACATTTTAAAAATAACGTAACATCTGCTTTCTATTCATTTGCATAAGTAAAGTCCTTCACCAGCAATTATTTAATGTTAGCTCAGACCCGGCACTTAAAAGTTTCTGTCGCACTTTTGCCGAGTTTGTGCCAAACACTATTCTATCCCTGACCATCTCATTCTCGTTTGCAGAAGCACAGTCCTTCACCAGCAATTTTAATTCCGTTACAAAGTGATCAAAAGTCTCGTTTATACCCCGTGTCTTCTCATTAAACTTGTATCTCACGAATATCGTATTCGTCTTAGGCATGACAAACGCCAGCGGCAGCGTGTCTATGAAACTTAATTTAAACTTAAGCTTTACACCTTGCTTTCCTATCATTTGCATAAGCACAGTCCTTCACCAGCAATTTTAACTCAGTTACAGCAATTTTAACTCCGTTAGAAAGTGATCCAAAGTCTCGTTTATACCCCGCGTCTTCTCATTAAACTTGTATCTCGCAAATATCGTATTCGCCGTAGGCATGACAAATGCCAGTGGCAGCGTGTCTATAAACTTAATTTAAACTTACAGTTTACACCGTGCTTTGTTTCCGTAGTAGCTGCACTTATGAATATGCTTGTTTGCATCACTTGCTTCATATTCTTTTGCTGCCTTCTCAATTGTGTAATGCGTTTTTGGTTCAGCGCTCTTTGGAGCTCTTCCTTGTTCTCTACGTACTGCGTTCACAGTCAGTTCACGTGAGCTGCTCTCTTGTGTGATCGTGCGATGTCCACGGCTTTATTTAATGTTAGCTAAGACCCGGCACTTAAAAGTTTCTCTCGCACTTTCACTGAGTTTGTGCCAAACACTAGACCATCTCATCTTCGTTTGCATAAGCACAGTCCTTCACCCGCGAATATTTACCTTATATAGGCAGGCACTCAATTACGTGGGAAGCGTGATGATGCGGGACGCAACTCTGCCTCACACGATGACCGAGCTGCAGGCTATGGCCATATATATGGTTGAAAGTAGGTTCCAGTTATGACCATTACGCATAGAATTTCGAAATGAAACCTGCCTAACTTTTGTAAGTAAGCTGAAAGGAATGAGCCTGCCAGATTTTAGCCTTCTACGTACACGGGAAGTTGGAGAATTAGTGATGAGTCAGTGAGTGAGTCAGTCAGTGAGGGCTTTGCCTTTTATTAGTATACTAGCAAAATACCCGCGCTTCGCAGCGGAGAAGTAGTGTGTTAAAGAAGCAATGAAAAAGAAAAGGAAACATTTTGAAAATAACGTAACATGATTGTCAATGTAATTGTTTTGTCACTGTTGTGAGTGATGAGTGTTGCTGTCATAT
>JANRMT010062857.1:18599177-18610868 GCA_026402145.1 Polypterus bichir lapradei | reverse complement strand
TATATATATATATATATATATATATATATATAATATCATGGCCTAATCTGTACAAAAGTAAAAGGACAATTTATTTACTTAGAATAGGGCAGCATGTCGGGTTCCCATTAATACAAGCATACATTAAGCAGGGGTCACCAACTCTGGTCCTGGAGGACTACCGTGGCTGCAGGTTTTCATTCTAACCCTTTTCTTAATTAGTGACCTGTTTTTCCTGCTAATTAACTGCATTTTGAGCTAATTTTAATTTACTTGTTAATTTTCTTGTTAATTTTCATGGCACGGTGGCACTGATGCCTCGCAGTTAGGACACCTGGGTTCGCTTCCCGGATCCTTCCTGCATGGAGTTTGCATGTTCTCCCAGTGTCTGTGTGGGTTTCCTCTGGGTGCTCCAGTTTCCTCCCACAGTCCAAAGATATGCAGTTTAGGTGCATTGATGATCCTAAATTGTCCCACGTGTGTGCTTGGTGTGTGGGTGTGTGTGTGTGTCCTGCGGTGGGCTGGCGCCCTTCCCGGGGTTTGTTTCCTGCCTTGTGCCCTGTGTTGGCTGGGACTGGCTCCAGCAGACCCCTTGACCCTCTAATTAGGATATAGCAGGTTGGATAATGGATGGATGGATGTTTTATCAGTTCGCCAACATTACAGTATGTGTCTCGAAGTTCCTGAGACATGGAATCTTAAACCTGAAGACTACCATTTTAATCCCAGCTTCCAGTGATGAGTAAAATAATTTGGGCAAAATTGAATTTGCAGCGCAACTCATTGTTTCACTTTGCAAATAATATCAAAAAATAAATCACATTTTGCTTCTTGCAAAATTAGTGTCATTGATAAAAGAAGTAAAGTGTTTTGTCCTGTCTGGAGGTATTACTATGTATTAATTCTATACACATCACTTAGTATTTAATGAAAGATCTTTAAGAACAGGAAGATTCACTCAAAAGAGGCCCTGAATATTCTGTAATAACTCTCGCGAGGATGAAGCAATCTGAACGAAATAACATGCAATGTGCTCCTCAGGATACAGAGGTTCAAACAAGCCAGGATGCCCCTGCTTCAGAGCGATGAGATAGGCTCCAGACAGTCATCGTGACATTTAACCTCCATTTGTAACTTCTGTGTTCATACCACCCGTACCGCTTCACTCAGTCACTCGACTTCTCATCAGGATGGTGGTGTACAGTATAGAACAGCATGTCTTCATGGGTCACCAATTCGTTAAAGCGATGTCAGAATCAACTGGATGATTGTGAGTTAACGGAAGGTCACTTCCAGCAAGATGGAGCAAAATATCACACATTGGCAAGGAGGATGGCAGAAATTGAGTCCTTCTTCGGCAACAGGGTAATTTCAAAGGTGCTTGGCCACTACGGTCGCCGGATCTGACACCACCAGACTTTTTCCTTTTGGGGTATACTCAAACGAAAAGTCTATTGGAACAAGCCATGCACTGTGGAAGATTTGAAGGAAAACATCCAACGTGAAATTGCTTCTATTCTCCCCGAGATGCTTGCTGATACATTCAGGAACGTGGAGCAACGCGTTGTAATGCAATTGATTACACATATGTCAAGGTATCTAGCGTATTTTTTGGTCCAGATTACTTCACCCTAACAGGCGTTACAACAGAATATTCGAGGCCTCTTTCGAGTGAATCTCCCTGTAAAATAAGGGGATTGCTAAATAATGGCTGCAGGGGTAGGGGAGAACTGACAACGGCAACTTTCTGCATAGCAAGATTTTCGTATGGAGAAGGCACCATAATGTCCATGATTATGTGTGTAAGTGTTTCTTTGTTTGTAAAATATACAGCAAGTCACAATTATAAAAAAAACATATTGCACTTCTCACAGTGATATGATAAAAAGAATTTGATTTTACGAATGTGAAACAGACTGCATTGGCTACATAGCTGCAGGAAAAAACACAGGTAAAGACAGTAGTGTGAATGAGGCTTTTAGGAAGCAGAATTCCTATTTCAGCCCTACGCTTGACCCCCCTAAGAAGTGTGGCCACATGGGTGTCCAAAAAATACTGGCCTGGTCGGTTGAGAAATGATTTGCACAAAGTCAGCTTTGCTCCTGCTCCCTGAAGATGCCCTGGATTGGAACAAGCAGAACATCACATGCCGAAAAAGAGGACCCTGCGTAAACATGGAATGCTAGAAAGAAGGAGATTCCTTGTTTTCTAGCTCACAAAAAAAAAAATCTTTAAAACCCCAAAAAACTCTTGAGTGAGTTTTGAGTTTTGCAATTGCATAATTATTTGCAAAAAAATGTTAGTGTCACTTTCACAAAACCTGCCTGTTTCACTCATCACTACCCAGTTCCATCTGCCTGCATGGCCCTAAGCAAGTCACTTTGCATTCCTAGTCTCCAGTTTTTTAAGCATACATGCAAGCAATTGTACTCATTCCTGGCCTTTTAAGCGACCTTTGGCAAAAATATTTTTCAAATATATGCATAACAATAATAACCAAAGTAGAATTGTTCATCATTTAAGATGACTTGATACAAGTCAAACAGCTCAAGCTGCTTGAGCGTAACCCCGAGTAGATGCAGTCGGCAAAAGTAGCTGGCAATTACACATGCAATTAGATTTAGCAGGTAATCATGGCCTGCGGAAACATGGATTCTTTTATCTCGTCTGATATTACCTTCCCAAAAACATGCACATATGTCAGAAGAGGTAACGAAAGACAAAGCAGCTAAACATTAGGGAAAAATAACAGTTTGTAGCTTTATTTTTAATGCTGATTTAACATCTTGAAACAAGCCATTATGAAGGTGGCACATCATCAGAACACACGTGTCTGGTAGAAGAGGAGCACAAGCAAGTTGTCTTGTGTGTGGCTCAGGTCTTTGCTTTTCAGCTGTCCTCAGGTGGCCTGCTTTGGAGAAAAAGCCAAAAGGCTCAATGAATTCCAAGAGGATGACACTGTATTCCAAGATGAATCAGCAAGATGGGTGTGTGAGCTGCTCTCTTTTATCATCTTATTCCAACTAGGGGACTGCGCCCCCTGCTCACTTCGCTCGCTAACTCCCCACCTGCCTGCGCTATACGCCATTGTGAAGAGCGGGGACTGAACGCATCCCAAGGAGACGGGGTCACTCCTCCGAAACTCCCTCTTAAATGGTGATTCAATGAAAAACAAATACAGTTTTTTACCTCCTCTTTGCTGGATCAGTTGCTGGCTTGCTGCTACTACCATGCCACGTGATCTGCATCTTACGCAGCACTTTAAATGTTTAAAAGCCTGTACAGCAGCTGTCCTTTTGTCTCTTCTCCCCCAGACATCCTCAAACACTATTTGATCTCTTTTCGCTGTTCCGTTATTTCACTGAGTAATATTTTCCGTTTGTTTGCGCTAATGCGATCTTTACTATCATTTTTTGAGACTTTCGAATTTTCCTACTTCCATTATCTCTAACCTGCTCTGCATGTGTATCGCGCCAACGTTTTTGAATTCTTTACGATGTTCTACTTTGTCTTTTTCTGGCCCCGGGCTTTCTTTTTTGCATTCTTATCTCTCCAACATTTTTGGGTCTCTTTTGACGCACTGCTCTTTCTTCTTTCCTTAGTCGTTGATGTGTCATCTAGAACGTATAAAATTTTTAAGAGCTGAGAGCACAAGAAGCGTGTCTGCCAAAAGCATTCCAACAACTGAGTGGTCAGATGACCGTGGTCTTGTTTGAAAATGGTAGTAAGTAGGGCGTGACTTGCAAAAGTCACCTTCTTATGGGACTTGCTTCCAAAGGTGGTATGTATGATGTGACTCGATCATCTCGCGGGACGTTAAACTGTCTCTCTGTCTCTTTTCAAAAGATCACGTCTCACCACCGGAAAAAAGTATCGTCCCAAATTTTTTTTTTATAATAGAGAGATATTATTTGCTAAATTTGATCAAATGTAAATTCTGGTTTCAACCTAAGTCCTCTGCTATAAGAAAAGTGTTTGTTCTTGCCCTTTAGCTATATCTTGTTTTTTTATTGTGTCTATTCTTTTTGGACATTTGTCTAGCACCTCAAACAGAGTTTAGTTTCTATTACAAATTAAAATACTTTCATATATATATCTAATTGCAAGCTAAATTGGTGTGCAAATATCTAAATGTATCAAAAAAACTCCTCCTTGCCAGCCTCTCTGACTTTGGCATCACTGAGACTGCCCTCAGACGGTTTGAGACCTACTTTTCAGGTGGATCCTACTGTATGATCTGTCAAAGAGATATGTCCAAGGTACATCAGACAAGCACAGGGCTGCCCCAAAGAGCACTGCTGGGATCACCTCACTTGGCCTTATGATTCAGTTCAATGATTTCTCATATCAGTGATATGCACCTGTACCTGTCAGAGGACACCACAGTATCAGGTAGAATCTCTGCATGTCTCACTAATATTGCAAAATGAATGAGCACCATCTCCTGCTCAACCAGGAAAAGACAGACCTCCTTGTTATCCCAGCCTGTCCATCTATTCAGCACTTCATCTCTGTTCAGCTCAGCTCATTATCCCAGCCAAGTCAGTATGCAATCTTCAGATGTTGATCAAAAGCCAGCCGTCCTTCACTGACCGCGTTGCAAATATATCTGGGTCTTACAGATTCACTCTATGCAACATCCACAAGATCGGACCACATCTGACGGAGTATGCAGCACAACTCCTGGTCCAGGCTTTGGTCTTGTCACTTCTAGACTACTGCCACACTCTGCTTGCTGGTGTAAAGGCATGCGTCAACAAGCCACAGCTGATAATTTCGTCTGGTGTTCAACCAGCCGAGGTCAGCACATGTCATTCCTCTTTTCAGATCTCTACATTGGCTCCTTGTAATAACACATATTCAATTCAAATACTTGATGCTTTCCTACAGGGTGGTCAGTGGATCAGTACCTAAATATGGGGACACTTTTGAGGTCCTATGTTCCTTCTCACCCACTCAAGAATGCGATAAATGGTGTCTGGAGACACCCCCTTTACATGGCGTCAAATGCCAATCCAGACTCCCTTCACATGTAGCTCCTAGCTGGTGGAATGATCTGCCCACCTCCAATCAAACTGCAGACACCCTTTAAGGTGTTTAAGAAATGTGTGAAGACTCATGAATTTCTGTCTAACTGATATTAGCTGTTAGGTTTTTGTATTGCGCTTGCATTTTGTTCTGAGCGCTTCACTGTTGATGATCAATTTTATACCCTTGTCTTTAGTACTAGGGTGTTGTCCCATGTTAGCCATTATGGATGTAGTGAGAGGTCGAGCAAAATTACTCCTTTTATTGGTTAATTAAAAAGATTACAAAAAGCAGGTTTTCGAGGCAGCTCAAGCCCCTTCTCCTTTACATCTTGCTTGAAGAATGGGCCTGAGTTGCCTTGAAAGCTTGCATATTGTAATCTTTTTAATTAACCAATAAAAGGTGTCATTTTACTTGACTTCTCCCTGTACCCTTCTCTTGTAATACTTATTCCAAAACAGTCCCCCCAGAATTACTCACTTGAGCATGTTGACCTCATTTGTAGATCACCTTGGATAAAAGCATCTACCAAGAGAACAAATGAGAGAAAGTTAACAAATGTACAAAACAAGGACATGAATAGAAAACATCTAAATCCACCCATCCATTTTCCAACCCGCTGAATCCGAACACAGGGTCACGGGGGTCTGCTGGAGCCAATCCCAGCCAACACAGGGCACAAGGCAGGAATCCAATCCTGGGCAGGGTGCCAACCCACCACAGGACAAAACATCTAAATGTTTAGCTTATTTAAAGTTGAGTTTTAAAAAAAATGTTAGCATCTGAACATCATCCCCTCCTACCCCCAATCATAATGCACTTTATAGAAGAAACAAGATTTCAACATAGCATCCTTGTCAAAGTGCAGGTCAAATTTGTATAACTGAATCGTATCAATCATTATACCACCATTATACTTTCCTCCACTCCTCTTTCCTACGGACATGTCTCCCCTCTCTTCTTCGGCCAATATTAGTTCAATTTCCACCAGCACTCTGTTGGCTAACAGTAGTGGTGGCAGTCGTTGCCAACGTGGGACTCGACCAATCCAGTATGGAAATCTGTATTGTTGTCCGCATGTTGATCTGGCAAAATTTTACACCAGATTCTCTTCCTGATGCAACCCTCCATTCATCCAGGCTTGGGACCGGCACGAAGAAATACGCTGGTTATGTAAAAAAAAAAATAATTCATACTGTATGTCTTCAAAACCATTTACAGCATAAATCACAGTGAGATACTACTTATTGATTAAATTTGCTGCACACTGCAGTCATAATGGAGTTTCAACTCAGAAAATGGTTTATGGTTTGAAGCCTTACTTGTCTATTCACGGAGGTCACATTAGATGACAAAATATATGGATGCATCCACTTTGACAGCAGACCTCTTTGGGGCCAATCTGATCTTTCCCTTCAACGGTGAGAGCACTGTTGCAACCATTGTCAGTAGAATCCTCCCACTATCACATTTGTACAAGAAAGATGTGCCTTGATATACTGGGCTGACCACCTGGCATCATAAAGATCAATTACTTATTCATTCGTTCGTTCAGGGCTTCTTGTGTCTAATGAAGGTGTTTTTGTAGTATTGGAGCAGGAGATCATGCATCTCATAACCTGACCTTAGTACTAGGGTGTTGTACCGTGTTAGCCATTATGGATGTAGTGAGAAGTCAAGCATAATGACACCTTTTATTTGGCTAACTAAAAAGATTGCAATATGCAAGCTTTCGAGGCAACTCATCTTGCCTGACGAAGAGGCCTGAGTTGCCTCGAATGCTTGCATATTGTAATCTTTTTTAGTTAGCCAAATAAAAGGTGTCATTATGCTTGACTTCTCACTATAACCTGACCTTGTAAACCTGTGTGTCTTGACCTTTAACATAGTCACAGACCCAATCATTTACAACCCCGTTGATGGTCATGCTGATGTCCAGTAAACGTTGTGTAGAAGATTGGGCCCACTATTTCTGAGTGCACCTGGTCAAATCTAGTCATGTGACAAATTTCTGTGCAATCATTTCCTATCCCAGTGTCATAAATATTTTTGCAGTTGGAATCTGTCAAGGAGATTTCAGGACGTCTTTCAAAATCTGGCTAAATTATTAATTAATCGCAGTTAGGAGACCTGGGTTCACTTCCTGGGTCCTCCCTGTGTGGAGATTGCATGTTCTCCCCGTGTCTGCATGGGTTTCCTCCAGGTGCTCCGGTTTCCTCCCAAAGTCCAAAGACATGCAGGTTAGGTGCATTGACGATCCTAAATTGTCCCTGGTGTGTGTGTGTGTGTGTGTGTGTGCGCGCCCTGCGGTGGGCTGGCGCCCTGCCCGGGGTTTGTTTCTTGCCTTGCACCCTGAGTTGGCTCGGATTGGCTCCAGCAGACCCCCGTGACCCTGTAGTTAGGATATAGCGGGTTGGATAATGGATGGATGGATGAACACCAAAGGAAGATGAGTCTAAAGCTTATAAGATCTCCATATTTGTACAAATATACACCCATCTATTGCTGAATTTTGTGAGTTACATCTCTCAAATTTCATTTTATTATTTACCTTTTCACATGTGGTTATTCCAGCAGAACTGGTTGTGCATTGTAGGTAACACGAAACATGTCAACTGGATGTAGATTTATTACTTTTAAAACAGTTTCTATGGGACACCCTCCATTTCAGTACTGAAATACCTCAGAAGGAATTTCCCTCAGACAACACGTGTAGGTGCTGCATGTAGGCTGTGTGCTAAAAGCAGAGGTCATTTTAAATGCTCCTAACTCATTTTTTCTCTCTTTCGAAGAATGTCTGTGTTATCTAAGGTAATGCCCTTTCTCTATTTCTTTAAGGTACTTTTTGTCAAGAAGATATCAATGAATGTTCAACATCTCCCTGTCACAATGGTGGTACCTGTGAAAATACTAAAGGAAGTTTCACATGCCATTGTCCCCAGACCTTCAAAGATGGACTTGCGTTTGGTGGGCCAACCTGCCAAGATGTCCTCATAGGCTGTGACAGCCATGGATGCCAAAATGGTGGCACATGTATACCACTCCTAAGAGACGATCAGCATGAATACAGATGTGCTTGTGTGAATGGCTATTCAGGTTCAATGTGCCAGCTCTCCACCACATTTTCCTTTGAAGCAAGTGGATACATTCATGTTGGAAGACCTGTTGAAGACAAAGAAGTGCTCTCTAATATAACTTTGAGCTTTCGAACGGTTCTTCCCAATGCGCTTCTGTGTTATCAGGGTGATAAGGATGTTTTCATCAAGCTTGAGCTTCTTAGGGGCACCTTGCACTTAACCGTACAGATTAAAAATGAACTGAGCTCTGTCTTGGAGCTTCCACACAACATGAATGATGGGGAATGGCACAGTGTGAACATGGTATTTGGAGGAAGAACAGCTACTGTGGCTATCCTGGACAGCTCCTGTGTCAATGACTGTACCGAGGAAACAGCCATAGACTCTCATATCGGGGATGTTTCTTTAGGATTCCATAACATTTTCATTGGCGGACTTATGGTGAACCAATCAAGCTCTATAACCATTAATGGTCTCCACACAAAGCCTTATTTTATTGGCTGTTTTCAAGATGTTTATGTACACTCCCAGTTGATTATTCCTTCCAACCTCTCTCAAGAATCAGCGTTGAATTTGACTTTAGGTTGTAGTACCAAAGACAGATGCCTGTCTGACCCTTGCAACATGAGAGGACGCTGTGTTAATCTGTGGCAGAGCTACCACTGTGAGTGTTACAGGCCATATGAAGGTCCAAATTGCCTACAAGGTAAGATTGTTATTGAATCACAGAAATATCAATATGTTGTTTTCAAAAATACACTGTCTTAAATCCACACATTTGCCAGGACCCAGTGATTGATAGTTGCAGCCAAATGGAATCTGGAAATAAGACAGAATACGCCAGAGATTATCACCATTTCAACTGTGTGCTCTAATTTATAAAGCAGGAAATAATCTATCATTTATCATTTCATGGACTACAACAGAAAGTTAACAAATGTACAAAATAGGGACATGCATAAAAACATATAAATGTTTAGCTGATTTAAAGTTGAGGACATTTTAAAAAAATGTTAGCATCTAAACTTCATCCTCTCCTGCCCCCAATCACAATGCACTTTATAGAGGAACTAAGATTTCATCATAGCCTCCTTGTCAAATTGCAGATCAAATTTATACAACTGAATCATCTCTTATATATATTTCTCTTCTGGTTCGTCCTGCTTCCTCTTCAAACCCGGTCCTGCTTCTCTCTCATGACCCCATTGGTGTCACGTCACTGCCTGATATCTAGCCTGACCGCGTGGCCTTTCACTTTGGCCATATCTGCACCTGGGAGTCTTTTCGGTAGCCTGCTACAGGAAGGTACTCTCTCGACCATTGCCATTGGTTTCGCTCCTTGCTATTTTGGTTATACTGCGATGGTTGTTTCCTAAGCCTTTGTTATAAAATGAATGACAGTATCTTCTCTGTCGATGGGTTTTTGTACAACGTCATCTCTATTCCGGGATCCGGCAACTGCCTGTTCCTATCAGTGGGTTATTTCTTGACACAAACGGTTGACGAAGGCAATACACTCTCACTATGACATAGGACAGTAGATTTCATTGCATCACATTGGGACAGATTTGGAGACGTTCTTCCTGTTATTCTTTCCAACGCAAGTTGAGTTATCACCAGTCACGAGTACTATCA
This sequence comes from Polypterus bichir lapradei, assembly GCA_026402145.1. NCBI lineage: Eukaryota > Metazoa > Chordata > Cladistia > Polypteriformes > Polypteridae > Polypterus > Polypterus bichir. The sequence goes on along the minus strand of JANRMT010062857.1, from coordinate 18,601,149 downwards.
ATACATAGCAACATCTACAGTTTATCGTGGTGAAGCTGAAATTCAAGCTCTTTCCAAGATTAGATCTTTCGACTCATTATCTGTCTTCTCCAGCAAAACACCTATTCACAACTGCGTCTTTCAAGAAATATTTCTTTTTTCTTGATTTCTGAATTCCTTTCTCATCGTTTTCCGTTCCTATTCTTACACCACTGTATGCTACAGCGGCGTCCACTAGCATCAATTATTATACCAAAGTGACTCTATCAGACCCAGGTAGCGCATCTGCTCCTTTCCAGTCCCCTCATGCACATGATCATAATGTATACAGTAAGTAGTCCCACAATGGCAGTTGTACCTTTAAAACCACAAGCATGGATGCAACAGTGAGACTATAGTCAAGAAGTGAACAAACAAAATTAACAGAAAGCATACTGTGAGACTGCAGCGTGTAGTATGGGCACACTAAGAAAAGAAGTGTTAGACCTTTCTTGGACATGGGAGATGATATAGGGGGTGCAATAAGCAGTATTTATCATCAGTTATAACAGCTCTCGATAGCAGTGAGCTCTTGTTGCTGTAACGATTATAAGCATTTATGGTGTTACTTGCAGCTAGGCTGCTCTTCCTGCTGACTTACAGGCACATTGGTGGCACATGGAGTGAAATGCTGTTCAGTATTTTAGTTTTTGTAAAAGAAAATGATGTGTTTTTAGAACTATGCATTCAAAGTTTTTTTTACAGTTTTCATTCTCCTTGTTCAAATTAAACAATGACATGTATGTGGCTCTCTAATTATAAGCGTCCAGGAGCCCATGCATACATTTCATGTTGTTTAAGAAGATTTATTTTTCTTTTAAAGAGTAATTTAATTTTACATTTCATATTCTAATGAGGACAGCACGATGGCGCAATGGGTAGCGCTGCTGCCTCGCAGTTAGGGGACCCGGGTTCGCTTCCCAGGTCCTCCCCGCATAGAGTTTGCATGTTCTCCCCGTGTCTGCGTGAGTTTCCTCCCACAGTCCAAAGACATGCAGGCTAGGTGCATTGGTGATTCTAAATTGTCCCTAGTGTGTGTGTGCGCCCTGTGGTGGGCTGGCTTCCTGCCTTGCACCCTGTGTTGGGTGGGATTGGCTCCAGCAGACCCCTGTGACCCTGTAGTTAGGATATAGCGGGTTGAATAATGGATGGATATTCTAATGACTTAATGTAACTGCGGTCACTACTGTTGTAGTTGCTACTGTTGCCTTTTAGTGGTGTACACTGCTCAGGAGTGTCCCTCCATTTCAGAGTAAGTCAGTTATGTGTTTGCACATGGGCATAACCTGAAGACTTTTGTATTTGGCACTATGTTAACATGATTTAAGTTTATCCCATCCTTTACTCAGATTCCTTTTTACTTTTTTACCCTTTTCACATTTTTAACTGAAACGGCTAATAAGCAAACAGAAAGGAACAGGATCAGAGGCATGTGATAATCTGCTTCATAAGAGATAGAGAGAGAGAGACCACACTACAAGAGGGCAAGGATGGGAAAAATGGAAAGGCATCCCACTGCAAACAGGAGAATGCATGCTGCACCATTGCAACCCCACCTTCTATAGATTAAGCACCAAACAGGTCAGTCAGGTTGGGGAGTATGCATGGGTATAGCTCATTGCTGCACCCACCACACAGCAATACAGCTCAGGGTTGGCAACCCTCAGACAGATGGACAGTCTGGTCCAACCCCTACACCCCAATGGAAATGACCATCTATCTGCAGGTGTTACGTGGTCTGCTCAAACCAGTGGTACCCAAGAATTCCCCCAAAGAAACACAGTACTGTAGGATCCCAGTCTTCGTTTCAGGTCACGGGATAGGGTCCATGTCTACTAATCATATTGCAAAACAAGGAGCACCAGGACTCTGAAGCCTTGGACCTTCATCCCTTTGCAGAGATATTGGGAATCAATCAACATTTATTTATATAGCACATTTTCATACAAAAAAA
>JANRMT010062857.1:18552274-18597286 GCA_026402145.1 Polypterus bichir lapradei | reverse complement strand
CCCCCCCCCCCCCCCCATGCTCTCCCAATACATCTACTGACATCATTGAAAGAGTCATAAGAGACATGAATGTCACTCTTCATGATAAACAGATGCCCCTCAGCCACTGGACCCCACGACCTTGCCCAACACCCAGTCCATGCAAGCACTGAACAGAACAGGAGCAAGAACACACCACTGACCAACCCCAGAATCAACTGGGAAAAACGCAGAGGTTCTGCCTCCACTCTGCACAGCACTCACAGTACCAGTGTACAGGCCAGCCATGACATCCTGCAACTTCAGGAGGATCTAGTGAAGTCTCAGGGTGTTCCACAAGGCAACTAGATCAACTCAGTCAAATGCTTTATGAAAATCGACAAAGGCTGCAAAGAAACTCTGCCGATATTCGTGTTTGCACTCGATGAGAACCCTCAGTGCCAGAATGCAGTCAATGGTAGACTTCTTAGGTGTAAAACGAGACTGCTCCGGTCTCTGGTAGGTGAGCAAGTGAGCATGGATACTGAGGATAATCCAAGTGAAGACCTAACCCGGCACTGACAGCAGTGGTATCTCACTGAAGTTACCACAATCCAAGTGATTGGGATGACAAGTCCCATTTTCCTGTCAATTGGGATGCCACCCATCTCCCAAATGGAAGCAAAGATTTCTTGAAATGCCAGGAGGACAGCTTTGCAACCATCCTGGAAAAGATCCCCCAGGGTATCAAAGATCCCTGCAGCCTTCCCTACCTTCAGTTTATTCACCCCCTGTGCAATCTCAGTGAGACTGGCTAATTGGAGGATCATCCTCAATAACTGTAGACCCAGACCTGTCCAATGCCCTAGCTGGAGGATGAGCTTTAAACAGCTCCTCAAAGCAACCAACCCAGCGGGTCACAACTGCAGCATCATCCATAAAGACCATTCTTTCACCCGCCCTGACTGCCACTCTCAGAGGAACAGATTTGGATGTGCGTAATGCTTCAATTCTTCTGTAAGCAGGATGTGAGTCACCTGACCATAGATGGGGTGTCACTTGCTTATAGATTCCTCTAACATTATCTGCCCTCAGAGCCTTCCCAACAGTTCTTCTCAGTTCCCAGCACAGACTGGAGTTGCCATCAAGCCATGCACTGCGACTCCTCTCGATGATATCTAGGGCACTCAGAGAGATGAAATACCTCCTTCATACCAGCAGCACCAACACAACCCTCAGCAACATTCAGGGTGTTGTCTCCCATATGACATTGAAACTTTCATTCTTCAGTGCAACTGCGACTGCCGATTCTAAGTATCTAACTCTAGCATTAATATCAGTTAGAAAGTGTAATTTTATTTGGTTTATGTTTTTGCTATTCAAAATTTATAGTTAGTTTTTTATTTGTACTCTAAAAAATAATTATTATAATTATTAACATCTCATTTTATTTATTTACACAGTTCTCTGAAAGGTGTCATGTAACTATTTCATTTCGATTATGATGTCACTGGAGGATACAATATAAATATGGTGGCTTTCAAAACACTCATTGTTCCTTGGTGAATAAAATTGTGAATTGTTGAAGAATTACAGCTTTAGATAGTTTCTACTGAAGTTTCTACCTTTTCTGGACTTCAGTTTATGATTTTTGCTCTGTCACTTGGTTTGGTGGTCTGTTTCTATTTTGCGTGTTCCTCTATGTACGTTCTCATTTCCTGGTCTTGTCACTCACTCACAATAATTTCCAGCAACCCTAAATGTCTTAACACCAACCCTCTACATAGACATAAAATATGGAATACATTGCGGAGCATTTGTGTCAGCACTAGCACACATTACAGATGCAGTAATAAAATGAAAATTAAATCTGACAATTACGAGTTGCTGTAATTTGACATTAATAAATTCATATTGCCATGTAAATGTTTACATGTTTCTGATTCTTTACACAAAATGCTTGCCAAATTTCTTGGATTTTAACATTCTTAATACCAAGCAAAACAGGGCAAAAAATCCTTCTATATAAAAGCGGTTGGGATTATCCTTCCGTCCCGTGAGTGCTACGCAGGCGCGGAGTTTCACACACGCCCCGTCCATTTTGCAATGCACGATGGGATTTGTAGTATCGTTTTTCCAGGTAAAAGATGATTTTCTACTCCAGACTGTGCGAGTAGCACGGAGTTTCACACACGCCCCGTCCATTTTGCAATGCACGATGGGATTTGTAGTTTCGTTTTTCCAGGTAAAAGATGATTTTCTACTCCAGACTGTGCGATTTCTTCTTCTTTCTTACTATATAAAAGCGGTCGGGATTGTCCTTCCGTCCCGTGAGTGGAAAGCGTAGTGGTATTCCGCTTATCACAGACTTACTACTTGCAGCTTGTGGTACGAAGCGACATGATGTGAGCAGAGTTCTGGTGCTCCCATCGTTCCCTTGCTTTTGTGCGCGATGCGCTGGAAAAATAGACAAAATTATGTCTCTGGAAATAATTAATGTTGATGGAGTACAAATGCCTCACCGCGTAGTAAATATCAGGGGGGTTCAAAAGGGCGACCTCAATATAGAAAAAAAGTTTAAATTTCATCACAAAAATAACAGAAACTACGAGTATTAAAGTAATACCGCTCAAATGCAATATAACCAAATTAATGAGTTTGTATAAAATATCAAATTGATCTACATATTGAATTGCCTTAAGAAGTGGTCAACTTAAAAGTCCGTCGCCTTAAAAGGCGGGTCAGCCGAGTAAAGTCATAAATATTGATTCTCCCCTTTGTTCCTAAATATAGTAGTGAAAAAATGTAACATTATGAGTTTTTATCTATTATAATACTTGCACAGTGTAAAAGAAGAGACGGATAAAGATAAAGACTTTGGTGATCCCATATAATATAAGGTTTTGAAAAATAAAAAAAGTCACACAACAATTGTGGAGATGTCTTCTCAGATGCTAGTTTAAAATCAAACTGAAGTAAGATAGCAGATCTACCTGATCTAATGAGTCCTTCTGGTAGGAAGGGGTGGGTTCAGGTGGTTCTGTCAGTGGAAGTGACATCAGTGATGGTATAACCATCAGTCTTCCAGTCTGCAGAGGAAGCAAGAAAAAAGAAATTAGCACACAGCGCCAACCCAGGGAAATTACCATAATTCAGAGCCTTTAAGCTGCCCCCTATACGCATGCGCGCAACAACAGTTAATGTGATGATTATTAGTGAATGGAGTGAAGAACTGTCATACTCTGATTCACTGCATTCTTGGTTGCTTAGCAACAGCCGTCTACCATGTGACATGTGAGTTATGATTTTTAATGGTATAAGTGTGTGTTGGCATGTGCAGTTGCTTTGTCTTTGACTTATTTTGCTGCTTCTGCACCACAGAAAGGCACATTGTTCACACATCCTACGGGTTGGTTGTACTTAAAATAGCAATCCTCACTTCTGACAGGGCTTACATGAACGAAGGGTCATTTTGCCCCTTTGATGAGCTCCTATTTTCTCTCAGTACGCGTTAGAGATTTTAGAGAATTGAGAAACCTTTATAGTCAAACATGCTGAGTCTGTTACACACAGAAGTAAGGAATGCGAGGCAAACACAAAAACAACTGATTCTTTAAACAAAGCTCAGATTTGGAATGTAAGAATTTTAGAATTACTAAATAACCGTTGGGGCTGAGTAGCAGGAAACTGCTTCTGATAAGTGAAATAGGAAGCTCAATTGCAAGCTCAGAAACTTCATGAAGGACAGGAGTTGGTTTGTTGCAAAGTGATGTGGGCTGTACATCAAGACAATTGCTGTCCTTAATCAAATATCTTCATGTTCAGACCTTTGGTTTCTGACTTTGACATTAAATATTAGAAAGTCTTGGTATGATGTAGTGGCTAGGCAGTAGACTCTAATTAACACACAAAGAGGCAGGTTCAATGCCCACTTCTATCCCACTGTATGGCAGCTGTTAAAAATAGGTAACAGTTATTTCCATGCTAAAAAGAATGTTAAAGACACACAACATTTTGATTGATTAAGGCTAAACAATCAAAACATTATGTCTCTAATTTTCATTTTATTTTTTTTCAGGTTAGAAATAAACTGGACCTCTTGTTACTGTTTGCACCTCCCGGCCAATTAGTTTTGATCAGAGAAATGCACCAAAGGTTTTTGTTCGGTGAATATGCTGTGTTCACTGGTGACCTTATTCACCAAATATTTTCTTGGAAATCTGCCTTGTGGCCAGCTTAGACAAACATTTTTTCTCAGCTCCCCATGATGCTTTGCAAAGCCAACATGACGTCACAGATCTGTAGCAACCAGCTTTCATGCATTCATACTCTAAGTGTAATCCATCTTATACCTTAAGTTGCTGCCTGATCTGCTTTGTAAAAAAACAAAAACAAGAAACTTGTAGGTTTTTCATTTATATTAGCAGACCATAATAAGAATATTATGAGAATTGCCGCCGAATACATAACACCAATCTTTTTGCACGTGATCATTCACTTGCCCTGCGCTGCAGGGCTAATTTTGTATGCTGGTCGTATGCAGGTACAAATGTAAAACAGCCTAAAAGCAGCCAAGGTTTCAGAAAACAAGAGAGAAGAACTGGTCAGTCTATTAAGTGACTGACTGGCTGTTGTTTATGAAAGTAAAAGTGTACACACTCTGTACACCAAGGGGTGCACACTCCTTAATATTTGTGATATTTGAACAATCAGGTGCCATTTGTGCTATTGAAGGGGTGTGCTCCAGACACCAAGGTGACCCCAACACCACCGGTCATCTGTGTGGAGTTTGTGTGTTCTCAATTTGTCGGTGTGGAGTTTCATCAAAGTCTAATAATATGGAATACCTCCTAAGGACAATGAGGGATGACGTCCATTAGTCCCCACCTGGGGTTCAAAAGGGGCTCGACCGGCACTGCATGAGATCCTGTGAAATAATAATAATTACAAAAGATTTACTAATATTTACAAGTCATTTCAATCATGTTGATGGAAGAAAAAAGTGCAATGTGTCTGCACATATAGCTTGAAAACAAAGAAGACGTTCTATCTGCGCCCAGAGACATGACTTCAAGCAAAGGAGTCCCACGTTGCTGCTTTGTGCAATGATATATATTACTACATTCCTTGTTCTGAATGGCAATCTGATTATTTAGGCGGTTACCTACCAGGTCAAGCTTGTGGTTGGTCAGCCAGTTGGCAAACATTCACTACGTCCTCTCACTTGCAAGAAGCAACTCATAGATATCTGATAGAGTATTTGCCAAATAACACGACACAAGTACATGACACATGCTTCACCCTTATTGGGGCTCATCAGGTGTACGCACTTATGTATCCACTTATGGGGATCAAACCTCAGATGTCAGTACTTGAGGCGGAGCCTCTTATGTTGCAATAATGGAGCACTGACATCTGAGGTTTGAAAAACTGTGCACACATGACAAGCCCCAATAGGGGTGAAACGTGTCGTGTACACTTTGTATTATTTGGTAGATGCTGTTTCACAATTAAATATATACTGTATATATATATATATATATATATACTGTATATATATATATATATATATATATATATATATATATACACACAGTGGAATCTCGGTTCACGAAGATCTCGGTACACGTACAACTCGGTTTACAACCAAAAAGTTCGCCAAACTTTTGCCTCGGTTCATGACCACACACTCGGTATACGAACAAGCCAGTTTCCCTTTCGGTTTGTACATGTTCATTCTCTCCCTGTGCATTTCCTGTGCAGCGAGCAAGAGAGAGAGAGCGAGAGAGCGCGACACACACACACACAGGCATCGTGAGAGAGACAGCGCGAGAGAGAGCACGCAACACACACACACACAGACAGCGCGAGAGAGAGACGCAGACACACAGGCAGCACGAAAGAGAGCTGGAGGCATTAAGGTAGGAAGGCAGTTAAAGAATGCACTGGGCTTGATTTTGTTTTCACTTCTGTTTCCAGCGATCTGTTCGTAGCGTGCATTGTTGCAATGTTATTTTTCTTGGTGGTTTATTAAATTATGGATTTTTTCAAATGTTCATTTTTTTCCCTGTGCTTAAAACTCATTAAAAAAAGTGCTTTTAGCCAGCGGTTGGTAGCGCTATAGCGCAAATTATTGCAGTGTTAGTTTTCTCTGTTGTTCAAGGTTTTCTCAGTGTTATTCAATGTTTTTACATTTAGTTTACTATTATGCTGTGCATTCTATGGTTTAATTAACTATATTTGTGCTTAAAAACTTAAAAAAAATATATATTTACATACAGTTCGTATGGTCTGGAACGGATTAATTGTATTTACATACAATCCTATGGGGGAAATTGCTTCGGTCCACGACCAAATCGGTTTACGACCAGAGTTTTGGAACGAATTATGGTCGTGAACTGAGGTTCTATTGTATATATATATATCATTGTATTACTTATCAAATTAAGTGCTATCTATCTATGTATATATGTGTTCCTAGTTTGTGGCTATTTTTTGTACTTTGAATGTTGTTATCATTCTGTCTGCATATTTTGTTGTTTGAGACACAGTGGTGCAGTGGTTACAACTGCTGTCTCACAGCTCAGATCACATTTTTGCCCACAAGAATTGGTCCAGCCTAGTTGGCAGATACCTTCTTAGCCCTCAGGGACACTTAAAAGTCCATTGCACTTTAATAATCCACTAAATACTAGTTGCATTCCTCTTTCCCCTTTGGCTTAAATGCATTTTGTGGAGTTCAACTAAGTTAGCAAAAGTTTCTGTGATTTTGTTAAATTCATGGCAAAGTGAATTCAAGTGGCTTTGCTCATCATTAATGCTGATATAACCCTTCATTCATTTTACTGCAAAAAAGTACTGTGAATCTCTATTTATAGAAGCAATGGTGTTTGCCGTTAAATGGTGCTAAACCAAATTAAGAACGTTGTTGTTATTTGCTGGTTATGTACTGAATCCAGTAACTAGTAGTCTGGAAACTTGTTAAGGGTAAATTCTGCACAAACATTAGGACGTTTTTCTTTACACAGAGAACCACAGACACATTGAATAAGTTACCAAGTAGTATGGTAGACAGTAGGACTTTGTTATTTTGGAAGAATTAAGTGAATAGGACTGGCAAGCTTTGTTGGGCTGAATGGCCTGTTCTCATCTAGGTTGTTGTAATGTTCCAAAAAAAAAAACAAAAAAAACAAACTTACAGTTCTTCATTGCTGAGATAAAATGACCATTGAATTTGATGATCCAATGCAGTAGAGCAGGGGTCCGCACGTTCAGTGCTGAAGGTCCACAGCTTCTGCAGAGGTTTGTTTTAATCCAATTACTTGTTTAGAAGCCAATTATTGGTGATAGCAGAACTTATTGAATTGTATGGCTCATTGGTGCTTTCATTCCACCCAATTAGGTCATTCTTATATGTAGATATTTATTCATTTAGATTTTTCTTTTCTGAGAATGTTATTGAAATGCTATGGTGTTGTGCCATGTTAGCCATTATGGATGCAATGAGACCTTTTATTGGTTAACTGAACCGATTGCAATATGCAAGCTTTCGAGGCAACTCAGGCCCCTTCTTCAGGTGTCGTTTTGCTTGACTTCTCATGAGAATATTACACAAATGATTTGTGGACTTGAACAGATTAGTAATTCTGTTTTATATCCCATTTCTTTACAAATATTTTTTAAAAACAGATCATTCTTGAAGAGATAAAGTTAGATGGTGAACTGCTGACTTCTTTTTTACTTACATGCAGTTGTTAATTGGCAGATGGTTAAGAAAACAAGAAGCAATTAAAAATCATGAATTAGCTGATTAAGTCTAAAAGAGGCCATTAAGTGTTGGGAATCTTAACAAGTGAATTTAGCTAAAATGAAGCACAAACATGTTTCTTGAGCAGCAACTGCTTCAGGAACAATAATTGACTTCTAATTAAGAAACCTGTGACCACCACAGCCCTGATTCTGGACAGCATCTGAGGACCCCTGCTGTAGAGAGAGGGGATTACGATATGCTGTGAAAATAAGATGAGGCACAGTCTGAGCATTGTGGGATCAGTGCAGAGGATGCTTCATTTCTAAAGCAGAAGACAAAACCTTTAGGGCTTTTTAATGAAATGTCCTTTCAAACTGAAAAAAGAAAAAACTGCACAAACAAATGATGTGAGTAAGTGTAAAGGTTTATGATGGTGGCACTAACTGAACTTCAAAAACACCTAGAAGGTCTGGAGTTGTACCTTCTCCCATCATTTATTGGGGTCTTCTACAGGTACTCCAGGGTTCGTCTCCTTTCTGCCAATGTGTGTTTGTAAATGAATGAATCCAGATTTCCGCAGCACATGGGGGTATGTGTCAGTTTGTAGACGTGTGTCCAATGGTGGACTGATGTCTGCCATTCACCAATTGCTGTCAGTGTTGGCATTGGGTCTGTATAACCCTATAATTGGAAAAACAAGGTTTAGAAAACTGATAAATAGTTATTTATAATCATGGTAGTGATTACTAGTGACATAGAGTTACTTTACAGAGCTGAGGTATAGTTACAGCTGGTTCAAGAGCTTAAAGCTATGAAAGAAATTTCATTTAGCAACATATTATTTTCTTGAGATTTATGGCCTAAAATATCAGTGGTTGTGCAACATTTTTTACTATCATATTAATTTATGTCATGACACCTTACTGCTTCCTCACATTAACAATTTTTACTGTAACTGGCCTGTAGTCAGGTTTTTCTTTCTTTCTTTTTTTGTTAAATAAGGCAAAGTTTAATGTTAACCAAGCAAAAAAAGTAGATGTCACATTAGCTGTGCATACAGAAAGGATATACAATATATATTGACATTATGAGCAAATGTAAAATTATTATTCACGTATGAAATGCTAACAAATTAAAACAAAATGTGTCCAATCTGTACAACTCTATACAGCTACGCCTTTCAGATCCATTACTTGATCGTGTCTGACAAGGTGACAACAATGGCAGTGAAGGTTTGGCCAACACCAGCAGCCCGAAGACCTACAGAGTTATTAATGGCATTGCTATAAATCAGCCTCGGCTTTGTATAAAACATAATCATGGCTTGATAGTGCTGTTGTTGCATTGATCCATTGTCTTCGGTTCAAATGCAGAGCCAAGCTGCTGTCTATGTCGAGTTTCTATGTTTTCTCCTTAAATCCCAAAAACTTGGCAGTTAGGTTGGCTATATGAATTTGTGGCTTAAAGATGTGCATGAGAGCGAGAGCACCCAGGAATAATTCTTGAATTTGGATTAAGTTGGTTTATAAATGTTATATTAGAAACATTTATTTTTGATCTATTTGTGTTCATTACATTGTCATGTCATTGCCTAACTCACTTAATCCAGACCTAAGGGGGTATGGGGGATGGGACTGGATTAAGGGCCTATCCCAGCTAGCATAGGGCACAAAGCAGGAACAAACCCTGAACCGGGCACCAGTTCATCGCAAGGTGAACACACACACACACACACACACACATCAGGGCCAGCTTAGCATCACCAGTCCACCTAATCTGCATGACTTTGGACTGTGGGAGGAAACCCACGCTAACACGGGGAGAACATGCAAACTCCACACAGGGAGGACCGAGGACACGAATCCTGGTCACTTTACTGTGAGGCAGCAGCGCTACCACTGATGGGCCTTTTTGAGAGCAGTTCTCACAAGCTCAGAGCACTTAGTTACAACTATACTTTAAATTAAGCTCAATACATTATTTATATTAATTAATGCAATTTATATTAAATACACAGTGAAATGGCAGTTTCAATGATAACATATTATAATCAAGTAAATTCAATTCAATTCAGTTTCTGATAGTGCTTTTCACAAGTTCAGAGCACTTATTTACTGTACTACCGTACTCTGTTGAGAGTAAATTAAACACAACAAATAGTTTATATAAATAAACACAATACTGTTTTATTAAATACACAGTTGTACTCTGCTGAGAGTAAATTAGACACAACAAATAATTTATATAAATAAACACAATACTGTTTTATTAAATACACAGTTGTACTCTGCTGAGAGTAAATTAGACACAACAAATAATTTATATAAATGCACACAATTACCATATATTAAATACACAGTACACAGAGCAGGTTCAATGATAACATATTATAATCAAGTAAATTCAATACAATTTATTTCTGATAGCGCTTTTCACAAGTTCAGAGCACTTATTTATTGTACATCTGTACTCAATTGAGAGTAAATTGAATACAACACACAATTTATATAAATAAACACAATTACTGTATATTAAATGCAGAGTACACAGAGCAGGTTCACTGATAGCACACAATACTCAAGTAAGTTCAATACAATTTATTTCAGATAGCACTTTTCACAGGTTCAGAGCACCGCACAAAGCCAATCTACAGGAGACGCAGTCTCATTTGTTCTCAAGGTGTTTTGACACACCTTGAAGAGCAAGATACCTACATGAGGATCCTATCTGTTTAATAAATTGGGCAAAATGGGTCTAGACATGACTGTCTGCCCCTGGGTCATGGACCTCCTCCTGAACAGACTACAGGACATCTGGATAGGGAACCACACTTCTTCTACTATCATCCTGAGCACGGGGACGCGGCTGGGCTATCTGTTCAGCCCAATGCTCTGTTTACCCATGACTGCACCCCCATTCACACGTCCATTAGTTAAATTCACTGGTGATACCATGATAGTTGGACTAACTTCAGATGGGGAGGACATGGCCTAAAGGAATGAGGAGGAGCACCAGACTGAGTGGTATAAGGATAACAATCTGGTCCTGAACACCACCAAAAACAAAAGAGACCATCGTAGATTTCAGAAGAACTAAGAAGACAAGCCATCTCCTCCTCCAAATTTATTGTGAAGTAGTGGAATGTGTGCAGGGATGTCAAGTGATGAAAAAGGCACACCAGAGACTCTTCCTCCTTTGGCAACTGAAACAAGGCCAACCTTCTCCACAACTCCTGGGTGAGCTTCTACCACACCACCATCAAGAGCATCCTGTCTCATAACATGACATGACGTGTGGTATGCCAGCTGCATGGCCGTCAAGTATAAGGATCTTCATGTGTGGTGAAGGTGGCTCAAAGAATCATCGGAATGGGTCGCTCATATCAGGATATTGTCTGTGTAAGCCAACTGAGGAAGGCGGCTAGCAGTAGCGGCAGAGACACGACACATCCTGGACATTACTTGTTTGATCCGCTGCCATCCGTAGGCAGTACAGGGTGGTCTGATCCCACACAAACAGTCTGAAAAAGAGGTTTTTGGGTTTTTTTTCCCCAGAGCTGTGGCCTCCATGATCCCCATTGATTTAAACCCCACCTCGGACTGTTATTATATACACACACACTATTCAATCCCCAGGGGCAGAGTCAATTTAACTATTAGTTATTATTTTACTGCTCTTCTTTTGTATGTATATGTCAATCTGGGTTATTTTCTTTTGACATATTGCTGCTTTTATGAGAGATGCCATACTAAATTTCATTATATGGAAGTAGTACTGGGGTATTGTACCATGTTAGCCATTATGGATGTAGTGAGAAGTTAAGCAAAATGACACCTTTTATTGGCTAACTAGAAAGATTACAATATGAAAGCATTTGAGGCAACTCAGGCCCCTTCTTCAGGCAGTTTGTAATCACATCTTGCCTGAAGAAGGGGCCTGAGTTGCCTTGAAAGTTTGCGGCGTCTGACCTGAGTTACCTTGAAAGCTTGCATATTGTAATCTTTCGAGTTAGCCAATAAAAGGCGTTAACTTCTCACTACATTATATGGAAGTATAATGACAAGTGAAGATTTCTATTCTATTTTTTACAACTCTATTATATTGAGTACATTAGACAAAACGCAGTAAATAATGTTTATGAATAAACACAATGTATATGAAATACACAGTGAAACAGTAGTTTCAAAGGTAACACATTATATACCAGCATATTCAATACTACTTATTTCTGACAGTGCTCTTCTGAAGCTCAGAACAATTATTTACAACTATGCTCTATTAAGGGTAAATGAAACCCAATAAATCATGTATTTAAATAAAAATAATTTATATTAAATATAGAGTAAGAGCAGTTTCAGCGATATCACAATATGATCAAAATCATCATTATACCTTGGGAACTGATAGACTTACCTATTTTTATATTAGTATTCCTTTTTTTCAGTTACACATACATAAGCACAAACATTGTAAAATAATTTTAAACAAAAACTTACATATGAACTCTTTTTGTTCAAAAACAAGTGCTCAGGTTTCGACTAATTTATCCTGTTTCAGGTGGCACACTCAGGGAGACTGGCAGAGCACGTTGGGAAACAGCCAAAAAAGAAAGAAATGCTAGCTTTGTATTTAAAAGGTCTAAAGGTATAAAGCGCCTTGTGCATGGGAAAGGTGCTATATAAATAAAAAGTATTATTAATATTATTCTGCTAATAAATAAATAAATAAATAAATTGGGTCTTGGCTTCTCCAGTGCTGCCTAAGCCCGCAGCAGGCACACTTTGATGTGTTCTTTTTGTCAGCTTTTCATTTCCGTCAGCATTTGTAAAGATAAGTCACTCCCAGACCAGACTGCTTCTTTGTGTCGGGTTATCTGATCCTAATGAAGATAAGTGGACTTTGAAGATGATTTTCTAAATCTCTTATACAGAAAATCAAGGTATTTACTTACTTGGCGGACTGTATAGAACACAGGCCAGAGGCCCAATCCTTTTTCACTATTCTAAATGACCTTCTACAGACTATTTGAACTTTGCATTTGTTATTATGATGTTTAAATGATGGATTTAAGTCAAGGTGTGTAGCACCTATTAGGAAACTGCAGAGGAAATGCATTAATTGTGTGGATTGTGCATACTTAGCAGATTTTAAATAACTTGAGGAACTTGTTTGGCAGACAAAATGTGAAGAGTGATAACAGCAGACCATGCACTCTAGTTCAGATACTGCTCTTTCACAATCTGAAGGAAATGAAAGCTGTTAGTCCAGCTGAATGATGGCATTAACTGTTACAAGTGTACCTGACTTTAAAAGAACGGTGGATACATTTGGGATCAACTCTGGTACTTTTTTTATTTTATATCTGCATTTTATGACATTTCTCATGGTACGGGCCACCACGTGCAAAATCATCAATCGTTATAAAAAGGCAACCACATACAAAATTTGCATGGGGATGAGGAAGTATCTAGAAAGCATGGAATGGGAAAGTAAAAACTCATCAACAAAAAATGATAGATAGTGTCAGTTCAGAGATCCAGGTTCAAAACGAGTATATTCAGAAAACTAATAAAGCAAAACAACTAAACAAAGACAGCCAAAATGGATAAATACGATCACTACACAAGAAAATTACCACACAAATAATTCTAACTCAGAGGAATAACAGACACTACACCAAGAGATCAAAAAAGTACTCGAAAGATCAAAAGAGAAAATTAAAAATAAACACACCTTAGTGAAGCCAAAGCAAACAGCAAGCAATTTTTGAGTGCTACTCAAGAGAATTTAAGAAACATCAGGGACATCAGGGACAAACTAGGATAAATTATTGAAAACGAGATAGAAATAGCAAATGAACTAAACAAATATTTCACCCAAGTATTTGTAAATGAAAAAAAAAGGAATACCCCATGCAGAAGTAAAAACAAGGTCTAAATGCATAGATTTTAAAACAGAAGAGTCAGATATGCCTCAGGTCCTCAATACATCGAAGGCTATTAAAAATCCCAGAGCTGAGGGGATCTTATCAAATGTATTGAAAGAAATGAAAGACATGATCTATAAACCCTTATCAGGCATATCTTAGCAGTTACTTGAGAAAGGAGAATCACCGGAGGACTGGAAAGGTGTACAATTGACTGCAGATTTCAGGAAGGGAGACAAAATGGGCCCTGGTAATTACAGACTAATGAGTTTCACTTCTGAACCATGAAAAATTATGGAAACTACAGTAAGAAAAAATTTAAATAGTACCTTTATGAAAATAACCTATTAAATAACAACCAGCATGGGTTTGTGAAAGATTTTACCAAGCCAAAGTTTTAGATTTCTTTGAACAGGCAACTGTAAAAGCCAACAAAAAAAAAGCATAAACCAAAATTTACTTGGACTTCCAAAAAGCCTTGTGAGTGAATATCATTTCTTTCTTTCTAATAAATAAACCAACTTTTTCGAATGCTTGTTCCTGTGATTTGTTAACTGTCATAGCAAACGCTATTCTAATGGGAAACTGTAAATGTTTTAATACAAATGGTTTAACAAGATCTCCTTTGGCGTCTAATGTTTTCCACAGAAGATGTACTACATTACCTTTCTTGTCGCCTGTTAAAATTTTACATGTCAGAATTGTTCGACCAATTTTGAATACAACTAATGTTGTCCTGTTGCATAGCCCATCACTCATACATAAATTATGCAATAACATTACGATACATCCTTCTTGCAACAGTAATTCGGCCAGTGGAAGACTGGACGGTGTTAACAATTGTAGATATTCTTTGTGATATTGTAAGTTGATGTTTTCATCTTTCGCACAATCACCACCAACTGTTTCAGCATAGTCTACTGATACGCATTTAACCAATCTGCCGTGTAACCGATTAACAATTTTCGTGTTAATTTGTTTGACTTCATCGTTTCTCGGTGCTACGATTGCCCATGTACTCATCTCTTCTGTTGATAGCCCGTCAGGATGAAATTCTTCATTAAGATTTGGACATAACAAGTCTTCTCTTTATGGGAACTTAAAGTGAGGAAAACGTAAAAAAGAGCTGGGAGTGCAAAAACTGTGTCTGATGAAAACATTCACACGAATGAGAGGTGAGAGGACCATGGGCGTGGGACATTAACCATAAATGGTAGAGAGGAGGGTGGGACTTGAAAAAATCTCTTGGCAATAGTCTTGTCTCGCAGCACTTGAAAAAATCTCTTGGAAATAGTCTCGTCTCATCTCAAGATATTCTTTTATAATAGAGACACATGATGGGAGACAATGAACAACAGGAAACCATCTCTGAAAAGAGTTTACCAGTTTACATTGATGCAATGTTTTCATCATCTGAGTAATGTGCAGAAGTGAACGAAAAGGTAAGTAAAATGGCAGGATATATTGTAAAAACTGTAAAATATAAATCAAGGAATGTTATGCTCAGATTGTATCATGCAGACATAAGACCGCATCTGGAGTGATGTGTGCAGTTCTGGTCGCCACAGCACAAGAAAGACAAAGCAGCACTTGAAGCTGTGCAGAAGAGAACAACCAAGTGCTTCCCAGGAGTTAAGGTCATGTCCTATTTAACGGTTTAACCAGTTCAGTCGCACGCAGAGGAGACTGCAAGGGGTCCTAATCCACATCCTCAAAATCCTCAAGGGCAATGATGAAGATCCAGCAGAATTCTTTCAATTTCAAGTACGTGAATCGCATACTCCAAGAAATCAGTGGAAATTAAGGGGGGTTGGGTTGACTGAAGCCATAAAGCACTTCTTTATGCAAAGACTTTTGGGAATCTAAAACAAAATACCAAGATGGTTGAAGCAGAGACTTTGACAACCGTTAAGAAGAATCTGAATGAGATTTTGGGACAGCTTAGCTATTAGCTAAACAAATGAGCTTGACGACTGAATGGTCTCTTCCTGTTTGTCAAATGTCTTATGTAATAGCAATTTTCAAGTACGCAACACATGTAAAATAATGAGGAAAACAAAAAATACAGCAGGATTGAAAGCTGAAAACATAAACCTTTGTGGATCCACGCTTAGTGCATAAAATAAATGCCTTACTTCATCCCACATGGGTACACTATGTTACTAAAATAGGTCACGCTATTTTAAGGCCACAGCTAATGTAAATATGTAAGCAATCAACAAATGCACTGCATGGTGACAAGTGGTAGCACTGCTGCCTATTAATAAGCAGATCTGGGGCTCACCTTCTGCTTGCGGGTGGTACTGCAGTTTCACTTTAAGGGTTTTACGCTTAATGTACTCGGGTGCTAGCAAAGTTACCGTATGGCTGCTATGTCAGCTGGTGATCAGTGACCATCGTTAGCATTTCAATGCTTCATCCTGATGTGCTCTTTAAGTTCATTTTTGAAATTTCTTCACAATATACATTTATTTATTTATGTATTTATTTATGTATTTGTCAGTAGATTAATTGACTGTATTATTTGTCCTGTGAGTCTGTATCTTTGCTTTTTATGTTTCTACAGCTGTATGCATGTCAATTTCCCCATGAGTTTCAAAAAATGTTCATCTGATCTAATCTCATATTTTACATAAAGATTGCTGTTCCTTTTGTCTGGTGGAAACACAACACATGAAAGGGTCCAGGGAACACAAGTGGCCCAGAACTTATATCGTTCTTATATCGTACAGGAACTCGTTGGTTCCTGAAAATAAAATTCTTGTCCATTGGAAAAGGCCTACTGATGCTCACTGTGTGACAGGACCTCCAGCTGGCAACTAGGGTCTATTTCATGATACCAGATGTCAGGAGATAGAATCATTTACCTGGACAACTGCCCCATATGAAAAGAATTGTGGATTTTTGGCTATTGGGGTACAGAGAGAGTTGGGCTGTCCAGAAAGAACACCACAACCCATGAACACGTTACACATCATCCATGAGACTTATTACACAATCACTTAAGGGTTCATATTTAAATTACCCTGTGCAATAATGCTCTGTGCCAAAAAATATAATATGTTTGGGCAAAAGAGGACTTACATACGCAGTATGGGGCAAAAAAGGATTAGAGAAGAACAGGGAAGAATTGTCAATTATTTTGTTGAGCACAAAGCCTACCGAAAATAAAGTATCTTCTTATATAATACGTTACCGCGGCTGTCCGTTTGTCTGTCCAGGATTTTAAATCACCTGTAGCTCGCAAACCATTTGAAATATTGACCTGAAATTTGGTACACATATACTACGTGACGTCTACTATCTGCTTTCGGGGTGATGATTGACCGCCAAGGTTATTCCTCTTTTTATTTTTATTTTATTTAATTCTAGAATCAGCTCGTGGCAGCCGCCAGCAGGGCGGCATACAGCACATGCATACAGGCGCCGTTCTCATTCCCTACCACCTTCACCATCACTTCCACTACCACTTCATATCTTAAATAATTCTTAAGGCAGATTGAAGATTTATATGCCAGTTTAAGTGAAAAGTTAAGGAAAACATACTAAGTAACTGCAAAACAAACACTGACTGGGATTACTGGTATTCTATATATCACGGCAAAAGAGAAATGGTTTGTACAACTTCTATTGTCTTTTTTTCTTTGGTTTTGTCTTTCCCTTTGTGTGTGTAAGTATTGCAGATCATACACACTGCTTTCCCATTTTTTCAAAAAATAAGACAGAGCACTTACATTTTTTGTCTACATTACTGACACGACTAGGCTGCCGGGGCAGATTTTTAATAATAGCATTCTGTCTGTGGGGACAAAGAGTACGCTCCCTGTCAGTTATCACAAGTTCAATGCGGCACTTTAAGAGATCAAGAGACCTGCAAGGTTTTATTATACATAAACAGCACAGACTTACGCAACTTGAAAATTAAAGAAAAAAAGCCCACTCGATTTTAATGCTGAGGAAGAAAAACGGACACAGCCAACTTATTTTAAATACATAACTCTTGCAGCTGATTATGTGATTTTATCTTAATGTGGTATCATAATTCAGATTCTTGACGTCAATACCAGGATGAGAAAAAGTGCTTATAGGACTTAAAACTTGCTGACTAAACAGCCAGTATGCAGCTTGCACGCGACATTAAAGCTCAACTGAAATATGTTTGGCCTATGAATGTGTAATGAACCCCGTTCACCTCTAAGTGGTGTGGTGCTAAGCTGAGGGGCTTACTCAAACAAATTCCCGCTCCAAAGACATTATAACAAGCCCTGTCCCTAACAGTGCAGTGCAGCCCAGAAGGTCAGAAGTTAAACTTGAAGTCACGGATCTACACCGTCAGTCACTACTACCTCACCATCTTATTTCATCCCTCTGTAATCCAAATGTAAAAATATGTATTTCCACCAAACAAAATTACAAAAGCGATTTGCAAATAAATGCAAACAGCAACACCTTGTATGACTGACAGGGGTCACGACCAATAGGTAACTGTCAAGATACGGTTTAATTTTTGTGATATATTTTACTGTCTTTGATGCCCCTTTGAGGTTTTGTTATTGCTGATGATGTTGGGTCCATTGTTAGGGTCACATCCCACGTTTCTAGCTGTGTGACAGCGAGGTCGTCACCTTTAGTTCACCATCATGTCTGGACAAAACGTCGGCTCATTTCCTTCTCAGATCTGTGGATACAGTGCATGAAAAGCTCTAATCACTACTCTTTCCTTTGCATCTTTCTTGGTTTTGACTTCATGCTTGGTTTTTGACTTTGATTCTTGTACTTTCATCTGTATGCATTTGCTATTTTTATTGTCATTTGTTTTGTTTTGATTTTTACGTGTATCTCCTGGTTCGGTTCCAAAAAAGTTCACCTGTCTCTAGTCAGGACAGTAATTGGGAAACTCATGATCCTAGTTCAAGTGTGGGAAGTCCTGGTACTTTGTGTGGAGTTCACCCAATGGTCAGCGAGCAATATGCAGTACATTGTGAAAGTATGCAGACCTCTTCACTTTCTGCACACTTTGTTGTATTGTAGACTTGCCGTTTGTACCCATCAGTCTACATTCAATAACCCATAATATCAAAGTGAAAGCATGTTTTCAGAAAGATCTGTAAATTTATTAAAAATGAAAAACAGAAATCTCTCATTCATAGAAGTATTTTGGCCCTGAATTCAGTACTTGGAAGAAGTCCCTTTGGCATCAGTTCCAGCTTGGAGTATTTCTGGGTAAGAATCTACCAGCTTATATCTGCATTTGATCAGTTTATCTCATTCATTCCTGGAAGATCCCCTCCAGCTCCATTAGATTGGATGGGAAGCATCTGTAAACTGCCATCGTCAGGTCTCTCCACAATATGTTCCATGGGGTTCAGTCTTGGATTTGGCTGGGCCATTCAAGGAGAGTCTGAGACTTGTCCCAAATTCACTCCAGCGTTGTCTTGAATGTATGCTTCAGGTCATTTTCATGCTTAAAGGTGAACTGTCTGAGGTGGTATGCACTCTAGAGCAGGTTTCTCTGTATTTAGCTGTGGTCATCCTATCCTCATTTCTGATTAGTCTCCGTCTCTGCCACTGAGCAGCACCCCCATAGCATGATGCTGCCACCACCATGGTATTGGGCAGGTGATGAGCAGTGTCTGGTCTTTGCCAGACACAGTATTTTGAGTTCTGCCAAAAGAGTTCCATTTTTGTCTTATCGTGCTCTTAGAGTCCTTTAAATAGTGTTTGTCGATCTCCCAGAGGGCTGTCATATGCCTTTCACCGAAAAGCGGCGTTCATTTAGCCACTCTATCATACACATCTGACTGATGGCATGCTGCTGAGATGGTCATCCTTCCGACAGGTTCTCCCATCTCAGCAGAGGGCTTCTGAAACTTTGTCATAGAGACAATTGGGTTTTTGGACACCTCCCTGCTTTGTTACTCAGTTTGTCAGGATGGCCAACGCTATGAAGAGTCCTGGGGTCTTATGCATAACGGCGTGCGTAAAAATTCACACTCTAACATGGCGTACGGAAAAAATCTGAAATGTGCTTACGCACCAAAAAATCCAGATGCATAAATCTGTGCGAACACTAACTTCCACGTTCTTCCGCTACATAAATCCCCGTCAGCATGAAAAGTAACGCACGTGCACGCACCTGCTGTCCCACCCCGTCTCCTCCCAGAATTACACCTCTTTGAATATGCAAATCAATATAAACAGCACTTAAGCTCAGCGTTCTATGAAAAGGCAATGGAAAAAGCATGGGGGGAAATAGAAGAATTTCAGCGGATACCAATTGGAGGCAAGGAAAAACTTACTATTTTTTGGGTTAAACAGTGGTATAAACAACAAAAGGAAGTTGATCGAGTGACAGAGTGTCGGAGAAATCTCGAAACCTCAAATTCACAAAGTCACACAGTGCCCTAAATAAAAAAGTTGTCACATATCAAAATCACCATGAAAAGGCGAGTCATAGCCCACTATCTGAGTGTCATATGAAAGCTTATTAGGGTACAGAGAAAAGAAAAAAAAAATAGGCACACAGTAGGAAAAAAGCACGAAATGTCAACTTTAACCTCGAAATTTCCACTTTAATCACGTAGTTTATTAAAGCTAATACTAAAAGTGCCAGAGAAATGGCTGAAATGCAATGAAAATGCAATTAACAGACATTTGACATCAGACATCTGACTGATGTCTGATCATCATCAAGTCCTTCCATGAAAACCATAAATACAAAGAGGACTGTTTCATTTATGTTAGGTAGATTGCCCAGAGGGGACTGGGCGGTCTCATGGCCTGGAATCCCTGCAGATTTTATTTTTTTTCTCCGGCCGTCTGGAGTTTTTTTTTTGTTTTTTCTGTCCCCCCTGGCCATTTGACCTTACACTTATTCTATGTTAATTAATGTTGACTTATTTTATTTTCTTACTGTGTCTCTTATTTTTCTATTCTTCATTATGTAAAGCACTTTGAGCTACATTTTTTTGTATGAAAATGTGCTATATAAATAAATGTTGTTGTTGTTGTTGTTGTTATTTGGACATGAACCCAGCATATGCTGGCTGGAAAAGAAGAACATGCGAATAATAAATAAGACTTTATGACCAACCCCCCCACATTCACCTATCCTCCACTCCTTATTTGCTAAATATTGCCTTGGGTTCCTGTACGTCTTATCATTTTCATCTAATGATGATTCCTGATAGGAACTGAAAGCTTAGGAATAAAAAACATTTTAAGATATGTGATTCATTTGCTCCCTTTGTAGATTTCCAGCTATAAATATGCAAACCGTATAAAAGACCTTCGCCTCTATGTATATAATATATATACTGTGTGTGTGTGTGTGTATGTAGTATATTATATGCACTTCTGCTATGTAAAGTGTTACTTTGTGAAATGTGTGTTTCTATTCACAGAATACACTGTTGCCCGATTTGGAAGTGACAGCTTGCCGTCATTTGCACAGTTCACTATTGATGACAGCCCTGGAGAGAATGTTACCATTTCTATGTTCATCCGCACACGTCAACTATCAGGTTTGCTATTGGTTATCCAGAATCAAACCTGCCAATACCTGAAGATTTGGTTGGAAAATGGCAAAGTGAAAATTCAAGTCAATCAACTTGATACCCTTGTTGGAGGAAGCTTCCTCAATGATGGCATTTTCCATCTGCTGAATGTGAAAATTGACCAAACCAAAATGGAGCTATTTCAACTGATGGAGCAGCAAAGCCTTCATATTTCAGACTTTCAAATCTGTGCAGGAGATACTGTGTACGTGGGAGGACTCCCAGAAGATATCCACATTTCTCAAAATGGAGGATATTTTAAAGGCTGCATACAGGACTTGAGAATGAACAGCAATCGCCTGGAGTTCTACACCATTGAGGCTCCAATACCCTCGTACACAAAAAGGGCCCTCGTGCACGTTACCCAAGGCTGTCCAGGCGACAACATCTGCATGGTATACATTTAAGTGTATATATTTAGAAAGGCCTAAAACTAAATCCCATATTTTGCAAAATTTTCATGTAAAATAGAATATATTATGAATGGCCATCTTTTATTTGCATGTTGGGGTATCCTCAAAGCCTCCTGCATGCGTTACTCCATGTGAACATAATATACTCTCCTAATTCATATTCTAGCAGTTCCTTTTTAAATTTCTTCCTCTTTTATAATTTAGATAGATAGATAGATACTTTATTAATCCCAAGGGGAAATTCACATAATCCAGCAGCAGTATACTGATACAAAGAAACAATATTAAATTAAATAGTAAAAAAATGAAAAAATGAGAAAAAAAAAAAAAATGTTAGCATTTACTCCCCAGGGTGGAATTGAAGAGTCGCATAGTGTGGGGGAGGAACGATCTCCTCAGTCTGTCAGTGGAGCAGGACAGTGACAAAAGTCTGGCACTGAAGCTACTCCTCTGCCTGGAGATGACACTGTTCAGTGGATGCAGTGGATTATTCATGATTGACAGGAGTTTGCTTAATGCCCGTCGCTCTGCCACAGATGTTAAACTGTCCAGCTTCATTCCTACAATATAGCCTGCCTTCTTAACAAGTTTGTCCAGGTGTGAGGCGTCTTTCATCTTTATGCTGCCACCCCAGCACACTACCGCGTAGAAGAGGGCACTCGCCACAACCGTCTGGTAGAACATCTGCAGCATCTTACTGCAAATAATTTTGATAATATAGTAACCTAAACTGTCCCTCTCCTTGATTTAAACCATTTTTTCTTATTTATATCATATAATAATAATACATTTATTTATATAGCACCTTTCCCATGCCCAAAGTGCTTCACAGAGTCTCAGCTCTGAATAAATACTCCAAAATATGTAAAAGAGTGGCTTAATTAAACCATAACACATGGGATAGAGTTTAAAGGGACAACAGATATTTAGAATAAAAGTGACAAAGATAATATTTATTACCAATACAAAGTATTCACCCTTGTAAGTGTTCTCACTTCATTGTTATACAACATTGAATCACAGTGAATTATTTTGGGGGGGTTTTAGACACTGATAAACAAAAACAGACTCTTTAATGTCAAAATGAAGACAGATCACTGCAAAGTAGTCTAAGTTAATCCCAAATATAAAACACCAAAAATTGATCCCGTAAGTATTCAGCCCCTTCAAGTCAGTATTCAGTAGATGCACTTTTGGCAGCCATCACAGGCTTAAGTTTTGGGTTAACAGGTCTCTGTCCACTTTGCATTTCTGCACACAGCCATTTTTCTCCCATTCTTCTTATTAAAACAGAACACGCTGCCAGATGTGATGGGGATTGGGAGCGAACAGCCTTTTTCATGTCCTGCCACACAATCTCAATCAGACAGAGATCTGGACTCTGATTTGGCCACTTCGACTGTTGCATTTCAGCCATTCCTGTGTGGCTTTGACTTTATACTTGGGGTTGTTATCCTGCTGGAACATATATCTTCTCCAAAGGCACGTTTCTTACAGACTACATCGTTTTATCCTCCAGAATTTCACTATATTCATTTTCCCTCTACCCTCACAAGCCTGCTGCAGAGAAGCACCTGCAGGCTTCAAGGTGGGGATTGATATTGTGCAGTGTTTGAACATGGTGTCTAGTCTAATGGCCAAAAAGCTCAATTTTTGGCCTCATCAGACCATAGAATCTTCTTCCAGCTGACTTCAATGTGCCTTCTGGAAAATTCTAGTCGAGATATCATATACATTGTTTCTCTTTGCCACTCTACCACAAAGTTGAAGCACCCGAGCAGAGATGTCGTTTGCACGGTCTCTCCAATCTCACCCCTGTAGCCTATAACTCATTCTGAGTCCCCATAAGTCTCTTGGTGACCTCCCTGACTTGTCTTCTTCTGCTTGATCACCCTGTTTTTGTGGACAGCCTGCTCTAAGCATATTTACAGCTGTGCCAGAACAGTTCCATTCATTCATGATTGATTTAATCGGATGTTTTCTTGTCTCCATCCTCTGACTTGTGCTTTTTAATCACCATTTCACCTGAGAGTGTTCTTTTGTCTTCATTGTGTAGATTAGCCCGCCATACTGACTTGATTTCTAAAGTTAGTTTGTTGCCCCAGTGATAATTTAGTGGTGTCTTGTTAGAGGAGGTGAATACTTATGTAATCAATTACTTTTTCTGTTGATCAGTTTCAAAAATACCAAAATACATCCATTGTGATTTAATACTGGACAACAAAAATATGAAAACTTCCATGGCGTGAATACTTTATAAAGGCACTGTACATTCTGCTGTCCCACAGGTTCACTTTCCTTTGTTCTGTCTGTCAGGTAGGGTGGTTCCCTTCTTTTCTATCCTCTGGTATACAGCAGACCTCTCCCCACACCTTCTGCCTCTCTGAACCCATGATATGTCTTGTTTTCTGCCATTGAGACTTCAAGCGACGTACACTCACTGACCACTTATTTAGGTACACCTGTTCAACTGCTTGTTAATGCAAATACCTAATCAGCCAACCATATGGCATCAACTCAATGCATTTCAGCATGTAGACACTGTCAAGACAACCTGCTCAAGTTCAAAATGATCATCGGAATGGGGATGAAAGATGATGTTAAGTGACTTTGAACGTGGCATGGTTGGTGCTGCCAGGCAGGCTGTTCTAAGTATTTCAGAAACCGCTGATCTACTGGGATTTTCATGCACAGCCATCTCTAGAATTTACAGAGAATGATCCAATAATGGGAAAATATTCAGTGAGTGGCAGTTCGCTGGGGAAAAATGCCTTGTTGATGCCAGAGGTCAGAGGAGAATGGCCAGACTTGTCTGAGCTGATAGAAAGGCAACAGTAATTTAAATAACCACCAGTTACAACCAAGGTATGCAGAAAAGCATCTCTGAACACACAAACCTTGAAGCAGTTGGGCTGCAGCAGCAGGAGACCGCACCGGGTGCCACTCCTGTCAGCTAAGGACAGGCAACTGAAGCTATAATTTGCACAGGCTCACCAAATTGGACAAGAGAAGATTGGAAAGGCATTACCTGGTCTGATGAGTCTTGATTTTTGCTGCAACAATCAGATGGTAGGGTTAGAATTTGGCATCAACAACATAAAAGCATGGATCCATCCTGCCGTGTATCAATGGTTCAGGGTGTTGGTGGTGGTGTAATGGTGTGGAGCATCGTTTAAATGCCACAGCCTTCCTGAGTATTGTTAGTGACCATGTCCATCCCTTTATGATTGCAGTATACCCATTTTCTGATGGCTACTGCCAACACAATAACATGAGACGTCACAAAGCTGAAATCATCTCCAACTGGTTTCTTGAACATGACCATGAGTTTACCATACTCAAATGACCTCCAAAGTCACCAGATTTTTATCCAATAGAGCACATTTGTGATGTGAGCTTCCCCTTGGGATTAATAATCTATCTATCTATCTGTCTATCATTTGGATGTGGTGGAACAGGAGATTCGCATCATGGATGAGCAGCCAACAAATCTGCAGCAACTGCGTGATGCTGTCATGTCAATAAGGACCCAAATCACTGAGGAATTCTTCCAACACCTTGCTGAATCCATGGAACGAAAAATTTTGGCAGTTCAGAATGCAAAGAGGGGATCCAGCCGGGTACTAGAAAGGTGAAACTAATAAAGTGGCTGGTGAGTGTACATCCTGACTCAACATTCAGCTACTACATGGCAAAGAGCAACTCCAGTCATTCAATTCCAGTGTTACTTCCAGACTGTTGTGATTATGAGATTGAGTTAGAGATAGTAATCAGGGAATAAAAAGAGAAAAGGAAGTCAGAAAAATTAAAAAAGAACAAGTAGAAGTCTACCAGAAGTGGACTGTGAAAAGCACAAAACGAGAATCATAGTGAGTAAAAAAGCAAAGAGTTCTAATAGTGAAATCTTCATGGAAGCGTATGTTACCTTACACTAAGGTAAGAAGAAAGGTTAAAGATCCAATACACCGATGCTCTGAGCTGTGCTCCACAGTCTTGTTCTGGTGGGACTAAATCACACAACGTACCACTTGACCTTTCAATCGCATGACTGCCAATGGGCTTCGCAATTGAAAAGAACATGTCTGTGCAGCAACAAAATGGCAGAGACCATCCAACAAACAAAACATAAAATGACATTGTCAGAATAATGACAACATAAGCAATAATGATTTCATCTAAGGCTACGTCCACACTACTATATTTTCATTTTAAAAAGGTGTTTTTTCAATGAAAATTGTCTCCATCCATAATTGCATTTTTCACATTATTTACGTAAGTATCTCTATCCACATTATAATAACCAAAAATGCATATGCCATAGACATTCACCTGCCCAGAGAACACATGCATCGATGGAAAAGTCCTGGAAGGAGTGGCAAGAAAGCTCTAATGACTGGTAAATTATGTGCATGTATGCAGCATTCAAACTGTACAAAATGCAATTTAGATGCATAAATATAAGCAACACATGGAACACCATGGAAAGAAACTCTTCCATGCCTGCCATGTTGAAGTATGGTTTTCTTCTATGAAGGGTGATCAGTCAGGGAATGAGACCTTGTAATAAGCAGCATCCAATCAAGGAAGGCACACAAAATAAGCAGGAACCAATCTGAGTGTAATTAGAGTCTGAGTTTTCAAAGCTCTCTGTTTTCACCCATCCACATTATAACACCGAGGCTGCTTTTACATAAGTATACATCTCTGGGGAGGGTCTTGTGGATGAAAGGTGAAAGCGGAGACTAATGTCGTCATTCTTAAACAAAAACATTGCAGTGTGGACATGATGCAGACGCAGTGCCCAACTGACAAAAGGAAATATGATGATAAAAAATGTTAACAAGAATGGCACCGTTTCACTCAAAAGGGTCATCTGACCACTCTTTGCAGTCACATGAGTCTCACAAACTGATTTTGGAGGTTTATCCTTGCAGTAACTAAAGATTACCCAGCAGCCTCCCTGTCATCAAGGGTTCCTCTGATTCCTAGTCAGTTGGCAGAATATCACAGTCATGCATTCCCTTAAACCTGATATTTCAGTTCATTAATATATCACATTGATATATTTTTTTTGTTTGTTTCTACAGACAAATCCATGTCAGAACGGTGGTGTTTGCTACTCAATCTGGGATGATTTTACCTGCTCTTGCCCATCCAGCACTTCAGGGCAAAGATGTGAAGATGTCAGATGGTGTGAGCTGATGCCCTGTCCTTCAGAGGCCATCTGTCTGAGTTTTGGGCGTGGGTTTGAATGTAAGTTAAGAGTAATAATATTTATTATTAGAAACACAATCTACTGTAATTTATGTTTTAAACAGAAAATAAAATAGAACTGTTTAAATGACTTGTGGTAACAACCAGAAAGCTACATGGTATAGGGAAAATCTTAAAGCAACTAAACTAGATCCTTACAAATTCAAAATTCATAACTGAAGAGGTGCAAAATGCAGCAATTGAAGTTTAATTACCCTGAAAGTAAATGTTCTACACGGGAAAGAAATGATGATGATGAGGAGGAGGAAGAGGATATACTTTGTTAATCCCTGAGGGGAAATCATCTTTTCTCATGACCTTTGGAGGTCAGAGCACACTGTCCGCCTCGCTCAAGGGCCCTAACACAGCAATAACAAGGATTTGTACCAGTGCTTACTGGTTCAAGGATTTGGAGAAATTCATGCAAACAAAACATTGGTTCAAGCATAAGGTCAACACTAATCACCATTTCTCAGTAGCTTACAAACAGCCAGTTTCATAGAAATACATTTAGGCGTTTATCAAATCTATTAAAAACATTTAGATATCTGTCTGCTGTGTCGGTTAATATGTTGAACTCATACATGGCACACGGTGTCAAAAAGTACTTTTATGAAATCCAGGAGTCCTTGTCTTGACCTGACCTACGTAATAGACAGAATGAGAGTAGAGAAAGTTGTGTGGGATGTGATGTGTCAGTTGGACGGTCATTTTGAAACAATGCGTACCACTGTCTGTAGCTACGTCTTGTTCTTGGTTTGGAGATTGCTGTAATGGAGAATGACAAAACGCTTTCAGTAACAGACCTGTGGAGACTGTTCATTGCTTCTTATGGCAATCTGAACTTTTTAAGTATGTTGGATAGGTCAGCCTCTAGTGAACTCTCCAGGCCATACCAGAGATGTTAACCTCCCATCCCAGGACTGCTTAAAATTGTGGTGCCCAAAAACCTGCAATGTGCATCTATAGTGAGTCGTAAAGGTGAGAATTATTTTTCTATTTCATTTACCTGTTGCAGTACCTTACATTGGGCAGCAAGGTGGCGCTGCTGCCTGGCAGTAAGGGAGACCTGGGTTCTCTTCCCAGGTCCTCCCTGCGTGGAGTTTGCATGTTCTCCCCGTGTCTGTGTGGGTTTCCTCCCACAGTCCAAAGACATGCAGGTTAGGTGCATTGGCGATTCTAAATTGTCCCTAGTATGTGCCTGGTGTGTATGTGTGTCCTGCCCAGGATTTGTTCCTGCCTTGTTGACTGGGATTGGCTCCAGCAGACCCCCGTGACCCTGTGTTAGGATATAGCGGATAATGGATGGATGGATGTACCTTACATTACAATAACCACTAGACCCAGTGTTGCAGACGTATACAGAGACAAGACAGAACATAACACAAAGACGGGACAAAGCAATAAACTAAGAAGTGGTAACAAAAAGCTATAAATTTCAGTACAGATGTCACTGCATCAAATTAAACGATACATAAATAAACATAAATATACATGCAACATGTTTCTCACAGAATAAGTACTGTAAAAATCTGCCAATACAAGTTCATATAAAATGAACTGGTAGTGCAAACGGGTTGTTAGTACAGATGCTGATGTAACGGATTGTTGGTCACAAGTCAAGGAGATGACAGACATCGGTGGTGGAGTGAGAAAGGGGAGTTGGGGGGTGGTTTGGCATTCGGGCCCAACCCTAATGTGGGGCCTACAAACATGACAAAAAAAAGATTGTGACCTGTAGGGTCACAATTGCAGCACTCCAAACCCCAGACACTACAACACAAACACAAGTCCCGGGTGCAAAAAATGATTAATTGTAAAGGTTTCTCCACTAAATACAATAAATCCTTCTCTTCTCTTCTACTCTCTTCTTTCCTTCTCTCTCTGTACTCCTCCTCAGTGAGCTTTGTCCTCTTCCCCCGACTCACCTAGATGAGGTTGAGTGGCTTCTTTTATCCTAGACCCAGGAGTTCTTCTGGTGCTTAGGGTGTAGCCCCACAAAGTAGGAATCATGGATCCCTGCAGTACCCCCTGGTGACACCCACAGAACCTGACCAGGCTGCCCATGGGACTACATTTCCCAGCATGCCTTGCAGGTGTCCATACAGGTGGCATCACCCAGTGATTCTGCCACCTAGAGTGCTGGAGGTGCACGTAATACTGCCAGGTTGTCTCCCCCTGTCCATCCATCACACTGGACCTAGAACGGGTATTGTTTCTTGGTTAGGGATGCCAGTGTACCCACTTCTGCACTGGCATCTTCTGCCTGTCTCCTTATGATCCTCGCCATCCTTCTCGTGCTTCCAAAGAGCTGACATCCCATCTAGGTAAGGGATTTTGCCGCATCCTGGTTCATGTGTGCCATCCATCACAAGATTTATTAAATCTCATTCAGGTACATCCTAAAATAAGGCCTCGCATACTGTAAATGATACATACTGTATGTTTTGAAGTTTGTTTTGATTGCATAAACATATTAAATTGCCACAAGACAGCAAGAAAGAGCTCTCATTACTTCAACTCTCATTCCAACGATCCCTGGTCAAAGCTGCAATGACAAAGCCATACAAAAAAGAGGTGAAGAGACCCCATCCATCGAAGAAAGGGACCACATAAATAACAAAGAAGACAGTGTGTCAGATGCAGATGAAAACTGATAAGAAGTGAGATGT
Source organism: Polypterus bichir lapradei (assembly GCA_026402145.1). Classification (NCBI taxonomy): domain Eukaryota; kingdom Metazoa; phylum Chordata; class Cladistia; order Polypteriformes; family Polypteridae; genus Polypterus; species Polypterus bichir. Next base: position 18,567,758 of record JANRMT010062857.1, on the reverse strand, counting down.
ACGCGCAGCAAGAGATGAAAATGACAGTGACAGTGATGCATCACAATTTACTCATGCTGACTTTTGATTTTTTTATTTCAAGGAAGTAACATAGTAGACAATCAAACAGATACCATTTGCAGAATATATGCAACAAATGGATTCAGAGAAATAAAACAATAAGTAAAATCAAAATCTAACAAAACAAGAATTCAACCCAAACCAAGAGAAAGAATACAGAGAGGAGAGCCAAAAGCAGAAAAAAAAATATCTTTCTTCCCCCTGATATGAATGCTTAATCTGAAATTATTTTAATTAAGTCTCTCAGTGTTTTAAATAAGTTTTGGATAGATACTCTAAGTGAGAAGTTTGAATTTTTTTTCTAATTTCAAATAGTACAGAACATCAGTTTCCCACTGACTTATAACTGGTGGGCTGGAATCCTTCTACTTGAGCAAGATAAGTCTGCATGCTAATAATGTGGTGTAGGCGATCACAATCAATTTGTTCTTCTCCACTTTAAGTCCATCTGTGAGTCCACCAAACACAGCTGATAATGGATTAGGAGTCATTGTGACACAGAGGCTCTCTGATAGGCATTTAAAGATTTTTGTCCAAGATGATGCTACGCCCAAAACATGTGCCGTAGTGAGGCTGGAGCTCGATCGTATCGTTCACAGGTTGGATTTGCCCTGGATACATTTTGGACCATTTTAACAAAGATAAATGTGCTCAATAAAAGATTTTGAGTTGAATGAGTGAATGCTTTGCAGATATGAGGCTAGAGTGTATTCTATGCATGGCTGCTTTTCTGAGATGTTCATTAAAAGGTCCCTTTTCCACCATATCCTAGGATCTTTGAAGGGCAGATCTTATGAAATGTTTTTATATATTACTGAGATGCTGACTGGTATTGCGTCTGGACTAGAAATGGGTGGAATGTGCAGAAAATTGGGGAGTTTTCTTTCATTTTAAAAATAGTGGAAAATTGATTTGCTGGAAAGTTAAATTTGAATTGTCATTGTTCATAAGATACAAATACATTATCTATATAGAGTTCTCTAAGTGTCTTAACGTCAAGTATTTTCCATAAGTTAAATACTGAGTAGGTGTGAGAAAGTTGATTATGAGACGGGGAGCAACAGATAAAAGCATCACTGCCTTGAAGTGCGTCCTGCATTGGTCCCATATTCTGAGTGACTGGTGGACGACTGCATTATTGGTGTATTAATGAAAGTTAGTATTTACTGGGGAAGAAAGTTGGGCATATAAAGAAGTATAGCAAGACTGCATTTCTCTGATGTTTCTGCCTAGATAAATAATAAGAATAAATGCATAGATGTCCTTTCTAGTATAACGTGCTGGAGATTTCAAGGAAAAAATAATTTTTATTTAAATTCATTTTGAGTGCAGATGTTTTTTGAAATCTTGTCTTCTTCAAAATAAGATCAGTATAAGGGTATGTGACTGTGAAAGTTATATTTTTATGGTCCCTGATTTTGTATTCAGTTGCATTGGTAATTTCTGTTTTGTTGTTGCAATCTTTCTGCTTATGAACTTGTTGAGCTATATGGTCGGACCATTGCTAACCACAGAGGAGTGGGACGCCTGTCCATGTCCACTGTCGATGGCATCACTGAGCAGGTCCATACCGTGATTCTGATGAACAGACAAGTATTTTGGCTCTTGTTGCTCGCTGCTCTTCTGTGCTTAAAACAGAGAATGAGTGGCCATGTTTACTCTTGGACAACAGCAAATAAAACTGAGTGATCAATTAACTTGATAGAGTAAATGTTTGATTGTATGTTTTTCACAATATTTGTCTATTGGTTTGCTTAATCATGGTGACAATATTCTTCTTTATTTTTCCCTTTTAGGCATAGCCAATGCCACATTTACTAGTGACAGCCACCCTCTCCTTTACAGAGGAAATGGGAAGATTCAGAGAAATCTAACCAATGTGACCTTTAGCTTTCGGACCAGAAAGTCATGGGCTACATTACTTTATGCTGAAGGTGGACCTTCATTTATAAGGATCAGCATCCAGGATTCTCTGCTGGTGTTTGAGTTACGCAGTAATAATAGTGTTTCATCTACAACTTTGAAGAGCTCCACATCAGTAAATGATGTCAAATGGCACATGGTAACTCTGTCTATGGTCGAAGACATGTTACTGCATTCAAACTGGCAGATGTCTATTGATGGAAAAATAAATACCATTTCCAGGAGTGAATCAACTGGAAACCTAAATTTTTTGAGAGAAGATATTGACATTTTGCTGGGGGGTACAGGCCCTGATAGCCAAGGGGATCTGGTTGGATGCCTAAGCACTGTCAGCATTGGTGGGATTCCATTGCCTTACCTTACCAGTGCTGACATCCACATCACAAAACCTCAGCAAGAACAGTTTGTTAAAGTTTCAACTCACACAGTCATAGCAGGCTGTTCAGGAGAAGCAGTATGTGCATCTAACCCTTGTAGGAATGGAGGAACCTGTGAAGACCTTTTCAACCTTTTTAACTGTACATGTCCAGGGGGATGGACAGGTCTCATGTGTGAAATAAACATTGATGAATGTGAATCCAACCCTTGTGTACATGGAAACTGTTCCGATAAAATCCTGTTTTATGAATGTATATGTATACCTGGTTACACAGGTAGAAACTGTGAACTGGAAATAAATGAATGTCTAAACCATCAATGCAAGAATGGAGCCACGTGTATCGATGGCATCAACCGATACTCTTGTCTGTGTCCTCGAAATTCCACTGGGCCATTTTGTGAGTAAGTAGTTGAAATAAGTGTATTGTTACTGTATGTGTTTATGGAAAAGGGCATCCATCCAAAGTTTGATCTTTGCATCAGGCTAATCTTATTAATCTATTTTTTGTAAACTAATTAAACAAAATATATTTAATGATATATGAGGAAATTGAATTGTTCAGTAATTATGTAAAATATTTGCATGCATGTTTCAAAGAAGGAACAAAAATCTCATAAAAGATATAAAACATTTATGCCAAATTAGAAAAAATAAACAGGTAATTATGAAATAAATATATTACTATGTTGAGTGCCTGGCATGTTGACAAGGGTGTGAGGCTTCCAAAGTAAGCCCAAAAAGCCAGAGAAAAGCCTTACCTAGTTTACCAAGAAAAGGTCTCACCTAAGGCAGCCTGACCCCAATACTCTATTGATATGCTTTGGCCAACACAGACCTAAAAAGTTCAAAAGTACTAGAAATTTCCTAAATTATATCAAGAATGCCTTACAAGGAAGAGAACCTGATAATCTCTGGCTTATAAAAACAAAATATCTTTATGAAAGAAAAAAAATGTATTAACAGAATTAAAAAAAATAAAGTTCTAGCAAAGCAAAAATTAGTTGCCTGAAAAGCAGTTCAAAAATAAACAAAGTCAAATGTATAATCTAATATTCAGAAAACAATTCCACATGCAAAAAAATCTGCAAAACAAGCTATATTAAAAGAAAAAGTAAAAACTTTCAATAACTCCCACAAACTCGCTGCACCATTGCTGAGACCCTCCTCCCTGGCTCAATCATTGGCCCGTCCTCTTCAGGTACCACCCACAGACCACAAGGAATGAACGCAAATTTAAAGTGACAGTACATAATTACTAATTCATAAATAAACAAAAGAGAAATTACATAAAAATATAAAAAAATTTTAAAAAATGACAATAAAACAGAAAATAAACATAACCCAGGAATTAACACTGGCTGTAATATAACAAAATAATCACACGAAAAAGTGCAGCAATACATATGTTGAACATAAGTTCATTAAACTGTAAAAAATGCATAATAACTTAAGCAATTTCATTATTATGAAATACAGTTTCATCATTCTATTTTGTTTCAGTAGTTACAGTGTAATTTAATTATTGCAGGCTTTGTATCTTTTTATTTTGGTTCAAAAGTTACATTAAAATGTAATTATTGCATGTTTTATTCAAAATTACCTTATTTTTAATGACCACTTTTATTTAACCCTTTGAACTCGGCCTCTTTTTAGGCAGTTTTCTGCTACGTTGTTTTAACTGGCTATAACTCTATCATCCTTTAATCAATATTCACATTCTTCCCCTCCAACTAATATTTCATGTACAGCATTTTTACAGTTGGTGAATTTGTTATGTTGTACAAAATTCCATAACATTTTTACCAAAAATGCAATTTGAATATCACTCTTATTGATGGAATAAACTTCCAGACACTATAAAATTGTAAGAGAATGTATCAGGAACCCCCAGAACATCATTTGTTATGAAATATCTGTAAGTAATGTGTCTAGTTCTACTGTTTTAAAGCAGTACAATCAACAGGATTCTTTTTCTCCACTTTTACTATTTTCTGCTAAGTATCCCTAGCATACATACCCATTATTGAAGACCCATGGCCTAGGTATTATTTTGAAGGACGGTCTTACTCTGTCAGAATATATATAGTTAGTAAAGAAATTACACTGTGCATCCAAATTGCAACACCAACTGTTGCAAGATTGAAACACCTCTTTACAAAAGAAACAAAATAATCTGAAATATAGAAAGTGGAATGTGGTGCCATTTGCATGTTGAAACACCCCTCTTATTTAGTAGACAACAGTCTGTCCATTGTACACGACTGAATCAGAATGTTCAAGGAAGCCAAACTGGGGGCAGGTGTGGCCGTGATACACCAATTCAGCCATCTTTGAGAGAAGAAAGAAAAATATTGCAATATTATTTCAGATAAAGTATGTGACTCAATTATTTGTGTTTATTATGTGCTTCTACCTCATGAAGTATATTATTGCATTTCTTATAGTGGCTTACGCTTTTTATCTTCCTGTTTCCATTAGAACCATTTTGAGATATGAACTAGAGAACGATTCACCGTTTTACTACCCCATACCACGGTAAGTCATTTTCAAATGTATTTACTCTGTTTAGTAGTGGCAATGATCTGTGTATGGCTGATTTCCGAAATAAGTGATAATTGTAAAATATGACCCATTCTGTATATTTTTGTAGGCTATAATTTTCCTCCTGAATAACACACTTTCAAAAATGCTTTAGGTAGATCCAGCATTTATCTAGTTTTCTACTATCACTATTCACATCACACTATAGCTAAACTTTTACTTATACTGATGTAACTCTTTTACAGCATTTGATGAGAGTGGTGTGCTGTGTAGTGTGGAGGCTTCATAGACTCCAGGGGACATTAGCTTGAATCCAAATACATGGAGAGAGCAAGCCTAAGGAGAGTCCATGACACCTGCAGACCTTTGGCCAATTTAGGGTCACTAGTTTATCTAACTTGCACGCCTTTGGGGATGTAGGGGAGAAGCCAGAATATCTTCTGGAAAACCCATACAGACACAGTAAGATTGCGCAAACGTTCAACCCACCTATGATTTACGGGATCCCCCAGCCACGGCAGAGTACTCTCTTCAAATTCAGGTTTGCTATGATACCTCCGATGCAGAGACTCACATTTATTTATATTTCTTTATCTCAGATTATAAAATTTCCCAAATAACATGAATGTATAAAAACGTTTAATCAAATGTTCCAGACTATTTTTCTAACATAAGAGTACAGTCACCCTTTTGGCATATTACAGCATTTTGAGTCTATTTCTTAAGTTACAGTCTTTAAGAGCGTGGTAGCATTTTAACCAGGCAGCAACCAATCCTGTATGAGATTTCAGTTTAACACAGCACCTTCACTATTATAACAACTCTACTGGTAGTATCAGTATTCATGAAGCTTCCTCCGACCAGTCCCCACGGCCATGATAAATAAGAATGTGTTCAAAAACTGAACTTCCTCCTATTCAGTATAAACTCATATATTTTGCTCTATACATTTATGAATACATATATAACCTATCAGAATAGTCTACTCTAAATTTCTGACACATGGTGATAATTCACTTAATTTCTTTTGAACTTTTCTTCATATTATTTAGATACCCAAAGCTTCCTTCATCCTTTTGTGAAAACGATAAGCGGAATTACACGTGTTATAATGGTGGAAACTGCACAAAAGTTTCAGCAGAGTGGAAGTGTGCATGTCTACCAGGATTTCAGGGAGACTGGTAAGTGGCATCTGTTCAGTGACTGCAAATTTATAAAACTACTTGCTTCTTGTGAAAACAGTAGTGTGGCCAAGTGGGCAAAGATTTGGACTTTAAAGCCCAGAGTTACCAGTTCAGTACTACTGCTAATTCCCTATGAGCCTTTTATATTATTGCATTATAGAAAATCTTGTATCGAGTAGTCTAATTACGCTCCTTTGAGCATTTTTCTTTACTGTGTACTTTGGAATGGTATTTCGTTATTGTTGTGACATGGAGACACAAATATGGAGATTGGGAGGTGTTGGGCCCCCAAAAAAGACTTTATTAGCCAAGCCAGGCCAGGCCTCCCTGGGAAAGGCCTCAACACATTGTGGCTGAACCCCAGCTCCAATTGCCTGCCTCCGGATTTTAGCCTCAAAAATAAGAGTCCCATAATGTATTAAAAAGCCCCACAAGAAGGATAACTTTTAACCTTGGCTTGTGAAAAAGGGCAAATAAAAATCTTTCCAAAAAAAATTATAAATAAAAATGGAAAAACAACAAGGATAAGCTCCTAAAAGCTAAAAGAGACAAAGGAGTTGCTTAAAAGGCAATCCTAAATAAACAATATCCCAAAAAACACAATCCAGAAATAAGAATCTTGAAACAAAGCAATAATGATAAAAAGCAAAACATCCAATCATATACAGAAATATTCAGAAAGATCTCAAAAAATAAAATGCTGGGCCGCTGAATCCTGCCTTTGGTTCATATATATAGAAGAACGCAGAAGCAATGACATCAGTTTGGCCCAATCGCTAGGGGACCCAACCACAAACCACAAGAAACACAAGCAAACCTAAAGAGATAACAGAAATAATTGAAGAATAGGACACATAACAAATAAATACTCAACAATTATTGAAAATGACTTTAAAATCCACTTCCACATTTATCAGTCACTCCTTGGAATGATCTGATCCATTCTTTGTCTAAACTGTCAGTCTGTACTGAAGCAGCTGAACATTAGTCAGACGTCTGGAGACAGCTATGAGTGAACTGTGCTTAAAACTGGGTGCGGACAATTAGACGGCTCACTGAGTGTCACATTTCCAAACCGATCCAACGTCTCATGAAGGCAACATTCAAAGTAGGAGCAGGAAATATGAAAGAGCAATGGTGCTCATGTTAATCTGGTCCGACAGACAGCAAGCTTCTGTTAACGATAAACTGTCTACAATTGACAAGTTCCCCCCCAAAACAACCTTATTACACATAAAACTGTGTGTTGCGTGTGCAGAGGGCACATATTTTAAAAATAAACATAACCTGATGAAACAGAAAAACCTTTCTGCAGCATCAGATTATGCACTGGCATTTGACAGAATCAATGGATGAGAGGTAGAAGTAAGTACTGTAATACATTGTTGCAGATGCTGTGTGTGCTCTCTGTTGTCCAGCATTACAATAGTGTAGGAGTCAATGTATGCTTGAAAGAATTGACAACTATATTCATGAAAATATGAACCGAAAAATATGCATTTGAAGTAAACGATGTGTCACACTCCATCAAAAGGACTACCATTAAGAGAGCTGATAACGAAGAGTCCCAGGAGATTCAGATTTCAGTATTCAGAACACCCAAATCAACAAATCTACCTAACAACACCAGCAGAAGAAAGACGAAACTGCACAGCACCCACCTTGTGACTGCACCTCTAAACGAAAAAATAGAATTAACAAGACTGTCTAACTGGAAATACAAACATGCCATGACAAAGTAGCTGCCACCTTTCCACACGTGGTGTATCTATAGTCCACAATGCTTATCTAAACTTGCTGTTGTTATGTCATATAGTAGTGCAAGAGTTAAAGTTACAAAAAGATATCATAGCAGACGTGCGCAGCCCAGTAGCTGCAGTGGTCTATATGTGTGTCTGTCAGTCTCCACTGTCGACTCACTCATTATAACGTGGAAGTTAATTATTACACTTACGTTGTGTCTCTGAGCTTGTGAATGGATAACAGCAATTTGAGCTTTATACTTTTTCTCAGCATCAAGTCTTTTTTTCAGTATCTTTTGTTCTCTACTTGATACCTCAATGGCAGTTTAAAATGCACAGACTGGAGGAATTGGTGGGCATGTGTTTTAGGAAGAAGCCCTGTGGGTGTAGCCTTTGCTTGGCAACATTTTGCCACAATTCACTATACACCTCTCAACGGGTTGTACCCAGAGGTGTATTCTCATTTGAGAATCAGGTCTGATCCCACAAGACTAGCTCTGAATTCATATTTTACCCCTTAATCTAGTTCTAGGATCTCAGGCAGCAGGGCCTATCGCGACAATGACTATCCCAGTAACCACAATACAGGACCCAGGACAGTACGTAAGACAGGTCTGAAAATGGCTGAATGGATAATTGAAACAATGTTAGTAGGGAGTTTATAATTCACTGCAGCAGCATTTTGGGATCAAATCCTGACCTGGTCACCATTCACGAGGAAGTGTATAAGCATCTCACAGTGACAGTGTGGGTCTTCTGAACTATCAGTAGCTACTGCCATCTTATAAATTGCTTTTCAATGAAGGTAATTATTGTATATCAAGTGAAAGGTGCAGTATAAAATGTTAATGATTTTACAATTATTCACAAAAGTGTGCATTCATAGACATCAAATTGATCAAGTGTTACGCACACCCAAAACTGGCATTAAGCAGTCTGGACATGTGGCCCTAAAACATATTAAGTACTACATTACTCTGCTTAACCCCCATATTCACCATTTTCACGTTACAGTTTTATGATGATCACAGGTGGAACACACTTACACGAGACAAGGTTACCAATTTATACACACTAGCCATCCCGCCCGCGTAGTAGTGAAACAGGACAGTGAGGAAGGCCCTGCCCGGCTCCCCACTCCTGACGTCACGCTTCCCCCTCCCCTCGGCCCACAGCCTCTGTTTCGGACTAGCACGAATATATCACTCCTGCAAGCATGATGACATGATGACGCAAAATCAACTGCAATGTTCAAGCAAATTATAGAAACAAACCCGATATAAATCCGTTAAGTAGTTCACTCATTTGCTAGCTAAGTAGAGGTAAGGTATGCTCTGAAGCTGCCATGTGACTGAGGAAGGCAACACCACCCCCCCTCGGCCCGCTTCGTGTGTCTCGGATTCGCACAATAAATCAGTATCACAAGCAAACTATTATACTTAAGGTGATGAGAGAAGTCGCAAAATCAACCAGAATGTTCAACCAAATTATAGAAAAAACTTGATTTAAATCTGTTAAATAGTTCTCTCATGAAAAGCGGACAGACAAACAGAAGTTGGATTTTATATATAGAGAGATGATTTATTTCCAGCTGGAACGGCCACTCTGTCACAGTCACTTTGACAATTAATCTTGGCAATTGCAATCCTAAAGATGCATCACAGACAGAAATGAAACCCAAGGCATCACTGTGCATGAAGAAATGGACATTCATGTGCAGGAATCAAGAAAGAGGAAAGGGCAGGGAAAAGGCAGCAGTGTGGTACGAGGTATAAACAGCCTTCTCTGTTATAGTAAATAATCCTGTTGAGGAAACCCGGTAATGGTACGTCTTGATGTGTGTTCAACATCTCACATTTTTAAAAAACGCACTGCAACTTTGCATTGATGTCAATGTGAAGTAGAAAAAAAATTCATTTTGTTTATATGTAGGCAATTGCTCGCATTACAAGGTTGCAGAAAAACACATAGATGAACAGAAAAGCATGAATAAGTTTTGAGGGTTAGGGTTAGGGTTATTTTTACACCATAGGAACCTTTAATATCTAACAAAGACTTTATTTAGTGAGTTTCACTTTTAACAATTGCGAAATCGCCAACAAAATGAATTTGAGTGTCGGTGGAGTAAAACTGTATGTGAATCGACACCTCCCTGTTTGGGTCACCTTTAGCAGGGACTTTAGTTTGCATCCATAGCTGAAAGGCATGAGATCAGATTGTTTAACCCGATGTAAGTGTGCTCCTTGGCCACCACTTACTAATGCAAGTTCCTGCTTTCATACTGTGAATGTGAAAACCACAGTCATGATTAGTGGTAGTAAAGTGGATGACATGCATCTTAGAAGCCTTTTTGCTCCCCTCTCACAGGTGTGAAGTGGATATCGATGAGTGTGCGTCTAACCCCTGTCTGAATGAAGGACACTGCAGGAACATGATCAACAAATATCAGTGCTTCTGTGGAGTGAACTTCGCCGGGAACAATTGTGAAGTCGACGTAAGCGACCTCTCATTTTTTGTGTCTATGCTGCTCTGGCAGAATCTCTTCCAGCTCCTGTCTTACCTTATTCTACGACTGGAGGATGATCCAGAAGTTGAATGGGGAGACGTGAATGAGTAACAGTTGACGTTCCTTTGTGCTTTGCCTCTGCTTTTAGCCACAGCATCTTCTCACTGTAAAGAGAAATGAGTCTGCAGAAACCAGTTTTTGCTAAAACAATCCATGAATGGATTCCTAGAAATGCTAATTTCATATCAGTGCAACCAATACTCACATTGTTTCATGCATGATTAATTTTAGTACTTACGTAGTTTTATTTTAAAAATATTTCAAAGGCAGTCAGCGAGTTCAAAACCCCCCAGGCAATCAATAAAGGAGGAGTCTTATGCAAGATTAAGAGAAAAAAGGTGGATTAGGTAATGAAAGTGCTTACTGCTTGGAACAGTGAAGCTTTTGTTACAACCTGAAAGCTCACATGATTTGGCATTTGGCATTTTATAGTGTGGCAGCTATCAACACAAGTGAGTGTCTCCAAAATGACTTTGCTGTGACTTAGCATACTGGCGCTCAGATTTAACATTAGAGTTGTAATCTATATGGGAATCCTGTGCTTGAGACCTCATGATGCCATGGCTCAGCGCTTCCCCTTCAAGTACGACTAATTACAATGACCTCATTTGGCGCCCACCGAGGCATTCAGTTGTGAATATCACATAATGTCCAGAAAGCTACACTGCTACTCATCACATGAATGTTAACAGAGTTGGTCAGTTGTCCTGCTACATTGTTCATGCAAAAGATATTTTAGGGTTTTTCATATTCTAATATTGAAAGGGAAGCAAATCTCAGCATGCTGCTGTGTGTCATTTGATTGGAAAGCAAGGTCCGTTAGAATTACAGGTATGAGGGACATTCTGTAGGGTTCTTCCTTGTAACGTACCATCATAGGCACTAACAGGTACCCTCTAAATTTTCAGATTCTAGCGTTTTGTAGCACATGTTCAGCAACATCTAGCCTTGAAGGAATACTTCACCCAAAAAAGTTTTTTTCTTATGTTACTTACCCCATGTAGTCTGTAGTGTGGCCAAAGAAAAGTTCATTTTGTGTTTTCAAGCAGAACAGAGATAACAAAATTTATCACATATTAGGGGTCTATGGTGACAAACACTGGACACTGCACACTATCAAAAACTTCAGGAAAAAATCTGGCATTATGTGTGTCACATAATCCATATGTCAAGTCATCTAGTCATATGCTTAAATCCTGAAAGCATGTATTTTTACTAAAATATTGTTAAATAAGTCACTTCTGGAAAACAAAAATGGAACTGTCAGAATCGTAACTCAAACTTATTAACTTCTTACTACTTCAAGAATTTTCTCTTATATTAAACTGAAAATTTTCCTAGGTTCCTTTTAACTCAAGGATTATTATTTTATTTTCATTTCTTATTAAAAGTTCTGCAATTAATTAATAAGAATGAATCATTTTTATTGGCCATTGTGCTGCTTCCTGTGGGTATCGCCATGCTCAGCTGTCATCGTCAAGACACCCCGTTCTAATGTCATTATAGTATTTAAACCCCACGGTTTATTTGGAAGAGAGTCCAAATGTCTAAAAACCAAGACCTATTTACATCTCGCTACAAACCTGAATCTCTCTGTTTATGTGCTTGCGCTCCTTTGACTTATGATTCTCGGTTCTTCTTTAGGTTTTGGCATTTCTATTGGGTTTGTTTTCCTGGTCCTTTTCTTTTCTCACACTGGCAGCCTTGCTAGCAGTCCAGGAACACAGTGCATTTGAGTTCAGCCCAGTAACATCTTATTAGATGGCTAACACTGCACTTCACGTGATATCAATCAAAAAAAAAATCTGCTCTGAGAGGCATGAACAGCTAAACATTAAAAATTAAAGAGAAGTGAGTGAAAACATTACCAGGAAGAGACTGTGCCTTGTACTTGTGCTTACCTGAGATAATACAACAAGCAGAAGGTCAATTCACCCTGCAGTTTCACAGACTGCTTGCTAAATAATCGCAACGTACTCTGGATGACTTGATGTGGATTCTGCAACACGAGTAACATGAGATTTTTTTTCATGGGCTTTTTGATGGTGTTTGCTGTTGTCCAGCATGGATTACCACTGACCCCTGTTATACCAGAATCATTGTCATCTTCATTCTGTATGAAAACATGAGGTGAAAATTTTTCCTTGAGGTAAGTAACATATAAAACATATTTCATTTTTGGGCGGAGTTTGCCCTTAAGATTTATTCAAGCCACATTTTAGAAAAAAAGCATTTCATTTTACTAACAAAGATGGCATAGGTCAGAGTTAACAACCCCACCTCATTTTTCAGTCTCTTTTAGATAGACAGATAGATAGACAGATAGATAGATAGATAGAAAAGGCAATGTATACTAGATAGACAGACAGACAGACAGACAGATAGAGAAGTGATGTCACCGTGCCCAGAACCGGAAGTGACATCATCGAGCCCAGGCAGAATTTCCTGTGTTTGATCTGCAGAGAAAAAAGAGTTGGGATTAGTGCTCTCTGCCCAAAGGGCCCTGCGTGGAATTACCTTCTTTTGAGCCCTTTAGCTGCTTCCCATGCTCACGTCTCATGTGCAATGGAAAAAACTAGTAACTGACGTATTTTTCAAAATTGAGTTTGTTTTAGTTTTTGGAGTTACTAAGTCTCTCCTGATGTAATGAGGAAGTGGTGATGGCCAAATATGTCTTCATTCAGGTCATAGCACAATGGAAGAAGCCGGTATGTACACTGTAATTTAAATACTGCAAGACAAAAACCTAGTAACTCCACTGACCAATGAGGAGAGACTGCCTACCAATGAAAATGTCGGATTATGATCACATGATTTAAATAGCAGGTGTTGTTGATTTGTGAAAAAAAAAACAATATTGTGTACATGAAGCTCAGGAAAAATGAAATCTAGAGATTGTTAATCATACAGGTGACATCATTTTCTCAAAATGTATATATATATATATAAAACGATAAAAACATAACAACAAGTCATCCCCAGCACATCTAAAAACTTCTGGCAGTGAAACGTGAAGTGCTTGAATTATTAACGTAATTTACACAGGATGAATTGGTTTCTTGACATTTCTTATTTTATTTCATATCTACTATTGTTATCTTATTTTATCTTAGTTATTAGACTTCACAGTAAGCAGACAGCACTAAACACATAAAACTCATAAAATACAGGAAATCTTTTTCAGACTTCTAAGATTGCTATTATATTTTTTGATAATGTGTAACATTCCATATTATGAAATAAAGAGTCAATAAACCGTCATTGGTTTTCTATCATTACTTGAATTATTTATGTGACTTCTAGGAAGTTCTCATTCTTAGACTTTATTTTATGTATTTGTCAACTCAAATTTGTGTAAAAAAAGACAAGAGTGCTGGTATTGCAGGTAGGAAGAGGTGATGCTGGCCAAGAGTAGGCCACTACAAGGCTCTGACATTGTGAGGGAATTGTCAGGGGTGACCAGTTGTGAACGTGTGCGGGCCCAGCTGCCTCTGAATGATAAACTCAGCCATTAATGAAGAGTTGGGGTTCTGTGGCCATCAGAGGGAGCTGGTGGGTGGCCTTGATACTTTCAGAGGACATTGTTGCCTATGTAGGTGTTTTCCAGAGTGACTTCAGAAGTGTCTCTTGGCTAGAACTTGAAAGCTGCTCTGTTCCAAAGGCCAGTTATTTATCCAGTTACAGTTTGTTTCTCTGTCGGAGAACTAGAGTGACAAAGTATCTGCTTTTCATACAAACCTAGAAAGGAAAATGGAGGAATGTTGATAGAGTTGTCTCAGTTTTTGTCACTAAAGATTACATTACCAAACTAAATGGCTAAAGGATAACATTTCAGAATAAGGACCACCGACAGCAGCGAGTGACTAACAGGTGAATGAAGTAACGATTCCTTACCAAGGATTTTATTTGGCCTTAATAAGTCATACAAGGGATCAAAGACGCACCCAGTTAGGATTTCCAATATATACACAAGAAGTTTGATAAATGAACGGAGACCATTCAGTCCATCAGGTCCGTTTGTTTAGCTAATAGCTAAGCTATCCCGAAATCTCATCCAGATTCTTCTTAAAGGTTGTCGAGGTTTCTGCTTCAACTTTATGTCTCAGTGGTTTGTGCCCGAGTCCCGTTGTGTAAAGAAGAGCTTCCTGGCTTCAGTTTTAAATGCACTTCCTTTTAATTTCCACTGATGTCCTCAAGTATGTGATTCACCCTTAAGCTGAAAGATTGTTGTCTGGATGTACTTTATCGATGGCTTTGAGGATTTTAAATACCTGGATTAGCTCCCCATGCAGTCTCCTCTGCCCGAGACTAAGCAGGTTTAATTCTCTGAATCTGTCACAGTAGGACATGTCCTTAAGTCCTGAGATGCACCTGGTTGCTCTCCTCTGCACTGCTTTGAGTGCTGCTATGTCTGCGGTATCAACTGTACTTTATTTAAGCTCCTTGTGATGTGGATGTTAAAGTAATCTGGTTTAGAAAAGTGGATGAGTGCAGCTTTCTTCAAGTAGGTTTATTTTCTAATAGCAGTGGGTAGCGCTGCTGCCTCGCAGTTAGGAGACTTGGCTTCATTTCCCGGGTCCTCCCTGTGTGGAGTTTGCATGTTCTCCCCGTGTCTGCGTAGGTTTCCTCCCACAGTCCAAAGACATGCAGGTTAGGTGCATTGGCGGTCCTAAATTATCCCTAGTGTGTGCTGGGTGTGGGTGTGTGTGTGCCCTGCAGTGGGCTGGTACCCCGTCCAGAGTGTGTTTCCTGCCTTGCACCCTGTGTTGGCTAGGATTGGCTCCAGCAGACCCCCGTGACACTGTAGTTAGGATATAGCAGGTGGGATGATGGATGGATGGATGGATAATATATGTATGATACATATGACAATTCATCTCTACTTGAAGGTTTTCTAGAAGTGTGTTTGTCATATTTTTTATTCCCAAAAAAACTGTGTGGAATGTGGTGGACCCTGTTTCAATGCAGGCACAGTGGCCGCTTACATGACAATTTGAACAGCGTTTATTAAAATACAAAAAAACTGACACATACAAGCTGAATATTTAATGTGGCCAAACAGATCCTTCACAATCCCACATGTACTCAC
>JANRMT010062857.1:18506377-18539773 GCA_026402145.1 Polypterus bichir lapradei | reverse complement strand
TAGATAGATAGATAGATAGATAGATAGATAGATAGATAGATAGATAGATAGATAGATAGATAGATAGATAGATTTTGACAAGAGTTCATTCAGCCAAGCAAAGCTCCTCAATCTTATTTGCCCGATTTCTCAAACACACACTCACATTTTGGGTGTCAGGTGGGCCGCTTATTCCACCAGTAAAGAGCCTGGGCTAATATTTGACGACATTGATAGTCTTCATCACTTTCCAAGCACCATTCGTCAGCAGACCTGAGCAGTTGAGACGGAGCACAGGACCTCACAAGTGTCTCCTTATATGTGGGTGCCGACCCCCTCTGTAGGTAAGCATTAAGTGAATCTGTGAATTTCCCCTTGGGATTAATAAAGGGGATAATAAAAATAATCCTCCAGAATTCTATGTTGATAAGTCGTCTGTCATTCTCAACAGATTGCACTCTTAGCTCAGGTACAAAGCTGAGGCAAACACACATATTCTTTGATGGTTAGCCGTGTTTTTTACAGTGTTACGGCACCATGGATGCTATCTTTGCCCAGTGTCTTCTTAATGATGAAGATCGTGAGATAGCTCTAAAGATATTAGAACATATTTTTGTGATTTCTTTGAAAGTTTTTCACCAATACTAACTAGAATAAGATGCATAAATAGCATATCCATAAAAGTTAAGAATTAGCTGTATTATCTTGAGAAAACAATAAAAAAAAAAAAAGTTACACAAGTCCTTTGATTGTCAGAATATGCAATGTCACAATGTAGGGGAATTCTATACATTCCTCAACAAAAAGAAGGCAGCGATCATATCGAATATACAGTTGGTGCAAAACAAAGAAGTGTCACATTCCACTGGGCCCTGGAGGTGACTGTGCTCCTGCTAATTTGATTGTGATGTCAGTTATTATTTAAGGAGAGAAGCATAACTGAAGCAATTTAATCAAAGCAAATCTATTTAAGCAGTGGAAACATAAAACAGGAGTTGCTGTGCTTCTGCAGGAGCAGCGCTGGCTGCCAAACACATCCCTGCTAATTGAGCGAGTCTGGATTATTGCAGTTCACTAATTGCATTTCTTACTACTGGAGATCGAGGTATCATATAAGAAAAAAAAATAAATAAATGTATAAAATGATTTGTTATCTAAACAATAATGTGTTAATGTCACATGTTTAAGAGCTTGTGATTCAAAGCTTGTATTCTGATATTAGATACAGTAGATAACATTTTTGGGGACAATTTGAAGTTATCTAAAATAATAATTTTCTTGTATGGGCTAAAAGCAAAAAAGGAAATATTTTAGTTATCAAATCATTTTTTAGAGCCAGAGAGAGTCCAGCTAAAAAATACTTTACAAGACCATTCACATTGCAGGGCATTTTTTTTGTTTTTTTAAATAGCAGATGTAAACAATACAATGAAGAGGAAAGGACATTATAGAGTAAAAAGAATATAGAAACAATATAAACAGGTGCCTAAAATGTCAGGCACAGATTATGGCAGAGTCCGCTTGCTTGAGATTTGAATTTTGGTCCTGTTAGTTAACATACAGTATCATTCAGGTTTTCAATGCCACTTCTTTCCTTTCTGTATTGTGGACTCCATATATGCCTGCTGCGACTGTAACTCCAAGGCTCTCCCTGTTTACTGTATTTCATTTAAATCTTAATATGCAGTGTGGCGATTTCATTTGCATATTACCTTTTAGTAGCATACAAATATAAAATATAATTTTCTACATATAAACTATACACACAAATTATGAAAATTCTCTATAAGTTACTACCAGAAGCAATGATGCAATCTACATGAAAACCAACATATAGAAAGAAAGGCATGTGCATAATAAATAAAGAAATAAGTAAGTGTAATGTATTGCTCCAAAATGAGACCGCACAAGTGGGTTGTTAGTATTTGGGTAAACATGACCTATGATTTGCCATACAAGTGCTTATATGTCATTGTAGACAGACAGACGGATAGATAGATAGATAGATAGATAGATAGATAGATAGATAGATAGATAGATAGATAGTCCTCAGTGTTAGTGTGTCACAGAGAGGATGTGCAGCATTGTTCATAATGGCACTCAGTTTTGTTTTTACTTTCTCCTTTGCTACGACCACCAGGAGGGTCCTGAGTGCGACCCATAACTGAGCCCACTCGTTTAATTAGCCTGTTGATTCGGTGGGCCTCTCTTGAAGTGATGTTACCAGCCCACCAGAGCATTGAAAATCACAGAGTTGTAGAAGACATTAGTTGAGGCATGTTTAGAACACAGCTGACTAGGAAAGGTAGTTGGATAGAGAAAAGCATTTGTGGAAGAGCCCAGAATAGTACGGTAATGCATCATCCTGAGACAAGTGGTGGTACAGTGGATGACGTCCTTTTCCACACCTCTATTATTGTACGGTCAAAATGTTCTTTCACAAGCACAAAATTCAAGCAGCTGTCATAGGCAAGGGCACCCACCAAGAGCGGTGAGGCAGTGTACCTTTGAGAATTTGATCTAGGTGGCGGTCTTGTGCACATTGTTTTCTTGTAAGATATGGTAACATGATTGGTTGGGCATATTAAAGTCCCAAGGAACAGCATTTCTAGTGGCCAGTAGAGATTTCAAGTTTTTCATTTATGGACTTTGCTATAGAAAACTCAAAGACGTTACTAGCATTTGATATGTATATATAATATATATATATATATATAATATTTTCATCACATTACTATAACCAAATAAAACTAACAGCAAAAGAAATTTGACAAACCAGAAGAGACCATTCGGTACATCAAGCTTGTTTGTTTAGCTAATAGCCGTGCTGTCCTAATATCTCATCCCGATTCTTCTTGAAGGCTGACACGGTTTGCTGTCCAACTTCATGACTCAGTAATTTGTTTCAGATTCCCAGAGTCCTATCAGGAGGTGATTAACGGGGTGTAAGTTATTTTTTAATTATTCAATTCTGTTTAGTACTGTAGTTGCTAATCCTGTGTTCCTATAGTGTTGGTTTGGGATTCGCATGTGTCGGCCTGCGAGATGGCATTGATTGGTGAAAGCTGGCCAAAAACAGGGTGGTAATCGGGGGCACCAACTTAGCGATTCATAAAATAAAATGGAGTGGGCAAGTGAAGGAGGGAGAATGTAAACGAAAGGAAAAAATGAAACTGAGAGTGGTCGCTGGTTTTGGGGAAAGGTAAATGGTGAAGCATTGGTACTTTTGATGAGTTAACGGGGAGCAGGACGGAGGGCTGGAGGAACTCCGAAAGTTGGTTGTGTTCTCGGCAGTTGAAGAAGCTGTGATGTGGAGCTGGCCAGAGGCCATGGAAGTAGTAGGAAGGATGGGGTCCCGACGAAGCAGCATCCAAGAGAAGGCAAAGCGCCCTGAATATGTGGTGACTGAAGGAGGTGGCAGCTCTGGGTCTGTGGGTATCGGCTGCAGTGGCTGATTGGTGGGATTCAGTGGGTTGTGTCTGTGGGATTCCCCAGGGTCCTGACGAGAACCTGGAAAGGAGAATGTGTGGGATTTTTAGTTTTAAATCCAATTTGGAAAGGTATTTATTAGAATGTATTTTAAACACCCTGAGAAACTTTATTGGATTTATTTCATTTATTGAAGGATTTGTTTATTATTTGCAGTGTTTGCACTTATTGGAATGTGCTTTATATTTTCAATATTGGAATAAGCGGTCGATGCTTCTGTTAAGTCAGTCTCACATGCCTGTTCCCTTGTCCAGTTCCATTTCAGTTGATGTCTATTGTGGCCATGGGAAGTGGGCAGCGCCAAGGTTGTGAACACATGGGGCATCATAAGTGCTTCCTGGCACTTCCCCTAGTTTGAACTGGTGTTCTCGTGTATGTAAGTCACCATTAAGTTAAAAACAATTCTGCTGCATCTGCTTTATCAGATCTCCACAGAGTCTCCTCTGCTCGACACCAAACAGGTTTAATTCTCCGAGTCTGTTGCTCCTTAACTCTGCACAGCTTCAAGTGCTGCTATGTCCTTCTTATAGCGTGGTGACCAGCGCTGCACACGGAACTCCAGATGTGGTCTCACTAGTGCAGTGGTTCTCAACCTGTGGGGCGGGCCCCCCTCGGGGGGGCACGAAGTAACAAAAAGGGGGGCACGAAGATGTGAAAAAAAGAAAACAAGAATCGGAAATATGAAAAATAAATCTATTGAAACCAAAACAAATGAACTTAAACTACATTCTAATCTAGAAAAATAAATATAGAGTTAGATAAATGTCGATAAAAGTTAAGTAGGTATAATAAAATATGCATCTATGATATATCATTAATTAAAAAAAGAACAAATTGGTATTAGTGGGCTCCTTTAAAAAAAACGTTAGGGGGGCGTGATTAAAACTGTTATGAAAACTCGGATCGCAAACACGTAAAGGCTGAGAAACGCTGCACCAGTGCATTATATAGTCTGAGCATAACATCCCTCAATTTATACTCAACAGTTATTACGATATAACCTAACATTTCATTTGCTTTTTTGGTTATATGGGTTGGAGACAGTGGCACTGACCAGAAAGCAGGAGACAGAGCTGGAGGTGGCAGAGTTAAAGATGCTAAGATTTGCATTGGGTGAGACGAGGATGGACAGGATTAGAAATGAGGACATTAGAGGGTCAGCTCAAGTTGGACGGTTGGGAGACAAAGTCAGAGAGGCGAGATTGCGTTGGTTTGGACATGTGCAGAGGAGAGATGCTGGGTATATTGGGAGAAGGATGCTAAGGATAGAGCTGCCAGGGAAGAGGAAAAGAGGAAGGCCTAAGAGAAGGTTTATGGATGTGGTGAGAGAGGACATGCAGGTGATGGGGGTAAGAGAACAAGATGATGAGGACAGGAAGATATGGAAGAGGATGGTCCACTGTGGCAACCCCTAACGAGAGCAGCTGGAAGAAGAAGAAGAAGAATGGCTTCTGAACTCTGCTTAGATGATGAGAATGCAATTTCAATGAAAACCCCAAAACACCTTTCAGAGGTGGGCTCCTGTATGGCAATGTCTCCCACCTTGCATTTATAATTGATGTTCCTTTTGCCTGCGTGTAGCACTTCACAATTGTTTGCCAAATTATGTTTTTGAATTCTTTGTGCTGCCTCCTCAGTGTCTGCTATCATCTGCAAATTTCACCAGTTCACTGTAGGCTCCAGCACCCACCAACAAAGACCCCCTCATCCCTGTGACCCTGGTCTGGGTTAAGCAGGTTAGAAAATGAATTGAGATAAATTAGAAAGAGGAGCATTTCAAGGACAGACCTCTGAGGGTCTTCACTGATAACCTCACCCCATTTTGGGCCTTCTCCTCTTCTCGGGACTCTGCGTCTCCTACTAGTTAACCAGCATGAGATCCAGAAAACATTAAAGAAGCCAGAATGTACGATTTTGCTTTGCTCTTTTGAACACTGGCGTGCTGAGACTCCTGCTAATGTCTTTCCTGTGTCAGTCACAGTGTGGGCGGCTTTGCTGTGTTCGCTGTTTTTTTTGTTTTTTTTTTTAAGTGCTATCACACAAATGTCATGTGCAGCACAGGTATGCGCCACATTACCTGCTGAAAAAAACAATAAAAATGCAAAACAACAAGAAATAAAAATAAACATTAGAATAGAATGGGAAAGTGAGAAACTAAATGCTTGGGTTCCTGACCATGATCTGACTAACAGAATGATGAGAAATAATAACAAACAAGAACAAAAAATAAGGACAAAGCCAAACACAAAAAGTAAATTAAATGCTTATTGCGGACAAACAGCGCAATAAGGCCTCACGACCAAACATCTTCAAAAGTCTATCCAAAGATGTCCAGGCTGCTCGAGTCCAATTCTAGGTCAGGTGACGCACCCGCTGCCAAGCACTCATCAAAAGGAAAGCCATAATCAGCGCCCCACTTCTGCTGGTAGTTGTCCCACTTTACTGGCCCATCCATGGACGGCCGATGTCAGCGGGCAGTTAAAAGCTCTGATGAAGGTGCTGAGGTGACCTGCCACACCGCATGCTTAGTGACATTGTGGTCTGCAGAGGCAGAAGAACGTCCTCTCAGTTTCTCTCTCTTGTCGCCCTGTCATTAATGCTTGGGAGTTTATTTCACCACCAAATTCATTTTGTCAATTCACAAAAACTTCTCTTAAAACAGTCACCACCATGAGGCCATTACTTGAGGAACGGTAAAAAAAAAAAAAAAGTGCTGACTCGGGGTTCACTTCCGCGACCTAGGAATGCAGATTTTGTCATTTTTTTTCCTAAGAATCTATTCTTTCATGGTTTTTCATTGAGGTAGTCTGCTGTTTCATGGGAAATAAAGGGGCTCCGCAATGTTGAATCAGGCATCCCAATAAATTATGAAGCAGTTAAAGTAATAGGGTGGACCTTCTCTCAACAATCTTTTCTTAATATTGCCTTTCCTACCAAGCAATTCACATGAGAGCTTTCTCAGTAAGTGATTATATTTACTGGGCACTCCACTCTTAGCCTAGAGATGCCCATCATCGCCTGTGCCATGCCGACTCACTGTGGGTTGCATGGTGCCACCTCCTTACTAGACAATAAGCATCTGCTCACATCACTCCCCTCCATGGTGCTCAAGTCCAAGCCTGGTTAGGCTCACCCTTGTGCTGTCAAAAGCAAATGCTGTCCTTTAACAAAAAGAACAATACAGGTGTGGATGTCAGGCTGCATGTGAAGACACACTAATTGTAGCAGATAGAGTGCTCAGGTGTGGCAGTAACATGAGACTGGAGCCTTGGCCGATATCAGACGTCTCAGTTGAAAAGTCCTCAAATATGAAAGCAGTGCTTAGTAAGCAAAACTGCAAAGGAATCGCTCCTCCTCCGGCGCAATTCAGCAAAAGCCGGAGCATTTAAAGAAAGTGAAATACACACCCAGCACATGTGCGAGAAAAAGGCACACGAATGGCAAGGGAGGCTGCCAGCAGCGTGGCCTTAAAGGTTACCTAACTTGAGCTTCTTTAACCTGATAAAGGGGAATGTTTCCAAATACGGCAGGAAAACAACAACCTTCACCTTAAGTCCTTAAATGAAGTGGAGGCCTCACTCAAGATGCACTGGGTTATGTGCGTGGTATTGCTCGTCAGGATCGACCAGCTTTTACAAGGTAACAGGGGAACGACAATGTCACTTTACGCACTTGCACTTGTAAGGAAGGACGGCACCGCTGCGCACTTTTGAAAGGGATTAAATGTTTTATTCTGTGCGTTTGTTTCCTTGATGACAAATATACAAGTACTGGGTCCTCATTTACATTGAAAGAGCAGGCAGTCACACACTGCAGTGACGGCGAGAGCTTTCAGCAATAAATCAGGGATCAAAAAACACCGAAGAATGCATGAGAGTCACTGAAGTAGAAAATCAAAATACGACAAAAATGCAAATTGCTCTCCTTGGGAAAGGCAGTGACTTTTTAGTATTGTCACTTTGAAAGATGCTACATAAATGATAAACACAGCTCTACACAGATGAATTCATTATATATTTTAAGCAGGCTGCGTTATGCACCTGAATGTGTGTCCGTGTTAGAATATTCATACATAGAGACTCACACGATATGGACAAAGTGAACGGCTGCGAAGGGAAAACAATACAGAAAGCTGGCTGCTGTGCGATGTACTGTCTTTTATATGAACAGCATATACAGAACACCCACTTGGAGACAAACATGAAACACATTCACATGCGTATGCAAACTTCTGTTTTTACATACAGTATGTATATTTCTGTTATGTTTTTATATAATATAAAAAGTGTTAGGAAAATGACAGACATACTGCCCAGTGAGATGGTATATTGAGAAAAGTATGTGTGTGTGTGTGTCTACATAAAGTATACAATTTCAATAAAAATAAAATATGTACTCCATACAGTATATACTGAATGTTTGTACAGTATATACATATACATACATACTAGGGGGGCAAGGCTCCCTGGCACCTTCAGCGCACAACCCCCAGTTGCAGCCAGAATGTTAGTAACATCTATAAATGTACAAAAGAAAAATTATTATTTATTGGAGTCAAAAATCACAAAATTCTATAAATATGTGAAAGAAAAATTAGTTATTATTTAACAGAGTAAAAATCATGAAATGAGAACTAAATATTTACTCTCTTACCGATTGGAGTATTGGTCCACTATGCTCGATGAGTATTTATTAGAGACTCAATAAACGATTCATTCGTCTTAACTGACATTCTTATAGATACAAAAAAATATTTTTTTAAAAATGACTCATTTAAATCACAGGAAAAATCAGTTGAGCACTAAAGTGGTGAGCAGTGGGTCATCGTAACTCGGCCTTCAGCTAACTAAATCACCTAAATACAAACATTGGTGTTATGAACAGATCATTACTTTTTTTTTTTTATAGTTTGTTCCTGTGAAAGAAAGTTTACTCGATCAAAAATAATGTAATTTATTGAATTAAATTATTAAAATAAATTATTGACATAATAATGATTTATTGAAATTAAAAACTACAACTTTGGAGATACTAAAAACCATTACTTTCTTGATATTTTAGTTTATAATTTAAAAACGGAATAAGAATCTGAAAATCTAACATCACATTAAAGTTCATTAAATTCTGAAAAGAATGATACCAAACATACATATGTAGGTTTTAAAATAAACTCGATTTAAAGCGTGACAAAAAAGAAACATTAAAATGTCACATAAAATCTTTGCACAAAATCGTTGCACTTTTAGGCTGCGGGTTTTATATATAAAGAGTAGATATATATATATATATAGAGAGAGAGAGAGAGTGTGTATATATATATATATATATATATTATACTCTGAGACAGAGGGGTGGCAGAATGCCAGTGTAAGTGAGTTCCAGTCACCCCCAAGAAGCTCATTAAACTCTGGCACATTTTTGATGGTCAAGAGTAAAATGTGTTGTAGTCTCCATTTATTTCTACATACAGACACAGTTATTACGTTGCATACACACATATAAACTTAAATATTATGCACATACCATATCGTAAAGATGGACACACAGATGCAGCACACAGACAGATTCTTTCAATGTTATCTTAACTGCCTTTACAGAAATTTCACGTATCGAAAGCAAAAAGGAGTTTTTATTGCCGTCAAAGCCTTTCTTTCATTCAAAGACAAAAAGAAATGTAACCGATTGTATCTCAGATGTTGTAAGTCACCTTACATAAAGGTGTTAGGTAAATAAATTATCCATGAAACAAATTCACCTCAGGTTTTAAACTGATTTGTTTTTTGTTTTAATTATCCCAGCATCACATCAATTATCTTCTTTCCTTATTAAGCAAATCCTAAAAGATGATGTTTTCAGGCTGCCACAGCCTCATTATTTAACAATTTCAAGATGGGCACGAGAGACCAGAGTTCCGTCTCTCTTTTCTGAAATATAAAAGTCCTGGTGAAGTCGAGTGTGGGGGCCGATTTCCTATTTGCTATTTTTTTTTAGTCTAATGGCAGCGGCCTGTAAACATTCTGAGCTCTGTACCCATTGAGCCGAAAGGAGCTTTCTATCTTATAAAGACATTTTAGAGTGGAATACGTGTCATGTCATGCCATGTTCTGACCCACTTAACCCAGAGCAGGGTCTCTGGGGGTGCTGGAGCCCATCCCAGCCAGCATGGGGTACAAGGCAGGAAGAATCACTGAACAGGCGTCAGTCACACACACAGGGCAGACACACACACACACCAAACACCCAAAAATTGTACAGAAGCTTAATTAATAAACTGAAAACAGTACTAGGATGTTAATCTTTGCTAATCATTACTAAAACATTTTAAGATACGTATGAAGCAGCGTCTTCAGCTTAAGGGGACAAACCTGAGTATTCTGACAGACAGACTGGGGGGCCAGTATGCCAACATACAGTAAGTGAGTTACAGCCTCCCCAAAGGTGCTCATCACAGACTGGCGTGTTTTTGAAGGTCAAGAGGAAAATGTGGTGCAGTCTCCATTTGTACAACTGTGAATGTTCAAGTCAGGCCTTCATAAGTTAATGGAGAGACCACCAACGGCACCGAGTCCTAAAATGAAGGGGTTAGGCAGATTGAGAAAGTGACACAGTTACCATGAATAGTAAATTCTAGAATTCATTTGATCATTTCAGCTATTACTCAAGTAACGTGTTTACTTTCACAGTGAATATTGAAGGGATACTCCACCTAAAAGTGACATTTTGTAACATGCTTCTTACCCCAAGTGACTTGTTGTGATTGCAGAGAAAATATTTTTTATCTTGTGTTTTCATGCAGAACGGAGCTAACAAAGTTTATGCTTAGATGAAGCAGGTGGTGACCAATGCTGGACGACAGTAAATAAGATCAAAATGTGCACAGAATGAGCCCATAAGAAAGGACTTCCACTACTTGTCACTAGTGATTGAACAATAATTTAGTGATTCATCGGGCTGTGAACTCCAATACACATTTGGACAGTTTGTGACCGAGTGTGAAACAGCAGGGATGAGAATCAGGACCTCCAAATCTGAGGCCATGGTCCTCAGTGGAATAAAGGTGGTCTGTCCTCTCCGAGTGGGAGGCGAGTGTCTGCCTCAAGTAGAGGAGTTTAAGTACCACGGTGTCTTGTTCATGAGTGAGGGGGGAAAAGGGATGGTGAGACTGAGAGACAGCCTGGGGCAGCGAGTGCAGTTATGGGGTCTCTATGCCAATCCATAGTGGTGAAGAAGGAGCAGAGTCAGAGCACAAAGCTCTCCATCTACCAGTCAATCTACGTCTCTACACTACATCTCAAGCTTTGAGTAATGACAGGAAAGACGAGATGGCAGGTACAAGCGGCTAAAATGAGCTGGCACTGCAGGGTGGCTGTCCTCTCCCCTAGAGATGAGAGGGTGAGAAGCGCGGCCATCTGGGAGAGGCTCGAATTACAACCACTGACCCTCCTCATTGAGAGGATCCAACTCAGATGGTTCAGACACCTTCCTGTGGAGGTTTTACGGGCATCACCAGCTGGAAGGAGACCCCAGGGAAGACTAGGTTCTCACTGGGAGGATTATATCTCCCAGTTGGCACGGGAATGCCTTAGGATCCCACAGTATGAGCTAGCAAGTGTGGCCAGAGAAAAGGACATGTGGGCCTCACTGCTAAGACTGATGCCCCTAAGACCCGGTCCGGGATAACAGGTGGAATATGAACAAATGAACAAATATTTTAACCAAAAAATGTACACATTTTCTTAAGTTCTGAGTATGCGACTGGATAACCTGATGTGGGTTATGTGTCACAGGTATCAGGACATTGTTTTCATAGACATTTTCAGGCAGTTATCTAGCATTTGTCACCGCCTGACATCTTCATGTTTCGTGATTTGAGCTTCATTCATCTCTCCATCGTCTAACTCTGCTTAGAAGTTCATTATTACAAGGCCTGTGTGAAACCATAGCATCAAGGCAAGGTAGTCACCAAACTTTGACGAGATGCCATTCCATCACTAATGCGGCCCTGATTTGCAGAATGCCAACTGAGCCATGGATTTTTTAGGATATCAGATGAAAACCAAAGCTAAACCCATGTGTACCAGAGGAGACACCCCCGAGTCGAAGCAGTGAGTGACCGAGGCTCCATTTAATCCCAGCCTTTTGTACCAGTGAAGTTGCCAGGCTGTCCACTGGTTCATTACATCTACATGAGGTGCCAATCTGTTGTGGCTCACTACACTGATCTCTCTACTCATTTTGTTATTTTTCTAATACTAAGCAAAAACTTTGTTAGCTCAGTTCTGGATGAAAACACAAGATAAAAAATATTTCTCTGCCATCACTACAAACCACCTGGGGTGAGTACCAGTCAAAAATTATCATTTTTGGGCGGACTATTCCTTTATCTAGCACTTTTTCATAACAGTTTAGCATGTAACTGTATCGATTTCGATTATGAGATTTTGATTATTCTGCCTTTCCCATCAGCTGATATGAACACTGCATAGCTCTATGAATATCAAGTGACAGCTAAGATGTGAAAAATTGTTCTAAACTAAAGTGTTATATGCAGCCCATCACCTTTTAGCCATTTTCGTGACCGCTTATTAAATTATCATCATCCCTGTGAGCAAGAGCCGCCATATAATACGATGATTCTTTATTACTTTTTTATTCTTTATTATTTTACTGATCTAAAATTTGAACACAGGGCAAAAGATCATCTAAGTTCAACACATTTATTTTCATGCACTTTGCTGACTTGATTATTTTAAATGAGTCATACATCATAAATGCACAGCACAGCTCTCTCCCCATTTTCCAGTGAGCTCAGGCAGGTTACGTGACTCGTCTTTGGGTCACAGATGAGTGTCCCCTAAACCTGTCGGTTGGCGCCTCGCAGTGTAACCAAACTGATGTCAGTGCGCTCAGGGACACAGCGGTGGCATCTGTGACTCAAAAAGAGTACAACGGGCATTCAACAGTAAATGATCTTCAGAAACACACAAGCGAAAACCCGAGTGCAAGAAATGACGACAATACGGTAGGAAGACGTGCCCACTCTGCCATTTTTATCACATTTGACAAGCTGTGCGGTGACATTTGAACTGAATTGCAAAAAGATTTCTTGTCTATTTTTTGATTCCCAAAGTAAGATAATTGAATGGCCAAAGCTACTGATTTAAAGTTACGCTCCACTCTTTCATGGGTATCAGTAAGCTTGTCTGTGTTAACATATTGAAGCAAACAAGTTGAAGAGTTTTTGTGTGATTTTGACAGATGTGTTTTCTTTAAGATACCACAAGTGATTCATTTTTATCACAACTGGTTTCTTTACAGCAGTTGCTGCACAAGGAACAAACATCTCCAACACAACTGTAAGTGTTTATTAAATTTTAATTATTTAATTGTATTTTTCCTTCTTTGCATCTTTTGTTTTTAGCAATGGCAGGATTATAGCACTGCTTAAGAAATTGAACTTCATTTCCATGTATGCAGCCACTTTTATAACTCACTTGTGAGCTTGCCAGGGCCAGGTTAAGGCCAACTGATGCCACAGGTGCAGCCCAACAACGGTGCCCCCTCAACCCTTTTATTACTTACTGGACAAGACATTAAGACTAAATAAGAGCTTGAAAGTGAAAAAAAATCAGTAAAATAAATAATAAAATGGAGTCAAATCATCTAATGAAGTAAATTCTAGCCCAACAGTCAGCTGTGTGTTACAACTGACCAAAGCGAAACAAACGTGACATTGGACAACACTTTCAAACCAAACTTTTCAACTTTAGTCGCTCGCCATAACAAAGGAAATCATAACAATGCAGATTAAAGTCAAACATGGCAGATAAGGAAAATTACTAAAAATTCGACTAAAGTTGAGTGTGGCAGTGAAAGATTTAGGGGTATGATACCTACGGGCAAAAAACTTGGTGATGCCCCCTGCCTCTCATGGTACCCTAAGCACTGGCTAACCCAAGTCTGGATCATTGAATTACTTCATACACTCTGGAGAGAACTAGGGACACACATACACAGTAAGTGCGGTACGTGCAGAGTGGACTACAGAGTCCTGGGATCAAATCCTGACCTTGGCTCTCATTTATATTACTTTACATGGATTCAAATAAATAAACAAAGAATCTAAATCAAGCACTAGTTTACAATGAACTTGTAAAGGGATATTGATTTGACAAAGATGAAATAATACTTATAACAAGTCTTGAATGTCAACTGATCGCACCATCTATGAAAGGAAGCTAAGCACTATCTGCTGAAATGACGTGACTTTTTTGGTTACGGAGTAAATGCAGTTTTGCAATACCAATGATCTGTGTACGTCACAACCAACAATTTGCTGGATTTTGCTCCAAACTTTGAACACCCTGAATACGTTTGAGTTAATACACAGATTTATATATTTCCCTGACACTCCATGTGAGGTAATGTTGGAGCTTGCTGGTTTTCTGGCGTGTTAATGGGATTGACAACACGCACACAGAGGTCATTGCCCCAAAGTGTGGAAGAGCATGCATATGTGAATCGCAAGCGATATCAACACACAGGTGGTCATGGGTGCAAACTGTATTATTCTTGATGTTGGTATGAAGTGGCAATAAGTACATGCAACTTAGCGTAAATATCCTACCGTATTACATTTTTCTTAATTTTCTTTTTTTAATTTTTATTATTACTAGGGGCTCTACCCCCTGCTCACTTTGCTCACCACCCCCTACGCGCTAGTCATTTCCTGGATCTGCCGCTTGTAACGAATCGTGCTGTGCTTTTGGATAAACACGAATATCAACTATGTCTTTGAAATCTCTGTCTTTCAAAACTGTTATCGCTGACAATTCATCACATGTTGGTTTGTTATATATGCGAGCGTGATCTTTTAGATTCATATAGAAATCCAAGAAAACTTCTTTGTCCGTGTTTTTCAGATACATTTAGTGTAAAGTACGATAGTTTTGGACATATGGATTTGTATCCATTATTGGGTGTAGAATTTCTATTACGTCCAATCGTTTAACCTTTTCGATTCTATGTTGCATCGCTTCTCCGTGATGATAAATATAAACCTGACTGATGTGTGGTTTCTATGAAATTAAACTTGTAGTAGCTTTAATTGTTGTGGGATCACAGATTCTCATAGTGTATGGTCCTGAATCGTGTAATCTACGTTTTGAACATTGAATGATGCGAACACGAACAGATTATTGTAGATTTGGATATTTGGCCTATAGGGTTTGTGGATTTCACTTTCACCAAATAACAATTCTTTTATTTCTCGTGGATACGCCTTTTCATTGGGAAGAAACATTACTTTTCCCTGATAGCAACACAAATTAGACGATCTACAAATCTCTGACTTAAACTTTAAAGCCAAACAATATCTACATACTTCTATCATATCACCTATGTCCATATATTCAATCTCTTTTTGCTGTTCTGTTATTTCACTGAGTAATAATTTCTGTTTGTTAGCACTAATGCGATCTTTACTATCAGTTTTTGAGACTTTTGAATTTTAGTACTTTCATAATCTCTAACCTGCTCTGCATGTGTATCGCACCAATGTTTTTTGAATTCTTTATGACGTTCTACTTTGTCTTCTACTCTTTGACTTTTATTTCCATCGCCGCTTGGACCTGTTAGGTTTTCAATTCATCTCCTGGAACAAAGTCTCGTCGGACTTTAAATTATCTCTCTGAATATGTCTTGTCCCAAGATTTTTTTATATAATAGAGAGATTAGTATTATTATTATTATTATTGTTGTGATGAAGCCTATTATGTCATCATAATTTCCAAAAAAAACTATAAAATGCCTTCATGAGTACCATTTTGCGGCTTGGATGCTGCCATTCATTCACAAATGGGACCTCCTACTCTCTGTGGGCAGTGGCTGTAGGACGCTTGATAATTACTGCTCATGTCCTATTCAGACTTTTAGTGCCATTCTGAGATGGTTGATAAATATGGGCACCGGCAAGCAGAATGCCGACAGCAGCTCCTGCTTTAAAGAGGCCCTTCAGACACAACAAAGAACAGAGTTACAAGCTGCTGAATTTTGTACCATCATAAAAGAATATATTTTCTTGTGCAAATATTAAAAAAGAACATAATGAATAGAGAGATTAGTGTAGTTAGGACATAGTCTATACACAAACTTAGTGCACTCACGTTGTCTGTGAGCCACAACAGATTGGCATTTCATGTAGATGTAATGAAACAGTGGATAGCCTGGCAACTTCACAGGTACAAAAGTCTGGGTTCAAATGGAGCCTCGGTCACTCAATGCTTCGACTTGGGGGTGGTACACATGGGTTTAGCTTTGGTTTCCATCTGATATCCTAAAATATCCATGGCTCAGTTGGCATTCTGCAAGTCGGGTCCGCATTGATCACAAGATGCTTAGTGATGGAATGCCATCTCTTCAAAGCTATGGTTTCACACACGCCTTGTAATACTAAACTTCTAAGCAGAGTTAGAGGATGGAGAGCCGAACAAAGCTCTTCAGATAAAAAAAAAAAAACGAAACATGAAGTTGTCAGATCAGATCTGGTTGATCTTATGGATTTTCATTCTGGGTACATTAGTCACTCTTGTTATTGGAAAGTTTGAATACATCGTAAATCCAAAGTTAGAAGTGACTGCTTGGCTATAGAAACTGTGCATACTTCATTGCTCTTGAATGTTGAAGTTAATGGGGCAGCTCTGAGTTGTAAAGTTAATCCTTCTGTTAAACAGAAAATTACTCTGTGTTAATGAGCTCTCTGTTCAAGACGTTTTGGTGCATCTTAGCTGACTTATTTCATGCAAAGCTGCTAAACTAGCATTTGCACAAATGTGAATGTGGCTATGGCACCAAATAAGGGTCACAATTACCTAGAGAAATAAACTTTTTTGATTTAATTCCAGTTAAGTCAGAAAAATCCTGTGTTGCTTTTTACAATGCTGAGCCAGAAAATGAAATGACATTTGTAAAAATTCCAGTGTGAAGCAATTCATGGGATTCTTGGCATAACCTGGAATATGGCATCAGCGCACGCTGCAGAGTTAAATGAAGTGAGAAAAGTAACTGTGACAGGTCAGTGGACGTCTGTGCTGTGCTGGGCTGGCTGGTTTTAACGTTGACTAGTTTTGTAACCAAAAAGAGACGTGCGCATTTGTTTGAGCTTCTTCAGCTGCAGGCCGTGATGCTGCTTCCTGTCTGTCAAGTTTGAACTGCCAGACTACCACAGCGCAGACGTCGAGAGTTACATGCCATTAGTGCGGCGTCAGAATAAGACGCCAGGACCGTTAGGTTATTGTACTGACTAGTTAAATGTTTAGAATATTAGCACAATTTACACAAGAACAAGCCATCTGATCCAACAACGCTCCTCAACCTCGCTCACTGAATTTCTCTAAAATAGGGTCTGTAAAATCCTCCCACACTACAGTGACAGGTTTACTATGACTCCTAGGTCAAATATAAATATCAAATTTCTAAAACTCCCATTTGTGTATTTAAGTCTACCGTTTTTACTTCCTACTTCATTTAATTAATTTAACTTACTTTCATGTGCCACAAATTTTCCTATCTGAATTCTGTCTAAGTCTCTCTGTAATGGCTGTGTTATCTTCCATTCCACCTAGTTTGTATCACCTGTAAACTTAACCCGCTTGTCAAGGTCATTTCTGAAAATTAAAAACAGCAGCGGCCGCAGCACTGATCCCCTCTTAAGAGATACAATTTTCACCATCACCTTTTTCCGATAACCATAACCGTTTCCTTCATCTGTTTAAGACAATTTTGTGTTCATCTACACAAAGCACCTTGAACTCCCTTCTTCTTCTTTTGGCTGCTCCCGTTTGGGGTTGCCACAGCAGATCATCTTCTTCCATATCTTCCTGTCTTCGTCATTTTGCTCTGTCACACCCACCACCTGCATGTCCTCTCTCACCACATCCATAAACCTTCTCTTAGGCCTTCCTCTTTTCCTATTCCCTGGTAGTTCTATCCTTAGCATGCTTCTCCCAATATACTTAGCATCTCTCCTCTGCACATGTTCAATGCTCCTAGAACTCCCAATTCTCTTAATTTGATCTCAAGCCTTATTACTTGGTAACATACAGCAAGCTTTGTGAAAATCAAGATAAATATTACCTGCACCACTGTGGCCATATGCATTTGTCATTTCCTCATAGAATTCAGCACATTAGTGAAATAACGTCCTGTACGTTCACCAAAACATGAAACAGTATTCACAAATGTGTTCATCTCAGCTTCAGCAGTCTAACCTCATTAGATCTGTACTCGACATGTCACAGTCTGTAGTCCAATTCAACGTGACGTGCGTATGTTGATTAGTACGTGCAAGTAAGACTTCCACTTCTCTCTAGACCGTCAGCATGAATCTCTCAGGGTCCGAGTTTTGGATCAAGCTACTTTCTTAAAAAAAAATAACTTTCTTTTTTGTTTCTATTATAATCAGTTGCTTTTATAATATTTTTGCAGTGCTCCCTGAATAATTTGATATACTCTATAAGTCCATTTAGTGTAGAAATATGAATGCAATGTTTTTGGGGTTTTTTGCATTTAAAGTAAATTGCTAAAGATGATTCCTTTTTGGTGCCTTGAGTGATGCCATAATTATTTTCTACAAGTTCTGCCATTTTGTGATCTCGTCATCATGACACGTCCATGCCTCTGGCAGATATTCTGTTATTTTCGGATAGAGAATATTGGCAACACTTGAGTTTGGTTTACTAAATCGCTCATTTACACTTAGGTAACAAGACCTTAACTTCTTTTGGTCTTCATCACACTTATAAAACACCAGTACAGTATATTGGTTGTTCATATCGGTGCAGTGTGGTATGTTGGCATGCTAGTAAAATGATTTGATGTGAAGGATTCACAGATCTTATATTAATATGTAATAATATCAAGAGAAATGTGTCTTGTGGAAGAATAAGTTTAGGGCAACATAGCATTGATCTTTAAGAAATAGCATAAAGAGTTAATAAACGTCGGAAACCAGATAACAGTCAAGTGAACAACAAAATGTACACTGAAATATAAGAAATTGTTTAGGAAAAATACTGAGATGGTCAAGAAAATAAAGAATGTACCAAAAGAAAGGTTGATGTAATATTCAAAATGAACTGAAGGATGACTAAGAGATGGCTAAGAAATCAGCAAATATCCTATAAATGAGAAATTTCAAGGGTGGTAGCTCATCTCAAAAGGTGTAAGAAGAACCAGAATATAATATAATAGATTTTTATTTTATATAAATCATTTGGGTGTAAACCAACAAACCGACCAGAGTAAAATGTATGCATTGATTGACACTGCATGTAAATTCAGTAGTTTATTAAATAAACCTCTACTCTTTGTTTCTCTGATCATTCTGACCCTGCTGTAACAGACTGCTCTTGATGAATGCTCCCTCTAAGGTATATTGCCGAACGAGTAATTAAAAGATACCATGAACAGCTTTTCTCCTGCCTGATAACTGATTTGTCCTGTTAGAGGATGTTTCTTTCTTTAGTAAGATGTTACATTTCTACCACAGTCTCAGTTAAGCCACCTCAGAACTGTCCAAAGTGAAGTTTTGTTAGTCGGTCACACTGCAGACATGAAGAAACACTTTACTGATGCTTTAGAAGGAGTTATGAAGAACCAAAGAAGGTTTGTCAAGGCCTTGTTACATAACAGTAAATAAGTAATTACGTTAACAAGAGTGTTACCAACATTCTCAATCCGACTTTACACATAAAAATGTTTCCTTTTCTCTGTTGACTTCCTGGTAATAATTTCTTTCTCTGGTTCTTGATTTCTGAATATTTGCTCTGATGAAAGGATTTTACTGTGTATCTCCCAGTCCTTTTCATTTTCCTTTACTGTTTCTCGTGTGTCACTTTCTATCTCTTTACTGTTAGAGGAAGTGTTTGGGCTTTCTTGCTTTGAGTTTCAATTGTATTTTCTTGATGATGGAGATTTTGTTTGCTGGTTTTTAGAACTCTTGTTTATAACCCTCATTTGTCACTTTGTCATTCTTATGTTTTGTTTTTCTATGATTTCACTCATCTCTCTTTCTTTTTATACAGTCTTTACATTTTGACTCAAACAGTACACATCATGTGAAGTGGGTTAGAAATCCCATCTTCACCTCATGTGGTCTTTGGAAATAAGGGGGGGGGGGGAACTACAATTATGAGTCACTGGTTATTCCCCATCGTTTCACCCAGAAGATTGATAGAATGTACGTTATATGCATAAAACAAAAACAAAAACCAGAACTGACACTTATAACCTCCTCTTCGCAACAGAAGGACATTTTTATAATATTCATTTATTTAAGTAGGAGGCTTTGCCCCCTGCTCTCTTCGCTCACCAACTCTTTGTAGTTCTGCCGCTCGCGTATGGGGATGCAGATGTACAGTTTAAACAGATTTTAACTTTCATTTGAAGTGTTACATTTGCATCACCGTGACGTATAACTGCCCGTGATTGAATTTCGTTTCTTTCTCTCTATTAAATGCAACAACTTTTTCGAATGTTTGGTTCCGAGATTTGTTAATTGTCTTTACAAAAGCTATTCTGACAGGAAACTGTTAACTTTTTAATACGAATGGCATA
Source organism: Polypterus bichir lapradei (assembly GCA_026402145.1). Classification (NCBI taxonomy): domain Eukaryota; kingdom Metazoa; phylum Chordata; class Cladistia; order Polypteriformes; family Polypteridae; genus Polypterus; species Polypterus bichir. The sequence continues at coordinate 18,519,691 of JANRMT010062857.1, read as the reverse complement.
TCAAGATCTCCTTTGTTGTCTAATGTTATCTGCGGAAGATGTACTACATTACCTTTCCTGGATATATCCTTCTTTCTGCAGTAATTTGTGCGGTGGAAACCCAGATGGTGTTAACGGTTGTAGATATTCTTCAGGATATTGTAAGTTGTTGTTTTCATTTTCCCCACAATCACCACCAACTGTTCCAGCATAGTCTATTGATACGCATTTAACCATTTTGCTGTGTAACCGATTGGCAATTTTTGCATTCATTTGTTTGACTTCCTCGTTTCTAGGTGTTAGGATTGCCCGTGTACTCACTTTTTTCGGTTGATAACCGTTTGTAATGAAATTCTTCAATAAGATTTGGACATAATGCGTCTTCTTTAATTGGGAACTTAAAGTGAGGAAAACGTTAAAATTTATAAGATCTGAGAGCGCAGGGAGTGTGTCTGACAAAAACATTCACAAGACTGAGAGCTGAGAGGACCGTGGTCTTGTTTGAAAATGGTTGATAGGAGGGTGCGACTTGAAAGAATCTCATGGCAATATTCTCGTCTCGCGGGACTTGACAAAATCTTTTCCAAAAAATCTCGTCTCCTAAAAAGTCTCACCACATCGAAAATTTTTTTTTATATAATAGAGAGATATGCTTCTGACCTTTTCAAGTCCTTGCAAACTTTTACTGTGAACCTAAGAGTAAGATTTAGAGAGACAGAAGTCATTCTGCAGCAAGGAACAATTCATAGAATACTAACAATAATGATTCCAATAGTTTAGCAATAATATCGAAATGTTATAGAGTGCACAGAATACACCACAGCTGTCAACTTATTTGACCTAAAGAAACATAATTGGACTTTTTATCATCATAAAATGAGCATTTAGAAATAAAGGAACAGATTTTTTGATACGATCAACCATTAAAGAGTTCATCAGGCCAGTGAGAGGCAAATGTTAAAATCTCATTCTTTTTCAACACATTTAAATATTTTCAAATTCTCAATAATCATTGTGGTCAACATAAACACCTGATACGAGTGTAGTTTTGTTCAGCAAAGTTTCTAAATCCTTTGAAGTAAAAATCACATTGATGTCATGTTGTGTTCTGGAGATATTGAGGATAAAATACACAAAGGTCCAGCAAAAAAGGCACATTTTACTGAGGTGCCAGTTTCAACCTTTCCAGATATTTATATGTAGAAAATTTCAAGTTTCATTAGCCTGTTTTCAAAGTTAGACTGTATCAGAAATAACTGAAAGAAATTGGTGCAATAGTTTTCATGTGATGCTCTAACAGGCAGAAAGAAATTAAATATTACATATACATATATAACAATAAGAAAAACACAGAAGATAGACAGGTCTAATCAAACAAAGTGCCATCAAAGCAATTTCAATAAGGCGCTCTATGGACCGGCTGCTGCCATCTAGAGGATACGTGCTGATAGTAATTTAATATTACTTTAGCTAATAATGACGACTTTTAGTGAGGTAGTCTTAGCTTTCTAAATAATTCTAAGTTATGTTGTCTCAGATATCCAGTTCCCTCCTTGTTTGGGACAAAAACACATCTTAACTTGATTTACCACTCTGCTCCACAGTTTAAAATTACAAATCAATCAATTTACATGTAACTAAAGTGCACATTGCAGATTATCATTTGCAGACATTTTGGTCAAAGCATATAGAAATGACAACATTTTTTTATACACAGGTCCCCCCATTTCAGAGTGGCATCATGTTTGAGACAATTGATGTCACAGGTATTTGTGATTCCTCAAGTGTGTTTCATTGTTTCATTAGAGCAGGGATAAGATACTTGATGCTTCTGCCCTTTGGAGTCAGTAGTTGCCATTGTTCAACATGAGGACAAGAGCTGTGCCAAAGAAAGTCCAAGAAGGCGTTATGAGGGTGAAAAACAAGAATAAAACCATTAGAGACATCGGGCAAACTTTAGGATTACCTAAATCAACTGTCTGGAATATCATTAGGAAGAAAAAACACACTGCTGAGCTCAGTAATCTCAAAGGGACTGGCAGGCCAAGGAAGACCTCCACTGCTGATGACAGAAGAATCCTCACTGTGGTACAGAAGAACCCCCAAATCATAATGTGACAGATCAGAAACAAACTTCAGGAGGCTGATGCGTGTGTGTCAGAGACAACTATCTGGAGACTTCATGAACAGAAATATCGAGGCCACACTACGAGATACACTATACTAGTTAGCCACACAATCAGGATGGCAAGATTACAGAGTGATGGCAAGATTACTGCAGCACAGTAATGGCAACAGCAAAAGTGCGGAAATGAAAAGCAATGGCCCAACATCCAAAGCAGATCACCTCATCTCTTCAACATGGTGGTAGGGGGTGTTACGGCTTGGGCATGCATGGCTGCCACAGGTATTGGCACATTTCTCTTCATTGATGATGAAAGTGCCGACAGCAGTGGAAAAGTGAATCCTGAGGTGCATAAAAACTTCTTATGTGCTCAAAGTCCAGTAAAAGTCTCCAAGTCCACTGGGTGGTGCTTCATCCTACAACAAGATAATGATCCAAACAAACTGCAAAGGCAACAAAGGTGTTCTTCAAAGCTAAAAAATGGAAAATTCTTGATTGGCCAAGCCAGTCACCTGATTTAAATCCAACTGAGCAGGCCTTCCATATTCTGAAGAGAAGATCTTCGACACCTGGTGATGTCTTTGAATCACAAGACGTCAAGCAGTCATTGCATACAAGTGACATGTGACAAAGTACTTTAATAGACCTGCAAATTTTGTATAAACGGGTGTGGTTATTTTTGTATGATGCTCCAGACAGAAATTTAATTTTCCACATGTAAATTCTCTGTTCCCTATTCAGTGTCAAATAAGAGAACAAAACAGGGAAAGAATCAGGGCCCAGGGGAAAACCCTGTTTAATGCAGGCTTGAGCTATGGTATGGTATGGAAAGACAGTCAGTACTAGTGTTGACAAAACACACACAATGTTCAGATAACACGTTTTAACCTCCTCACGGTCATTAGATAAATGGGGCGCCCCTCTGGGAAACGACTTTAAGGGCGAATGACATTGCAGAGATGAAGTTAGCTGGGGTCAGCAATCTTCTCCTACTGCTTAGATACAAAGGAGGAAGCAGATGAATAAGCGAGTCTCCTGCTGCCTTCTACAACCTTCTGCTGTGCCCCCTTTGCTTATTCCTGGTGGGCTTGTGACCCTTTAGTAGGAAGGAACAGAGGACTCACACCAACGAGCAAGCACTGAATCCAAATGTGCCAACCAGTTTCATAAATTTCATTCTAGATCTGCAGTTAAGAATACTGAAGTGGACTTCAGTTTGACTGTCATTGGCACACTAGGGAGTGATTCATGTTTAGGGAGAAATCGTGTGGAAAAGAAAGAGTGCGTCATTATTTCAAGATAAGTCTGAAGTCACAATCAAACCTTTAATTGGACCTGCAGTGGTCTGGGATTTCCCATCTTTTGCAGATATTTCTGATGCTCCAGCATCAGCAGTCATCACGAGACAGAAGACCGATATGTAAACCAACAGATCGCAAATAATTAAAGACATTTATTTAGAGAAAATATTGCTTTGCTTTTGGTCAGTGTTTGAGGTGTCAAACCTAGAGATCAATCATCACAAACTAAATATAACTTTTAAAAATACAAATGTTTTGTTTGTTTTGTTTATCTCAAATACACTGGAAATCAATTCACAAAAGTTTTAAAACACCAGTAGTGTAAAATATCACTCCTCTTTGTACATTGCTCCCTCGCTTAATTGTAAGATCCATGTTTTAAAGAAAAAATGTAGCATATCTCTCTCTCTCTCTCTCTCTCTCTCTCTCTCTATATATATATATATATATATATATTAGGGTGTTTCATTTTTCCAAAGATGTGATTTTCATATGACTTTGCTTATGCCCCGAGTCTCAGTGATGTAAAAGATATATAAGCCAAATTACAAGAAGACTGGATAATATTTAGGGGTTGCACACATTGAACGACTTCAGTTTCAGGATCCCAAGGGCTCTGCATCAAGCAAGGTGGATGGCAAAGGCAATATATGCACTTAAAATTGTCCTCTTCACTAAACAGTTGAATATTCCTCAACGAGAATTGAAAGGAATGAAACGGGTTGCACATTTTGTCAGCCTCATATATGTTCACTTTTGGCACGAGGCAATTGTAAGTCGATGGGCTCCAAAGAATGATTTGCATATGCTACAGCTTCTGAGCACTTACACAGATGCAGACGTCAAAAAAAGTGCTCTCACAGTTGCTAAGAGACACCTTTGGTATCTGTCAGAAACAAACGTAGGATTAGCTGTTTTGGACGAACGTATTACTCAGACTGAAAAGGAAAATATGACTAAAGATTTAGAAACCAAACCTGCAAAGAAAAAGGAAATGAAATGATTAGAGGGTAAAAACCTAGTTTTTGAAGGAAAAGACTGAGCCATTTCGTTACTAATAAAACAAAGACATCCTTTGAATTGTTTGGGATCCACGACGTGACAGAATACAGCAGTGATTCTCTAAGAAGCCATGTGAACGTTCTTAAGGTGGTCAATGATACCGCAGAAAGAGGAATTGCTCTGATAAAAAAGTTTAACGAATCGGTCAGAGACGAACAACAAAAACAATTCTTGTTGAGGGTTGTCAAGCATCACAGAAAAGTCGTCACCAAGCGAACAAAAGAAGGGATTGCATTGTTCAAAGTTGATTGATATAACACGTTTTGCATACTACCTATTAATCTTAGTGTCTAGTTTTAATATTATTTTAAGTTTGTGATTTCTAGTTTTCCCAAAAAAAGTAATTAACATTGAAAAATCTTATTTTTTGCCTACTTTTACAAAACTGATCAAAATGTGCAACCTCTAAATATTATCCAATCTTCTTGAAATTTGGCATATATATCTTTTATATCACTGAGACTTGGGAAGTAAGGGGCGTAAAATTTTACATTTTACACCCAAATATATATATATATTGTAAAAGGCGCTATATAGCGCCCAACCCGGCACAGACTTACGCAGAGGCATGTGTAAAACAAACAGGCTTTTATTAGTTTTCTTGTCCCACAGGCCCAACACAGTCCTAAAAGCACAAAACACAGCTCCAACAACCCTTCCTGGCACCACCACTCCTCCAAGGCAACCTCGTCCTCTTCCTCCCGATTCTGGCCCCGAATGAAGGGAGGCTGGCCCGTTTTATAGCCCACCCGGAAGTGTTCCAGGTGCTTGACCAGCTGGCCCTGATTGCACCTCCGGGTGGGGCTGATAACTCGTCCATCCGGGTTGTTGGCTCTCGGCAGCACCCCCTAGCGGCCACCCCATCCCCATCTGTGCCCTGTGAAAATATAACGAACAGGTCTGGGGGTGCTGCCCCGACGTCCCTGCCACTCGGACGTCCTCTCTGGACAACACCGCCAGACATGGCCACCGCGGCCACAGTTAAAGCATAACCAACCCCCTCCAGTTCGACCCTTGCGAGAGCGGAAGCAGGCAGGAAACCCCTGCCCCTTCGACCCCTTAGAGGAGGGCCAGTGACGTTTCCGCCCCTCCGCAGTGTAGCCCTCCTGTGGCCTCAAGCTGGCAGGCTTACACTGGGTCCTGTTAGGAGGATCCGGTTTCCTCTTCCGGACCCTCTTCTTTCTATGGGATGCACTGGCGGTTTGAGTCCCCCTATGGGAAAAGGAGGGACCCCTCACCGTCTGCATCCCTTTGGACTGCCGCAAGACCGGCGCTGGTGGTCGGGGCGGGGTTGTTTGGCAGCCGGCTTCCACCTGCTGCCTCCCCGCACGCTCGTCCGCCCAGCTGTCGGTCATCGCAGCAGCCTCTCGTGTGTGTGGGTGGGACCACCTGGCAAGTAGTACTGACCATCACTGCTGCCAATGCGTCCCGCCCCCTTTTCTCTACGGCACAGGTCTCACTCACCTGCACCGCTCTGTCCTGCCGGTAGGAGGCTGGCGTTCCACCAGGCACGAAGCCATTCAGCCAGGGCTCCACACGAGCTGCCGAGCTTCTTCTCAAGCCCCTCCTTCGACTCCTGCAGGACCTGAAACACTTTAAACAAGGACTGTAGGGCCAGGACAACAGATTGCACCTCCTCTACAGCCCAGGAAATGTTAATAGTTTCGGTCGGCGGTGGACTTGGGCTCTCCTTGTCGCCTCCCGCCGACCGCGAGCCATTAAGGGCCCTGTTGATCCCCCACAGGCCCCTTTGGGTATTCCGGAGGTGAGGGAAGAAGGTCCGTCATCCCTGCCTGCCAATCCTCCTCAGCGGGTGATTGACACACGCCCTCCCCCCCTTTACCTGCTTCACGAAGCTGCTCCTGCTCCTCTTGCAGGGACACCGCGCTGGGAAGCTCATCTGGGCTCTCCTCCCCCAGCCGCTGGATCAGGCCGAAGGGAAGACACAGCTCCGCCTCGCTCTCTCCCGAGATGGCTCCGCTGTCACGCCATGGACACACGTCCCCCTGCCCGCATCAGGTGCTTCGCCCCACGGCGTCTAGGAGGTAGGATGACCCACATGCGGAAAAACATACCCGCGGCCCATCAACCTTGGGCCCGTCACCTACCTTCAGCTGCAACCCGTGCGGCGGACTAGCGTGGCGGCGTCTGCCAGTTGGCCTCTGTGTCCGCCCGGCTTTTTTCTTCCCCATCTATACGGTGCCTGCAGCAGCTTCTTGGCAGCCTCGGTTGCTGTCTTGCGCTGTGCGGCGCGTGCCGGCTGTGCGGCTCCTGCGACATGTGCGCGCTTTGCCTTCCTCGCGCTGTGCCGCGTGTGCGCGCTTCAGTGTGCTGTGCTTGCCTGCGGCTGCAGCGGGAGCGCGCTCTCCACGCAGGTGAGTTGAGCACGTGCCTCGCACTGTTGTGCTTCGCTATGCCGGGTCTTTTCACCAATTTTATTGCAGGTTCCGGCTCAAATGGATGGAGCGGAATCCTGCCGGCTACGCCAGTTGTAAAAGGTGTTATATAGCGCCCGACCCGGCACAGACTTACGCAGAGGCACGTGTAAAACAAACAGGCTTTTATTAGTTTTCTTCACCTGTGGGGCACGTCTTCCCTGTGTCCCACAGGCCCAACACAGTCCTAAAAGCACAAAACACAGCTCCAACAACCCTTCCTGGCACCACCACTCCTCCAAGGCAACCTCGTCCTCTTCCTCCCGATTCTGGCCCCGAATGAAGGGAGACTGGCCCATTTTATAGCCCACCCGGAAATGTTCCGGGTGCTTGACTAGCTGGCCCTGATTGCACCTCCGGGTGAGGCTGATAACTCATCTAACCGGGTTGTTGGCTCTTGGCAGCACCCCCTAGCGGCCACCCCATCTCCCAACCAGGCTGTGGAGGACTCCATGTCCCATGGAGCCACGCGGGAGAGTGGGAAATCAACAATGGGCCATCCAGGCTGCCACCTAGCGTCCCGGGGGAGGTATTGAGCTGTCCATGGTGGCTCCCCCGGAACATATGTAGCAGGGGTGTCCCGGCCGGGCATGGGACCCGGCTGTCCGTCACTATATTATATATATATATATATATATATATATATATATATATATATATATATTTATATATATTTACGAGAGAACTACTTAACGGATTTAGATTGGGTTTTTTCTAGAATTTGCTTGTATATTCCGGTTGATTTTGTGCCCCCTCTCATCACGCTAAGTATCATAGTTAGCTTGCGGTACCAATTTATTTGTGCAAATCTGACAGAGATGCAGTGGCCAAGGGGAGGGGGAGGGGGACGGGGCCCTCCTCACTCATGCACCAGACTCGGGGCGTCTCTTACATCCGCTTAGCTAGTGAACAAGAGAACTACTTAATGAATTTAGATCTGCTTTTTTTTTCTAGAAATTTGCTTGAACATTCTACTTGATTTTGCAACTTCTCTCATTGCACTAAGTATCATAGTTCGCTTGCAGGAGTGATATATTTGCACTAATCCGAGACAGAGTCCTGTTTCAGTTCTATGCGAGCTGAGCCACGGGGCACAGCTAGTTAAAAATAAAAGTTACTACTATGAGCAATATTTAGAAACATGGCAAACTCAAAAAGTTAAGTTAAGTTTTGTGGTTGGTTCAGATCAGGACAATTGAATTAACATACAAATTTTGGTGGAAATACATAGATAATTATATGCATTTGTTTTTAGTAATTAGGAAAAATATTGCATTGCCTTTGTTCCATGGTGGATTGTCACAAATAGAGATCAATTACTTCTAAGTAAAACTAACTTGTAAAAAGATTAAGTTTAATTTTTGTAAAGTACTCCAGAAATCAGGTTGTAAAAGTCATAAACATTTCCTAGCACAAAGTAAGCAGCTTATATCATAACGTTGGACCACAGAAGGAAAATTCAAATAAATTATTATTGATTAACTTTACGGGTTCTAGCCATATAACAATGACAGAAACTAAAAATATTTCAGCATCCATTTGCATTGGAATGTACAACCAATTCACATACTGTAATTAATGTGGCGTGGAAATCGTAGAGCATAACCCTGAAGAGGTCAGTTCATCTGTATTAATTTGTGCATTTCAATGATTCACCAAACAGCCGTAGCTCACCAGATGTCTGTGTAGATCCAAAAGAAGTCCACTCTGCCTTTAGCTTACTGGCAACCACTTCTATTCAATGGCCCAATACCATCAGTTACTATTAAAGTCAAAGAAGTATCCATTTATCTATTTTCAGATACACTTAATCCAATTAAGGATTGTCTAAGAGAGCTGCCGATTCATTGTAAAAATAAACCTTCTGATCAAATCAGTTTTTGTCAACATACCATGGAATACAATGAGTTTGTTTGTAGACCTAATGGTGCAGAAGCAACTGGCAGACATTTCTATATAAAAGAATGGCAATTAAAATAAATCAAACAAATAAACATTAGATATAAACATACAACATGTATCCAACAAAACAAATAATCTATAGAAAAAAATTGTAGTCTGTTTGCCAATCATACAAGAATGAGTCAACCACTTTCCACAAGATTTGGCATCTGTGTTACTGTTGGCTTAAATTAAAATACAGGCTACAAGGCATACTGGGGAGAAGGATTGTAATGGAGGGAGTAACCCGAGCAGCAGCACTGATGCAGGGACTACAATTCCCATCAGGCAGCAGGAGAGTGCTAGGGCTGATGGGAAGATACCTTTATCAGTGTACCAGCCAAAGCAGAATCTCATCTATAAACACAGACACAGCATTTTCATCTCAACTAGTTTGGATAACAAGTGTATTGTCTTTTGTCTAAGAACGCCTTCTCATTGGTTGTGTTCTGCCATGTTAAATTTCCAAAAGACACTCTCCCCCCATTTATTTTCATCTGGACCCTTTTCTGAGAAATACGGGGGTCCAAAAGGGTCGCAAAATGAGACCATATCCTTAAGCAGCAATGTTTCTTTCATCCAAACACCCCCCCCAAAAAAGGTTTTGAACTCCAAAACACTATTTTTGTGGAGAGTTTTACACTTGTGAAGTTAAGTCCAAAACAAAGTTTAGCATCAGTTTTGCCAAACTGTTTCTGAAAGGAATCTCAACTGTTGTGCTCACCATTCCCTGTTATTTCCTGATGTTATTTTATAAATAAACAGTGGAGCGAGATTTGGGCAGCCAGAAAAGGACCATGGTGGCCTGCTCCGTTTTGGTCAAACATGCAAATAGGAATTTCACTACACTGTGTACACGTGACAATAACTCACATCAGTGTCACTCAATAACATGACAATAATCACATCAGTGAAATAAATCAATGACACTACATTTTTTTAAAGCAAAACCGTACATTTTTCAAAAGCCAACGCTATCACATGCCTGCATATTGTTGCTAAGAGTTAAGCCTCAACAAAAAACGAACGAAATGTGATGAATATGCAAGAAAGAGAATGTTGTGGCGTTTGTAACTTTTATGTTTTTTTAGTGGTAAACATTTACTCAACATTTATTGCTTTTTACAATGAGGCGTTTAGGGTTTAGTGCCAATACTGCGTTGTGATTTGTATCAATTTTAAACCACATTTAATGAATCAACTTAATAAGGTTATAGAAAACTGCCACTGGTGATGTCTCCTGTAATAATATGGAGACCTGCAGTTCTATTAGTGAACCCCAGTCCCACTGTGTGATTAAATATCTACTATAATATCTTTATAATATCTAATATCATGACATCACACTAAACCAGGAAATGTAAAGAAATACCGCTCATGGTTCCTATCTAGTAAGGAGTTACGGTACTTATGGAATTAAATAATACATAAAATGAACAAACTCTTGAGAGCGGACATATTGACAGAGAGGTTATATAGGTGAACAATGAATGGCACACGTAATGACAAAAAGGCCAACATTTATAAAACATCAATACTTCCTTCCCGACCTTCACCCATTATATAAATACCAGCAACATCGCACTGCACGATAATGTGCAGTGAATACACTTGACTTTCGTTCTCTGTACGTTTAGCATTCGTTTGCTCAGAGGTTGATGCGCTCAGTGCTTCCTGAGCAGCCCTTCTTTTCTCCTCCCTAGTGGCCCGCTTCTTCTCTTATTTCATTGGCATCTTTTCGCGTTACAGCTGATTAAGTCAGTGTTTGTGCTGCAATTACTTAGTACGTTTTCATTACTTTTTCACTTAAGCTGGCACTGAAGTCTTCAATCTGCCTCAAGAATGATTTAAGATATGAAGAGGCAGGAGAAGTGATGGCGAAGGTGGTAGTGATGAGAACGGCGCCCGTACACATGCGCCACACAGCCACCCTACTGGCCGCTGCCGAGAGTTGATTCTACAATAAAATAAAATAAAAATAAAAAGAGGAATAACCTTGGAGGTCAATCGTCACCCTGAAAGTGGATAGTAGACGTCGCGTAATATATGTGTACCAAATTTCAGGTCAACACGTCAAACGGTTTGCGAGCTACAGGTGATTTAATATCCTGGACAGACAAACAGACAGCCACGGTAGCATATTATAAAAGAAGATACCTGAACAACGCTAAATATTTTGGCTTGTAGGAGAATAACATCAATTCTTTAGTGCAAACTGATTGGCAGTGCGGGTGCTGACATAATGGAGTCTTGGTTGCAGATCAAGCAGATTACTGTATGAGAACTTAAAGGCCCAGAAGTGCAAACTGTGTGATGGTTTGTCTGGCCACCGTATGTCTTGTGTGATGTTAAGTTGATGTTACTTTGAGTCGAGGTTAATGAGTCCAATGGCCTGCTCCTGACGTAATTCTTCTAAACAACCGTTAAATTTTACTTCATTACTGGCCAGATGGCCGGGAACACGCAGTTTGTTGCTGGGGTGTGGAGGCTCTTACACATTCTTAAGGGTTCAGGTTCAATTACCTAAATGTAACAAAGTCAACTTCACTTAGAAGTAGAAATACAATAAATCTGCACAATTTTAAACTAGAAAAGGAAGAGACCTTAAAAACAGTGCATAATGCCTTACCAAATTAAAAAAAAACCAAAGAGAGACAAGTGCTGACCATATTGTATACAACATCTCTCCATCACAGGAAGATTTACGTCAGAACATAACAAATCTGACAAATGAGAAGATGCCATTCAGTCCATCAAGCTTGTCTGTTCAACTGGTAGTGGAGCTGTCCCAAAACCTCATCCAGATACTCCTTAGAGGTTGTCAAGATGTCTGCTTCACCTGCATGGCTCGGTAACAGTGTGGGCTGAAGCCCATTGGGAACCCTAGATGGTGGGGTGTATGGTCAGGGGCTGCATACATAAGCAGACTCTGTGGGCCCCGTCCTCTCAATCATTGTCCATCACAAATCATTTTCATTCCAGGTTTTGAAGGCCTCCGACTTACCCAGTGGGCCCTGGATAATCATTACCCCTCACTACAACGACCATGGTGGGTAGTCAGTGTTAAACTGGTGAAACCCCCATTAAGAGTGTCCGGAGCGTATACACATAAATGGCACCGCTCTGTGTACATACTGAGTTTACGAAATGTGCACCCCAAGCTCTCTTAAATACGTTGGGTGAGAATCATTCCATTTTAATGTTAAATATTTCTCCTTCAATTCCCTCAACTCTATGCACAGCTTCAGCCCTAAATGTACTTTCACCCGATTCTCCCACTGGTGTCCTCGAGGACGTGATTCACCATTTGGCATTTGGCTGCATCTACTTTATCAATGACTTTTATTATTCTGCAACATCACAGTCACAGTGGAATTAATTTGGCTATTCTGACACAAGCAACAGCAAAAGACCCTCTAATGTCAAATTGAAAATGGATCTCTTCAAAGTGGTCTGCGCTAACTAGGAATATAAAAGACATCAGGGTTCACTTTGCCATTAAAGAGTCGGATTCTGTTGGTCAAAAAACAATGTAATTTAATCTGCATAATAATAAAATATGAAAACTTCCCAGGAAGTGATAACGTTTCGTTTTGTAGGCACTGTGGTTTGTTTTATAAAGATATGCTGTGCATGTTGGGGCTGCACGGTCGCTCTGGTTCTTCCCAACTCCACGCTTCCTGTATGTCACACTCTGCTTCTCCTGGTCACTCGTCTTTAGCCACACAGTTGTGCTGCTGCCCTGTCTAATGTTTCTTTGTATTATTTTCACAGACTGCTGCTCCAGTAACTGCATCAGACTTGGCCCCCGTTTTAGTCCCGTGTCTTATTGGAGGTGCAGTAGTGATAGCAATTGTTATAATTGTTATGATTATAAAAATCCGAGAGTCCAGGCGGTTGGAAGGAATGTACAGCCCGAGAAACACCGAGCCCACTGGGACGCAGGTTGAGATGGAGTGCAGCATTGAGAAACCCAGCCCCCCAGAGCGCCTGATTTGAGAAGGGATGAGCAAAAGGAAGCAGAGTCCGTCTGGAAGGGTCTGGTCTGCCCAGGTACTATTGAGGCCGGTGCCACCAGCTGTCACAAAGACAGGAGAAGCAGAGAGCACGGCGAGAAGAGGAGCAGGACTTCTAAACACAGCGGCTAGAAGCCAAGCAGCCGTCATTTTATTTCTTTTATTTATTTGTACATTCTTATATTTATTCAGTTCATTTTCTTTGTTGTTTTTAAACTTACGGAATGGCTCTGAGTACATCTGTACAGTGCGGGACATGATCTAAAAAAATACGTGCCTGTGCAGCATCGGAAAAATAAAGTCTGTGACGCATGAGCGTAGTGATCTACAATATTTGACTGGAGGCAAAAGCAACAATATCATACTTATATTAAAACAAACTCTTCATGTATTATAAACTAATCAAAAATATTTAATTTTCAGAAAATGGTAAAAATAAAGACGATTCTGGCTCT
>JANRMT010062857.1:18485952-18506367 GCA_026402145.1 Polypterus bichir lapradei | reverse complement strand
CAAGTGCGGGACAGGTAAAGAACTATACTATAAATAAATAATATGTAAGTGAACAGATATTAATAATATGAAACACATAGTAATAAATAAACAATACCAGTAAAACTAATAATAAAAAAACAACAGGAGTGAGAAGTGTAACAAATGTAATACATATAAATTAACTACTAGGGGCAGATCTGAGGGCCGGGGGCAGCACAGGGCTAACAGTCCAGATAGCCAAGGGGTAGAGGTTGTGGCAGAGCCCAGCAGAACTGGTTTGGATGCTACAGTACAGTACCTTCTGCAAGATGGAGGAGGATGGGAGTGGTCCTTCACAATGCTGTAATCTTTGCAGCAAAAAACGCTTCCCAAAGATGTCTTCAATGAGGCAGGGAGGTCTCACTGATCTTTTCTGCTGTGTTCACTATCCATTGAGGACCTTACAGTCAGAGGCACTGCAGTTCCCAAAGCAGACAGTGATGAAGCTGGCCAGAACACTCTCAATAGTGGCATTTCAGGTGACATATAAGCAGTTGTTTATTATTAACAGTGCCAATCAGGTTAGAAAATTATTGTCAAAACATAAAATTCACTTTATAGACTCAAAGTATAGCATACTTCTATTACTTAAAACACAATAATTTAGGAATATTCAACAGTTTTAAAAAAACTGTGATGGCATTTCCATCTTCATAGCTAGTTTACAATCTTGTGACCAGTCGTCTCTTTCATTTGTAACCCAAAATGAGGAGTCAGCATGAGTTATTTTCACAGGGCTCATTACTTACACAAACTCAGAGGTACTGATGACTGAGCCCTTGAGTTTGGCGAATTTGGGGAATTGAAGTCAATGTGAAAGGAGAGACTGAATTAGTTTTAAATGGATTATAATCGTGCAGTAGTCTTTTAAGTGTCCCTGAGGTCAAGGGAAGCGTCTGCCAAAAAATGCCTGGACCAACTATTATGGCCAAAAATGAGACCTAAGCTATGAGGCAGAGGTAATGACAATAGCACCACCGCGCCCACCTGAGGTAAAATTAATAAAATTTAATATCAGAATCATAAAATTTCTTGCAATCAAAAGCTTGAATTTACTAATTCTAACTCCCCACCAGAGATTTGATAATTTTGCTCCTTCATTGCCGCTGCTACCGAATAAACGCAACTCTAAAACACGTGGATTTTTACCTCCTCCCTATTGCATCAACTGCACAGCACTCTGGGTAATATAATTAAAGGGGTCGGCTCACACATTTCCAATTTCCTACTGCATGCCTGTATTATCTGTTTAAATGTATTTGCTAGTTTTCTGCTAATTTTTAGCACTTGGGGGGATTTGTTTGCCTAAGCTAGCCATACGGCAAACTTACAAGAAAATATTTGGTGAATACAGCATATTTGCTGCAAAAATGATTTACTGAATTTTGTCAATCAACAGTAGTCAAACAGTAGGAAAAAAACTGCAGCTAATTGTGAAAGTCAGCCAGGACACATGACAAAAAAGAATTTATCATCATATTACAAAAAAATAGAAATGCTGAACATTTTCAAAGAGCGTCCCCACATGGATGATTTGTGTCAAACTCCTCTTTTCACTTTCAGATGCATCAATTTTTACTTCGCTAAGATTTTGCTGAATGGTTGGGAAAACTGTGAATGAGTTGACTATGTGAATTCAAAATGTAATTGTTTCAGTTGAGGGCTGTGGGTCCTTGATAATTGGCAGCTACTATCCGCCTCTAACATTTCTGCGCACCAAAACACCCCACCCACCCGGCGGACCAATCACATGACCATTTTGATGATGTGAAAGTTTCGTAAGTGTAGGATTAGGGCTATTTTACCCCCAGACCTAGCATTACCTATATCACCTTGTGTTTGTAATCTGACAGTGTAAAGGGATTACTTAGTGATTTTCATATTCATGTATTAATTTTTTACGGATTATGGGTATACAATTCTTTTAATGAATTTCATAATTCTTGGAAAATTATGACAAAGAAAACTAGCAGTTTGCTACAGATACTTGGTAAATGAATCTGCATTTGACTTAGCATTTTAGAACTAGCGCCGCTGCCTCACAACAAGGAGGCCAGGGTCCCAGGTGCTCCCTGCACATTCTCCCAGTGTGCATGTTTGGTTCTCCCCCAGTCCAGAGTGCAGGTTTGGTGAATTAGCCTGTGTGTGTGTTTATATCGGTATATTTAGCCTTTGAAGGGCTGATGCCTTGTCCAGGGATTGATCTTACCTTGTACCAGATGCATGTTGGGATAGGTTTCAACTTCCCCAAGACTCTGCTCTGGATAAGAAGGTTCAGAAACCAATCTTTGATTATTTGGCAAACTGCACTGACTATTTCACTGATTAGAAAACTCCAGCTTTGCAGAATTTGTGTTTCTTATATTACAAGGATTCACAAAATGGTCCTTCTAAAGCTGCCAGTAATGGAAATGAACTACACTTGCAAAATAAAGGATGGAACAGAAAGAAAATTTTTTGCATCCAAAATTGGCATCAACACAATGTGAAAATGAGTATGAAAAATAAGATAAAGAACAAATGTGCTGAAAGGCAAACAACATTTAAACAAAATTAAGAATAGAAACATGAAAAAAACAAGGGGCCACATGTATAATACCATGCATAGAATTCACATTAAAACATGGCGTACTGTAAAGGCAAAACTGGAAATGTGCGTACGCAAAAAAAAAAAAACATCCAGATGTATAAAACTGTGCGTACGCCAAGTTCCATGTGCTTCCCCTTTATGAATCCCAAAGAACGTGAACTATAACGCACGTGCACGCGCCAACAGCCCCACCCCGACTCCTCCTTGAATTTTACATATTTGAATATGCAAATCAATATAACTAGCCCCTTACTTTCGGTGCTTTCTTAAAAGATAATGGCAAAAGCACATGGAAAAGAGCATTTCAGCAAATGCAAAGTGGAAGCAAAGAAAAACGTACTATTTGTTGGTTAAGCAGTGGTATAAGAAACAAAAGAAAGTTATTGAGTGATACAGAGTGCAGAGAAAGTCAAAAGTTTAAGTTCAGAGAGTCACACAGTTCCCAAAATAAAAAATATGTGGTCAGATATCAAAGTCGAAGTGAAAAGGATTTCAGACAATATTACAAAAGCGGACCCTCATCCCAAAGACATGAATCCACCTGTTGATGGCGCTGCTGTGCCCAGCACATCTTCAGATGCTGGCTGAACACACACCTCTGCCTGGGAAACCGCTGGGCAACTATCTGGCTGCATTTTCTGACTGACGCTGTTCTGGAGTCACAAAATGCAATAGTGGATACTGTAAGAGATGTGGCCAATGAAATAAGAAATATAAGGGCTGCACTGTGTGATACTGACCACAAATTAAATTAACTGGTTAAAAATAAATGCTGCAGCAGCACATTAACAGAGTGGAAATGCTTTCTATTTATGTAAGCAAATCCATTGTCTGAAGGCACCTTTATAATGTAGCATCGGCACCGAGCGCCACAATGGATCGATTCTCTGCGAAGGAACTTGTAAAGGAGCAGGTAGAGCACAATTCCTCAAAGTCTACCTTTGTAAAGCCGGCGCCAGTTCGGCACACAGCTCAAGGAGGCTCTTGGAAATCGAAATCAACTTAGAAGCCACTCATCATCATCTTTAAATACGCGCTCTCTTCTTATTCTTCCATTTGCAATGTCTTCTAACAACGCTAAAGCAGCTATGGCAGTTGGAAGAGTCTGGCCATTCCATGCTTCATTATATTGTTAAGGAATCACTACAATCAAGTGCCTTAAATTTGTAAGTGATATGCAATTAATTCTGGTGTATTTGATAAATCCTGCATCATGGATGCAAATATAAAAACAAGGGAAACAACGCAGAAATGGTAGCACTGCTTTGGCGATGGCTGTCGCCTGTTTGCAAAACTGAGCAGAAAAGTCCGTGAAAATGTGCGTGGCTTTACGACAAATTTAGTTTTTATACATTTTGAAGTGAGCGTGAGCAGTATTTTTGTGTTGCAACAAGATTTAATGTCTTAATATAAATATTTTTCACTAAAATAGATTTAATTTTTTTGCAATAATAATCTTTAATAAAACAAACATGTACATTTTTGCCTCTTATAGTTGATACTCTAACATGGTAGCCATTACTCTCACTACTGAAATTCCACTAGTGACAAGCAAAACAATTCACATGAAAATACCATTTGCAGCAAAACTGAGTTCTGCAAAAAAAACAATTTACTAAACAAGAGATGTTTCTCCCCAAGCGAAATCTGTATATGTAGCACATATGTTTTCATCTCATCTGCAGTCTTTTACATGAAAAATGTATTGAACTGCAGAGCAAGCAAAGGAGGGGTGCTTCTCTGCCTCTAAAATCCATTTGGCCTAAGTATGCGACCACCAGCAAACCTCCATAAGGATCCTGGCTATGACTGGCTCATGGATTTGGGGAAAGCGAGTGTGGATGGTGTTACCTCTGACCCCAGATGAGCGGTATGAGCTAGAGCCTGTGGCAGGAGTGCAGGCAGGCAGTGCACAGAGTGCATGCACATATGGCAGAGTTGTAGAAGATCACGATAGGTTGGAGTATACCCGAAGAAGGAGGTAGTGGTTCCCAATAACCTTTGGGGAGCAATATTTCTTCTTCCACTCCAAAAAACTTTAGAAGCCCTCCAACAACCAAACTGTAGTGAGTTTTATGCTTCGCAATTGCAAAATCACATACAAAAATAATTTTAAGGGCAATTTCACAAAACTGTGAATAAGAAAATTCTGCCGTTTTGGTTGTCACTAAAGTATACTTTCATTCTGTGTAATCGTAGCTGTGGTCAAATAAAACCAAATGCCTATCTGAATAATGACAGTCAAAAGTCCTGCAATATTTTTACCAAAAGCTAGATATGTGTTCATAAATAAATCTTATAATAATGAATATACAGGTAAGTTATGAAAAAATCAGGAGTGGTCTCCCCTAAACTTTCTCATATACTCAGATATGGGGATGGATATTTGAAGAGAAAACCACAAGACAATGATTATATTTTTATATTATGTACATTAAAGAACAATGATTATAAAATTAGAGTTGAAAAAATCGAACTCTGCATCCTCATGAATAAAAGGTAAAGTACCAATTCCAGTTAACAGAAATAGCCCAAAAATTGATAGAAATCTACGTTTTATACCTGATACTTGTATGCAAAATTTGGTTGGCCTAAGTGAAAGCATACTCAAGTTATTGTGTTTACATACACACACAATCATAATCCCTAAAATTGCATTTTTGGACTCAGGGATGTCTAAAACGTTAAGATTTATCAAAATCTCGAAATGGAATTTTTGGAAGATTCCAATACTTTCCCTATACTTCATATACGAGAAAGTCAGGGTTCTCTAAAATGTCAAGATTCATCAAAACCTTGACATTGAATCTTCAGATGATTACAATGCTTTCCCCACATTTCGTATACGAGAAAGTAAAAAAAGTTTGTGATGGGGCACCATTGACATATGACGTTTTAATATAATAAATTCTAGATTCTTAAAATATTTTCTTGCATTACTCAGAAAAAAAACTCGTAAATATATCCAAGACAGTTCCAATTTAAAAGAGCGACATCTCACATTCTGCTCCATCATTATTTCCCCTTTTTTGTCTCACGATTTGTCCTAAAGTACTAAAAGCTGCACAGATCTACAGTGCTGACTGAGTAGCTTTGTATTTGGTAGTGAATAATTAGGATTTACAGAACATGATTTATGAACGAGAAAGGCAAGAAAATCACAGAGCACTGGCCACATTCCTGGATCTGCTTCTTGTAACAAACACTCCGGTAAACGTCATTGGTGAAAACCACTACTGCGAGTTATCAAGCTGGAGAGCTAGATGGACAAACAAAAGAGGGAGAGTTCATTTCCTGCTTCTGTGTTTGCTGGGACTGCAAGGCCCTAAACAAGATGGGTACCAAAGATTTCGGTGTGAATTTGAGGAGAGAAAGCCACACCCAGACTGACACCCTGGGACGTCATTGGCTGCTTCACATTCTTTCGTTTAGAGACCTGGCTTGGACTTGTTATACCCAAGCCACACTGAAAATGGCCTGCAAATTGTGACGTTAATGCATAATGTGTTTGTATTGTTTTTCTTTAATATACTGTATAATGTGTTTTATAAAATGTAAACACTGTATAAAACATTCACATTCTCCGTGTGTCTGCACAGTTTTTTCTCCAAATCCTACTGTTTCCTCTGCTATGCCAGCATTTTGCAGATCGGGTTTTGCTCGACTGAGATGAGTGAATGTGTGCGTCTGTGCGCTGTGTGCTTGAGGGTCCAATGAGCTGGCACCTCACCAAAGATTGGTCACCAATACTTCTGAAAAACCCTCTCTATCCTCCAGCATTCCCTGAATTATATTAAGTGGATAGCTGGATGGAGCTGTCTTAACAGAAGAGTAGCTTTAAATAAGACATCCATACTGCATAAGCAAAATCATCATAAGCTCTGTACAGGTTATGCATAGAGTATGACTGAAGACGACTTTGCCATGAATCACGTACAACTGTAGGTGCCAGCTGTGTGTTTTTACAAGGGTTTCATCAGTCTGACTTAACTTCATAACCTTTACGTTTGTTTTGCTCAATGCATATTATACAAAGTTATTGTCTGTTTTACCTGCATTTTATCACTCCTTAATTTAATATTGTTTTTTATCAGTATGCTGCTGCTGGAGTATGTGAATTTCCCCTTCGGATTAATAAAGTATCTCTCTATCTATCCATCCATCCAACAATTTCTTCCTTTTTATCTCAGTCTGAACTAACAAATCTCTTCTTCTTCTTTTGTTTCAAAGGTGATATTGTCATTCATTCACTCGAGTTTTCTAGAAGTTCTTCCTTCTCATCATTGCAACTAAACCGTTCTGTACTGAACGTGTAACTGTTGCAACATGTTGGGGTTAGGGGTAGAGTTAGGGCTAAAGTGTTTAAATCTTATCCCATGATGATGGTATGAGGGGTTCTAAGAATTAAGATTTTATTGTAATTACCTGAGACAAATCAGATTGTTTTTCTTTGTAAACAATTAATTATCTTGAGCAAATTAAGAAAAAGCTGACTAAGTTGATAACTTTTCAGAAAAAGTGACCCTGTGATTGTGTAATTAAATGTGTTTACAATACTTATTCTTACCTTTTTGCTGCTTTCCAGTTAACGGCAGATAAGCTGACCTCTGACCTTCTCCTCTCGATCTGCTTGGTGTCGGTGGCTCTGCTTCTTGTTCTCTTCTTGGCTGTCACTGCTGTCATCATCGCCATGAACAGGAGGGCTACACAAGGCACTTACAGCCCAAGTCGTCAGGAAAAAGAGGGATCGCGGGTCGAGATGTGGAACATGGTTCAGCCTCCCCCAATGGAGCGACTTATTTAGATTGCCAATGTCTTACGTCCTAGTGGAATAGACGTCATTTAATCTAAATTACTTGGTGTATGGCAATGAAAGGTATTTTTCATTGCAGGTTTGTTTGTTGCTTGCGTCTTTTCCATTCAGATTGTTTGATTACATGAGTTTTGGAAACAATAAGTAATAAAGCAGCATAACTGTGTATACAATCCCACCCTGAACCTGAAATATCCATCGACATCACCTAAAAGCAAATGGAAGGTGACACATAAAATAAAATAGAAAATGGAATAGAAAGTAACCAATAAACAAAACCAAAATGTATCATTTAATTCAGACAAAGATGTTTAGTCATAGTTTGAAATGTAATTTAATGATTTTTATCCTTGAAAGCGGTGAGCTGTAAACAATAAAGGAGAATGGCACAGATTCATCCTTTTAGGACACGGGTGTCGACCTCCGGTCCTAGAGGGCCGCAGTGGCTGCAGGTTTTCATTCTAACCATCTTCTTAATTTGTGACCAGTTTTTGCTGCTAATTACCTTCTTTTGCCTTACTTTTAATTACCTTGACTCAAGCCCATTAGTTGTTTCCTTTTTCTTAATTAGCAGCCAAACAATAATGAGACACAAAACAAGAATCCATATGACCAGCTCACCTGTGCCCATCACAAAGTATGTGAAAATAAAGAAAGGTGGAGGTCTCAGTAAGGCTGATCTCTCAGCTCACCAAAACATTGTGAGGGTGGTCTTAGAAAAAACAGAAAAATCAACAGTTCTGGAAATGTCTGCTGTGGCTGAATGAGAGCACCAACAAGCCATGGAATTAAATAATGAGTTTAATTAACAGCAAGAATCTGCTTGTCATTGTGAAACTGGTTGGAGTCTGAAGCCCCGATTTAGCTGGTCATCTGTTGGCTCGTTTCATGCCTCATTTCTGGTTGGCTGCCATTTAATGAAGAAAGGAATCAATTCAGAGGAATGAATCCTTAAGAACAGGGCTATTAAAATGAAGGGAACAGGAGTTAATTAGCAGTGAAAACTGGTCACTGATTAGGAAAAGAGTTAGAATGAAAACCTGCAGCAACTGCGGCCCTCCAGGCCTGGAGTTCGACATCCCTGTTTGAGGGGACATCCTCTTGGCGCTCAATAAAATAACTGATTTAACTGCCATTAAAATGATGCAATACTGTGTTGTTATTCTGGATATTTGGCCTTTGTGGAGTGAAATACTTTTGGCCTGGTTAAGAAAATGTCCATCCACCTAAAGCTTCCAGGCTATACATAATGTGACGTCTCGATAAACGTCATAGTCGTTATATTGCCAATGAGCGACCCAAACTTGTACAGATAGATTACCATTTGTTGAAGGCCATGCCACCTACACATCATTAACACAATTCAACAATGACTTCAATTAGTCATTATTTTGATATTCTTCCTTATTTAAGTAATTATTATTATTTTTTTTTTTACTTTTTTCTGTACATAGCTTTTTCATTGGATCAAGAAGATTTGTATTATATTTAACAGACTTTGATTTGACATGTATTGTTTTATTTTCTTCACATTATAGATTTTGTTAATCTGTGTATACAAACAACATATTTCTGTAGAAATAAACACAAGTGAATGCCTTAGTGTACAGAAATACTAAAACATCGTAAGGAAGTCATGATCAGCTGTGCACTTGCATTGTTTTATTAAAAAAAAAAAAAAATCTGATGTGGCCAGCAAATGACTTTGTACAATTCACCATATTAGGGTGATTTTCCCAAAATATTTCAAGATGCAATATCACCTCTACTAGGTTTGGAAAGTTTGAATTTTAAAAGCTCAAAGTTCACGCCTTGGATTGAGCTGAAAATTAACAAAAGTCTTTTAAAGTTCTAAGTGCAAACATCACATTTTGTGAACCTCTGAGCAATGGTTTGGCTGTAGTTGGCATCGCCTGTAGTTGGCATCGGCTTTTATGAATAAGTGCAACGTTTCCACAACATTTCATAAGAGTTGATCCATTCATTCTCCGGTTACAACGTCCACAAATGTTTACCTCTGATGCACAAACTTACCAATGTACAGACACATACAGTATCTTTCCAATTTTTAAGTTATCAAAATGTGGTTTTCCTTTGAAATTAATGCTTCATGAAAAGCAATATGTTTGAAATATGGAGAAAGTACAAATATATTGTGTGGGTCAAATAATTCCACTTTTGTGTAAAATGCTTTGTAATCATCTGTTCTATAAAATACGCGCCCTGCCGTTACTTCATGGAGGATGAGGAGCTCTAAACCTGTCTTACTAAATCTCTTTTTTCATTTCTGCCTTTATCGTGTCCATGTCTATTCATTCAGTACCGATCTGCTATGGCCTTCATGGCGCCTGTTTGCCGTTTTCAGTTTTGTACTAAACTAACACACACTCATGTGAAGAGTGCGACTTTGTATTTGCATTGCCTTACAATATTGTCACAACGCAATGTTTATATTAGAAGTTAGCGAAGTTGAAGACAATCACAAAATGGGATGCCTACTGTACAAAGTAACAATAAACACATCTCTCTCTCTGTCATGATAAGTGTGTTTGTCATTTTTTAATTCTTGAATGTAACTTACTGACGTCAACGGGCTTACAGCTGAGCCAAACAAGAGAAATGAAGAGATGACTGAGAACATGAAATTAAAACATGTTAAAGATCAATATGAAAATTGTTGCCGGGAGGACAGAGAGCTTCAAAATAAAGCCACAACTGTTAAGCAAACTCATAGTAATAAAATCAAAATTAGAAAGTCAAGCACTACTTGCTGAAAAGGTTTTGTTTTTATCCACACACAGATAATGAAATACGCATCATGCCAGTCATGTCATGTTAACGAGGTTACACAAAAATACCCCCCAGTAACTGAGGCTGGAGTCTTGACGAGTAATCAATAAAACAGCAACGCGCATACAAAAACAAATCAGTGACGCAAAACATAAGGTACATAACATAAAACTTCAACACGACTATTCTTAGAGGTCGAAATTAATCACAGAACCTCAGCACAAAGTCAGTCAGTAGGACTATTTAATAAGAGTGACATCCTCAACAAACAGTTTAGACATCAACTCAATAAAGAAAGAACAGGCATGCACTTCTAATTTCAAAGGTAAAAATGTTCCTGTACAAATGTGGTTTGTCACAAAGTGTTTGGTTCTTTTATAAGTAAGAGAAAAAGAAGAAAACAACTCAGACGGCGCAGCAGATTGTTATCATCAGGAGTCGGGGGTCTCAGACACATCGCTGCACGGTTGGCCACTTTGGAGTCGCTCTGACACTTCTGTGATCAAACTGATGTGTCTGAAACCTTCATATCACCGCACTGGTACTGTTAGTTATATATAAACAGAAAAAAAAGAAAACTAAAGGAATACTCCACCTAAACATGATATTTACAGCATATGCTACCTACCCCACCCTACTAGTTTGGAGTAATGGCTAAATATTTTTTTAAATCTCATGTTTTCATGCAGAATGGAGATAACAAAGCTTCTGCTAAAATAAAAACCAGTCATGATCGATACTGGGCAACAGTAAAGCACATAACAAGTCGGTGAAAAGATCTCGCGTTACTATAATTCCAATGCTCGTTCACGACTGAAGGTACCCCATTGTCATTTATGAGAGCTTACTTTAACAATATTTTAGTAAAAATGCTTGTGTGTGGGACGTTGTGAGTATACTGTATGACTGGACGACTTGACATGTCAATTATGTGCCATTAATAAGGCTGCTCTCCTGCTTATGGAAAAGTCATCTTGGATAAGAGCGCTGGAATCATTGGATGGAAAGATTGAGCCCAAGACTCCACTCTAGAACACCCAGGAGAAGGTGGGCGGCCAGTGGGCTGAGATCTCCAGGACTGGGACTTTGGTTTTGACTTTCTCTTTTACAATTTTAATCTCCTCCGATGTCAACAAATAATTAATAGACAGATATTGTTGATTTCCGTTGATGTTTCATCAGTCTACACCTTGTTCTCTGTGTGTGTTAACAAATCTATTTATACAGGAGGCATTATACACAAACATGCCCCATGATGATGGAACTATGTCCTGTCAGACGTACCTGCAACAACACGGCTTACAAACAGAGCCAGTGATACAACTGATAAAATTCATACTAACTCACAATGCGTTTTCTTTTGGTCAGGACATTTACTTACAACTAATGGAAAATGCAATGGGATGTCGTTTCGCACCCCATTGCGCAAACTTATTCATGGCAAGATTAGAACAGGACGTCTTGTCAACATGTGCAATAAAACCAATGCTTTACCTTTGCTACATAGATGACATCCTTATAATCTGGACCGCAAGCGACAAAGACCTTCTTTGCTTTCATAGGAACTACAATTCATTCCACCCCAACATAAAACTTAAATTATTCACAAACAGAAATCAGCTTTCTGGACACTACCATTCGTATAAAGGATGACTTCTATTTTTCACAAACCAACAGACAGACGGACATATCTAAGAAATGACAGTTTCCACCCAAAGCGTATACGGAACTCCATCATCTACAGCCAGGCAATACGTTACAATCGTATTTGCTCAGACCCAATGGATTGGGACACACAACTGCAGAAACTCAGGACAGACTTCATCAAACAAGGATACACTCCCAAATCAACAGACCTACAAATCAGGAGAGCTATGGCTATACCCAGAGGAAACCTTCTGGAATACAAAGGTGCAGAAACCAAGAACTGGGTCCCACTAGTTGTAACTTATCATCCACATCTGGAAACACTTCGCAAAATTATGAAAGAGCTTCAACCCATGATACAGAAAGACAATAAACTGAAGGATATATTCCCAGAACCTTCTCTCCTTGCATACAGACAACCACCAAACCTCAAACAACTGATTGTCCGAAACTCTATGTGTGGCTCAG
The DNA here is from genome assembly GCA_026402145.1 of Polypterus bichir lapradei. Taxonomy (NCBI): domain Eukaryota; kingdom Metazoa; phylum Chordata; class Cladistia; order Polypteriformes; family Polypteridae; genus Polypterus; species Polypterus bichir. The sequence goes on along the minus strand of JANRMT010062857.1, from coordinate 18,494,038 downwards.
CAGCAAGTGGCACATCTCCCTGCCTGCAGAACAGGAGTGGCACCTGTGCACATATCTACATGACAGATCAGGTAGTTATACCACATTGCCAGCAGGAGCATAAAATAAAGGGTCCATTCACATGCAAATCTGATAATGTGGTCTACCTAATCATGTGTATAAGGTGCCCCAACACTGGACTGTATGTAGGGGAAACTGGTCAGACACTGCACCAGCGAATGAACTCACATAGATTTCATATTAATCAGAACAGTGTTGATCTTCCGGTGGCAGCACACTTTAACAGTAATGGCCACAGCATAAAGGATCAGAGGGTCACTGTGCTTATGGGTAATTTCAAGACCCAACAGGAGCGGAGAGAATGGGAATACAAATTTATGCTTAAATTCAATACTCTACAAAATGGTCTGAATAGAGACAAGAGTTTTATGACCAGATATGTGGACTAACAGACTGATTGACCAGCTGACTACATCAGAGGCCTATCTTACAGACAATGCACTTCAAAAAAACCTTACAGGACTTTCTCTAGTGATGGTTATCTTATCCCTACATTTTATTAGTTCATTGTTTTCTTCTTTCAGGGGTAAATCATCTAAAGTTTATTAATTTTGATAACATTTGAACAAAAAGTTTGTTAAGATGAAAGAAAAAAATCACTTTGCTGTCCCAATATAAGCTAGAGTATTTTTCAGTTTCTTTGTTACACTTTGCCTAATGACGGGGCCTTAGCTGCCTTGAAAGCTTGCATTTGTAATCTATTTAGTTAGCCAATAAAAGGTGTCATTTCACCCTACTTTCTCCTGTCTCAATCTATGGCTAACACGGTACAACACTCTACTGCTATACAGTAAGTGTACCAGTTGTGTATTTAATCTATACTAATAAAAGGCAAAGCCATCACTCACTGGCTCACTCATCACTAATTCTCCAACTTCCCGTGTAGGTAGAAGGCTGAAATTTGGCAGGCTCATTCCTTACAGCTTACTTACAAAAGTTGGGCAGGTTTCATTTCGAAAATTCTACGCATAATGGTCATAACTGGAACCTATTTTTCTCCATATACTGTAATGGACTTTAGCTCGATGGCCGTGGGGGGCGGAGCTGCGTGTGACATCATCACGCCTCCCACGTAATGACGCAGTACGTAGAAAAGAAGGAAGAGCGCCGAAAGATCGCTGAAGAAAAACGCATACAAGCATATTCATAAGTGCAGCTACTGCGGAAACAAAGCACAGTTTAAACCGTAAGTTTAAATTAAGTTTATGGACACGCTCCCGCTGCCGTTTGTCATGTCTTCGTCGAATACTTTATTCGCGAGATACAAGTTTAATGAGAAGACACGAGGTATAAACGAGACTTTGGATCACTTTGTAACGGAGTTAAAATTGCTGTAGTGAGAAACGTTTAAGTGCCGGGTCTTAGCTAACATTAAATAAAGCCGTGGACATCGCAACATCACACAAGAGAGCAGCTCACGTGAACTGACTGAACGCAGTACGAGTGATCACTTCCATGCATCAAACCTGTTCAAAAAACGCATTACACAATTGACAATGTAGGAAAAGAATATGCTCCGAGCTGAGCTCCGCAGCTAACGCGGTCTTGCGGAAGCAACTTCGTCACGCTGCCACCAAATACTCACAGAAAAATCCACAAGTTAATACACACGCTGTCTCTAGAGTTTCTCCACACTCAATGTATTCCTCGCATCCCCGTTATACCCTCTGATCTCCCATTTCAATTCAGATGCCTCCACTTTCCAGTAAGGCTCTGTTGCGCGATGACAAGTAATAAGTCTCAGGGACAGACCCTACAAAAGGCTGCCATTGATTTCAGGCAAGATTGCTTTTCTCCTGGACAACTATACGTTGCATTCTCAAGAGTGAGCTCGCGCAGCTTTGTCATATTACAACCAGACTGCTGAACTGACAACGTGCTATATAAAGAGAACTGTAACAATCGTAATAAACGAACAATAAAACAGCAGATAACCCGTGGATTAAATAAAAAGGCAGCTTCCTTGGCGAAGCAAGGGAAAATGATGGCCTTATATGTCGTTCGTTTATAAAACAGCAGAGAAGCTGTGTAAAGGCTGCTTCACAAAAAAACCAGCGGAACGCCTTATATGAGCAGGCAGTCAGCTAAAGAAGGGAATCAATAAATATCTATAATCGTAATAAACAAACAAAAAATAGCGTACAAGCTGCGGATTAAATAAAGGAAATGGGTACCTGAACAGTAAACTAAGTCTCAAATGGCTACACAATAACGATAACAATAGTAATAAACGAATAATAAAACAGTACAGAACTGCGAAGCAAGGAGAAACGACGGCCTTATATGGCGTTCGTTTATAAACCAGCGGGGAAGCTTTGTGAAGGCAGCCACACAAAAAACAACAGAGCGCCACACTCTGAATGTATTCCTCGCATCACCGTTATACCCTCTGATCTCCCATTTCAATTCAAATGCCTCACATTTCCAGTAAGGCTATCTGGTTCGCGATGACAATTGATAAGTCTCAGGGACAGACCTACAAAAGGTTGCCATTGATTTGAGGCAAGATTGCTTTCCTCCTGGACAACTATACGTTACATTCTCAAAAGTAAGCTCAGCGCACAGCTTGGTCATATTACAACGGGGGTGCTGAACTGACAATGTGGTATACAAAGAGATCCTTAACAGATAGTTATTGGTATATTTTCCCCTCAGTTTAAAAAGGTTTTTTTTTCTTCTTAATAAAAATTTAAAAGCAATACTTCGTCGCTGTGAAGCATGGGGATTTTGCTATATACAGTATATATACTGTATATGTAGAGATGCATATATATATATGTATGTATGTATATATGTATGTGTGTGTGTATATATATATATATATATATGTAGATATGTATATATATGTGTGTATATATGTAGATATGAATATATATGTAGATCTGTACATATATGTATATATATGTATATATATGTGTCTGTGTGTATGTATGTTTGTGTGTATATATATATATATGTGTGTATATATACTCAGCAAAAAAAGAAACGTCCCTTTTTCAGGACTGTGTATTTCAACAATAATGTTTTGAAAATCCAAATAACTTTACAGATCTTCATTGTAAATTGTTTAAACAATGTTTTCCATGCATGTTTAATTAACCATAATCAATTAATTAACATGCACCTGTGGAATGGTCGTTAAGACCTTAACAGCTTACAGAAAGTAGGCATTTAAGGTCACAGTTCTAAAAACGCAGGACACTAAAGAGACTTGTCTACCGACTGTGAAAAACACCCAAAGAAAGATGCCCAGGGTCCCTGCTCATCTGCGTGAACGTGCATTAGGCATGCTGCAGGGAGGCATGAGGACTGCTGATGTGGCTAGGGCAATAAATTGCCATGTCCACACTGTGAGACGCCTAAGACAGCGCTACAGGGAGACAGGAAGGATAGCTGATCATCCTCCCAGTGGAAGACCACGTGTGACAACACCTGCACAGGATCGGTACATCCGAATATCACATCTGCGTGACAGGTACAGGATGGCCACAACAACTGCCCGAGTCACACCAGGAACACACAATCCCTCCATCAGTGCTCAGACTGTCCGCAATAGGCTGAGAGAGGCTGGACTGAGGGCTTGCAGGCCTGTTGTAAGGCAGGTCCTTACCAGACATCACCAGCAACAACGCCGCCTATGGGCACAAACCCACCTTCGCTGGACCAGACAGGAGTGGCAAAAAGTGCATGAGTTTCTGCATAACAGCAATGTCAGTGTTCTGCCATGGCCAGCGAAGAGCCCAGATCTCAATCCCATTGAGCACGTCTGGGACCTGTTGGATCGCAGGGTGAGGGCTAGGGCCATTCCCCCCAGAAATGTCCAGGAACTTGCAGGTGCCTTGGTGGAAGAGTGGGGTAACATCTCACAGCAAGAACTGACAAATCTGGTCCAGTCCATGAGGAGGAGATGCACTGCAGTACTTCAAGCAGCTGGTGGCCACACCAGATACTGACTGGTACTTTTGATTTTGAGCCTCCCTTCATTCAGGGACACATTGTGAAACATTTTTAGTTTATGTCTTATGGTGTTGACTCTTTTAGTGTTCATACAAATATTTACACATTAAGTCTGAAAGTAAAAACAGTTGAAAGTCAGGGGACGTTTCTTTTTTTGCTGAGTATATATGTATATTTATCTGTATGTATGTATGTGTATATCTATATATGTATATGTGTGTGTATGTATGTGTGTATATGTTTGTGTATATATATGTTGATATGTGTATATATGTATATATATGTAGATGTGTATATGTATATATATATATATATATATATATAGATATGTGTAGATATGTGTATATGTAGATATGTAGATATGTTTATATGTTTATATGTGTGTGTGTGTGTATATGACAGCAACACTCATAACAGTGAAAAAACAATTACATTGACAATCATGTTACGTTATTTTTAAAATGTTTCCTTTTCTTTTTCATAACTTCTTTAACACACTACTTCTCCGCTGCGAAGCGCGGGTATTTTGCTAGTAATTAATATAATCTACACTTGTATTTTAACCGAGAATTGTTCACAGTGCTCTGTGCCTGCACTCAGTGAAGAGCGCGATACAAAAAATAAGATGTTGTTGTACTAGCGAGAGTTTTTTTATTCCATGGACGATTTTTGATATTGTTGGTTGTTGTCCAGTGTTAAACATCATGGATGTCCATTCTATCAGAAACTTTGAAGTTAAACTTGATCTCTATGAGAACATGAGGTTAAACTTTTTCTTACCTATCACTACAAACTTTGATACCTTCAGAAAGAACTCAGACGCCTTCACTTATTCACATTGTGCCTTGTGCTAAAATCATTTAATTTTTTCCTCATTTATTAATACCGAGTACTCCAGAACGACAAAGCAAAAACAGAATTTCAGATTTTTTTTTGCAAATTTATTAAAAGTAAAAACCAGAAATATCACATTGAAACAAGTAGCCAGACCCTTTGTTATGTGATGGGCAGCTTGCATGTGCAGGTGTCCCGGTTGGGATGGATTCTGATCCCATACCCGTCTGGGAGGCCAACTTGAAGGAAGGACAGGAGGATTATTTAAATTACATGCTCCCCCAAACTGCTAGGTGGCAGCAACAAGGGAGACAGGCACACCAGTGGACATTCACAGGGCATTCTGGGAGTTGTAGTGACACAGAGCAGCCCTGTTGGGGTCCCTGGGTTCCACCAGTGGGTGCTGCAAGGAGCTTAGCTCTGGGAGTTTTGGGACTTTTGATGGACCTGGAAGTACTTCTATTGGCGCATGCCTGGCACTGAAATTACTCCCAGGGCCAAAATAAAAGGAACCACCCAGCCTCATCCAGGCGTGACAGAGTTGGGCGCAAGAAAGAAAAAGCTTGCCTGAAGGTGTAGAGGAGACAGGAAAAGAAATAAAAGAGGAATTGTGTGTGCTTGAAGAGGATTGAAGTTATTATTGAGAATAAATCATTTATGTGAACCAGGACTTGTGTCTGTGTGCCAGTGTTTGAAGTTTGGGGTGCTGCAATGCCCCCTACTGGTCACAGCCATAACACTTGAAGTTTAGCTCAGGTGCATCTCATTCTATTGATCACCACTGAGATGTGTCTAAAACTTTTTGGGGTCCACTTGTGGTCAATTGAGTTTATTGGACAGGATTAAAAGGCACACATCTGTCCATAGAAGGTCCCACAGTTGAGCAAAATCCAAAGCATGAGGTTGAAGGCAATGTCTGCAGAGCTTAAGGACAGGATGGTGTCGAGGCACAGAACTGGGGAAGTTTACAAGAAAATGTCTGCAGTACTGAAGGTATAGAGAAGGCCAGAAGGAGTTGCAGAAGGGGGTGCCTCGAGAGGAGCTGTGGTATTGTATGAGGAAGTCGGGAGTGGCAGAGAAGTATGTAAATGTTGTGCAGGATATGTACGAGGGAAGTGCGACAGTGCTGAGGTCTGCAGTAGGAGTGAGATACATTCAAGGTGGAGGTGGGATTACATCAGGGATCGGCTCTGAGCCCTTTCTTATTTGCAATGGTGATGGACAGGTTGACAGACGAGATTAGACAGGAGTCCCCGTGGATTATGATGTTTGCTGATGATATTGTGATCTGCAGAGATAGTAGGGAGCAGGTTGAGGAGACCCTGGAGAGGTGGAGATATGCTCTAGAGAGGACAGGAATGAAGGTCAGTAGGAACAAGACAGAATACATGTGTGTAAATGAGAGGGAGGTCAATGGAATGGCGAGGATGCAGGGAGTAGTTGGCAAAGGTGGATGAGTTTAAATACTTGGGATCAATAGTACAGAGTAATGGGGATTGTGGAAGAGAAGTGAAAAAGAGAGTGCAGGCAGGGTGGAATAAGTGGAGAAGAGTATCAGGAGTGATTTGTGACAGACGGATATCAGCAAGAGTGAAAGGGAAGGTCTACAGGACAGTAGTGAGACCAACTATGTTATATGGGTTGGATACGGTGGCACTGACCAGAATGCAGGAGACAGAGCTGGAGGTGGCAGAGTTAAAGATGCTAAGATTTGCACTGGGTGTGATGAGGATGGATAGGATTAGAAATGAGGACATTAGAGGGTCAGCACAAGTTGGGTGGTTGGGAGACAAAGTCAGAGAGGTGAGATTGCGTTGGTTTGGATATGTGCAGAGTAGAGATGCCGAGTATATTGGGAGAAGGATGCTAAGGATAGAGCTGCCAGGGAAGAGGAAAAGAGGAAGGCCTAAGAGAAGGTTTATGGATGTGGTGAGAGAGGACATGCAGGTGATGGGTGTGACAGAGCAAGAGGCAGAGGACAGAAAGATATGGAACAAGATGACCCGCTGTGGCGACCCCTAACGGGAGCAGCCAAAAGAAAAAGAAGAAGAATGTACTCATTTTTAGATGTTAATTTCATGCACTGCTTTTACATTTACACTCTGATTTTTATGTATTGACTTTATTATTTTTTGTATTCTTCATTTACTTTCACACATTGATTTTTTTTATCATTTTAAGCCTTATTTTCAATGTTGATTTTTTATTGTACTTTTTTCTACTTTTTTTGCATTTTACAGTGACTTTTGAATTTTTTTACATTTTTTTTTGGTTTTTGGGTTTTATTCTTACTCCCTATTACAAGACCCTTCCCAATTAATTTTTTTAAAACACCATATAGGCTGTATTTTAAATTGGACCGATGGCAACATACATGCACAATTTCATGAAAATCAAACCAGCCGTTTTGTGTGATTTTTGTGTGAACAGGCAGTCAGATGGACACACGCAAATGCACAATGCAATCTGAGGGTTGAAATGAGGACATTAGTGTGAGACACGAAAAAAAAAAAAAAAATTAAACGAAGTTGAAAATTTCAAAAGATAGAAAGAGAGTGTTAGAATTTTATTTATATACATACCCGTCCATCTTTACAACCTGCTTATCTTGAGGGGGCCGTGGAGAAGCTGGAGCCTATCTCAGGAAGCCTCGGGTGCAAGACAGGAACAATCCCAGGACAGGGCGGCAGCCCATCACAGGACTGTGGGGCCAAATGAACACCACCAGCCCACCTCACCTGAACAGGTCAATCCAACAATAAAGATAATGTACCACAGAAATGAAAGGAATAAGTTGAGAGGCAATTTCTTGAGTTCAAGAATGTGAAATTTTACTTGTAAACCCAATATGTTGTATATACCGCTGAACGTGCATTTGCCCGATATGCAGACCCACATCGTTGGACCTACAGTGCCGGTTACATGAAATCTTGTGGCATGAGGCATGCGGCATGAGTTGAACAGCGCGCTATGCCAACCCGTGCTGTGGGGGTCTCTTTTCTTAGTCAGGCGTAGGGTCGATTGTACTTACATCACCTATTTGTGTTGGAGTGTGTCTGTAAATATGATTATGTAGTATGACAACGTTTCTCAACCTTTAAGTATTTGCGACCCGAGTTTTCATAACAGTTTTAATCGCGCCCCCCCTAACATTTTTTTGAAATGTAGATGCATATTTTATTATACCTACTTAACTTTTATCGACATTTATCTAACTCTATATTTATTGTTCTAG
>JANRMT010062857.1:18447201-18475952 GCA_026402145.1 Polypterus bichir lapradei | reverse complement strand
TCGTTACATCTTCCTCATAGGGCTTCAGACTCTGGTGCTGAGGGATTTGATGTTTTGCATGTATTGTTTTCATGAAATCGCAGGCAATCCACAGGTTAAAAATGAGTTCTGACCTTGCCAATGTTCACAAGCTGATTTTGTGTATAAATCAGAGCTTGTACTGAGCGTGGCCATTAATGAAAATATTGGCAATAAGGCTTTATCTACTATATATATATATATATATATATATATATATATATATACACAGCGCATCACTTTTTCCACATTTTGTTATGTCAGTCTTATTCCAAAATGGATTAAATTCATTTTTTTCCTCAGAATTCTACACACAACACCCCATAATGACAACGTGAAAGAAGTTTAATTGAGATTTTTGCAAATGTATTAAAAATAAAAAAATTGAGAAAGCACATGTACATAAGTATTCACAGCCTTTGCCATGAAACTCAAGATTGAGCTCAGGTGCATCCTGTTTCCCCTGATCATCCTTGAGATGTTTCTGCAGCTTAACTGGAGTCCACCTGTGGTAAATTCAGTTGATTGGACATGATTTGGAAAGGCACACGCCTGTCTATATAAGGTCCCACAGTTGACAGTTCATGTCAGAGCACAAACCAAGCATGAAGTCAAAGAAATTGTCTGCAGACCTCCGGGACAGGATTGTCTTGAGGCACAAATCTGGGGAAGGTTACAGAAAATTTTCTGCTGCTTTGAAGGTCCCAATGAGCACAGTGGCCTCCATCATCCATAAGTGGAAGAAGTTCGAAACCACCAGGACTCTTCCTAGAGCTGGCCGACCATCTAAACTGAGCGATCGGGGGAGAAGGGCCTTAGTCAGGAAGGTGACCAAGAACCCGATGGTCACTCTGTCAGAGCTCCAGAGGTCCTCTGTGGAGAGAGGAGAATCTTCCAGAAGGACAACCATCTCTGCAGCAATCCACCAATCAGGCCCGTGTGGTAGATTGGCCAGACGGAAGCCACTCCTTAGTAAAAGGTACATGGCAGCCCACCTGGAGTTAGGCACTCCTTAGTAAAAGGCACCTGAAGGACTCTCAGACCATGAGAAACAAAATTCTCTGGTCTGATGAGACAAAGATTGAACTCTTTGGTGTGAATGCCAGGCGTCACGTTTGAAGGAAACCAGGTACCGCTCATTACCAGGCCAATACCATCCCTACATTGAAGCATGGTGGTGGCAGCATCATGCTGTGGGGATGTTTTTCAGCGCCAGGAACTGGGAGACTAGTCAGGATAAAGGGAAAGATGACTGCAGCAATGTACAGAGACATCCTGGATGAAAACCTGCTCCAGAGCTCTGTTGACCTCAGACTGGGGCGACGGTTCATCTTTCAGCAGGACAACAACCCTAAGCACACAGCCAAGGTATCAAAGGAGTGGCTTCAGGACAACTCTGTGAATGTCCTTGAGTGACCCAGCCAGAGCCCAGACTTGAATCTGATTGAACATCTCTGGAGAGATCTTAAAATGGTTGTGCACCGACACTTCCCATCCAACCTGATGGAGCTTGAGAGCTGCTGCAAAGAGGAATGGGCGAAACTGGCCAAGGATAGATGTGCCAAGCTTGTGGCATCATATTCAAAAAGACTTGCAGCTGTAATTGCTGCCAAAGGTGCATCGACAAAGTATTGAGCAAAGGCTGTGAATACTTATGTACATGTGCTTTCTCAATTTTTTTATTTTTAATAAATTTGCAAAAATCTCAATTAAACTTCTTTCACGTTGTCATTATGGGGTGTTGTGTGTAGAATTCTGAGGAAAAAAATGAATTTAATCCATTTTGGAATAAGGCTGACATAACAAAATGTGGAAAAAGTGATGCGCTGTGAATACTTTCCGGATGCATTGTGTGTATATATATATTAAAATCCTAAGCCTAAAAGTGCAATGATTTTAGATAGATAGATAGATAGGTAGGTAGATAGATAGATAGATAGGGTTTATTTGTCCCCAAGGAATTTGGCTAATAATAAAATTTGACTTTTTACAGAATCTGTTTAAATATATAAATACATAAAATAGAGAATACAACATTATATATATACTGTATATATAAAAAAAAAAAACTATTTGTTTCCCATTGTATCACCGTTTAAGAGGGGGTTTCAGAGGAGCGACCACGTCTCCGTGGGGTGCGTTCAGCCCCCCTCTTCACAACCCGAGCGGCACAGATGCGAAGTTGGCAAGCGAAGCGAGCAGTTGGGCGAACTCCCTAGTTAATCATTAACAGAAAAAAAAACATTCCAAAGTAATTAGTGAAAGGACAGTGAAACAAGACTTTAAATCGATTCAGAAAGCCGACTCATACCTCTTCCTTTTCTGCACACTTTATTGAGTTATATGCTTCATTTTAAAGGGATAAATTTGCCATTTGTGTCCATCAATCTCCACTCAGTAACCCAGAATGAGAAGGTGAAGCCAAGTTGTCAGAAATGTGTGCCAATTTATTACCACTTTAAACAGAGCCTCATTTTTGCTCATTCTCTTCTACTTTAACTGGCCATAATTTCATTATCCTTTATTCAATATTCATGTTCTACCCCTCAAAATAAAGGGCAGACATTTCTCTTTCAGAATCGTTACTAGTTAGAGAATTTGATATGTTGTACAAATATGTTGCAGCATTTTAAGTTAAAAAAATTATCACAAAATGATGCACAGATGCAAAAGAGAAGGAATTATTTCCATAGGTGCTGGAATAAGCCTCCAAACACTATAAACATTTCAGTGAAGGTGACAGGAACAACCAGAAGAAAATATTTTGAAATATTTACAGTACAAGTGATATGTTAAGTTCTGCTGTCTTGAAGCAGTACAAACCACAGGATTGCTTTTCTCTACTTTCAAGGGTTTCAAATAATTATCCGTCGCATACACATCCATTATTGAAGACCCATAGCCTGTGTGTCACTTTGAAGGCAGATCTTACTCTGTTGGAATATATAAAGTTATTAAAGAAATCATACTGTGTATCCCAATTTCAACATCAACAGCTGCAAGATTCAAAAATGTCTTTTCAAATAAAAAAAAAATTCTGAAATACAGAAAGCGGAATGTGGTGTCTCTTGAAAGCTGTAACCCCCTCTCATTTAGTAGTCTGTCCGTCAAATCCTACACACTTGAGTCAGGACGTTCGAGAAAGTCATGGGGGGTTTGGGGGCAGGCATTGCTGTAATACAGCAGGGACGATGTGGTATTGGAGTGTGTAACATGGCACTTTAATTACAGGCAAAGAGGAAATGAAGGAGTTGATGAAGTTGTTTTGATTACACTTTGCATTTTTGTTCAGTCCTGTCAGTGGGTTCAAAACAATGGGACTGAGTTTAAAAAGTTAAAAAAATTAAAAACTGCAAAGTCTCACTGAAAACGCTCTCTTTACCATCATTACAGGTGGCGCTCAGTTACCATAAAGACCTCCTCACGCCTTGGAAATTTTCTCTTCAGCAGTACTGCGAGATTGAAAGAAAGAAGAAAGTGATGCAGAAGAAACTGTCTGAAATAGTTGGCAAAAAAGGTAATGCACACAATTGTCACCGTTTCTTTTTATTTTTCGGAGTAAATACACAGGCTACATATCCTGTGTTCGCTCCTTCCTCTCCTTTTCTAATGCTGAGAAAGTTGTCCATGCTTTTATCACATCCCGCATCGATTATTGTAACTCCTTCTAATCTTATATCACTGCTCCAGCTTATTCAAAACTCGGCTGCAATAGTCCTTACTTGAACCAGCAGCAGCGAGCACATCACACCCATACTGCTCCATCTTCACTGGCTCCCTGTGTCTTACAGAATCGAATATAAAATCCTACTAATAACCTACAAAGCCTTAAATAACCTCGCACCAAACTACATCAGTGACCTTCTTCATCACTATGTGCCTGCCCGCTCACTAAGGTCCTCTGATTCTGGCAATCTTGTTGTGCTCCACACTAATCTACACTCCATGGGTGACAGGGCCTTCATCTATATAGTGCCCAGACTCTGGAATGACCTACCGAAATTAATCAGATCAGCTGACTCCATGAATTCTTTAGACTCTAATAAAACAGACTTTTATTTTATTTAAATCACTTGGGTATAGACCAACGAACCAACCAGAAATAATGTATGTATTGATTGACACTGTACATAAATTCAATAGTTAGAAAATGAACTTCTACCCTTTGTTTTTGGACTATTCTCATCATGCTGTACAGACTGCTGTGATGGATGCTCCCTCCTCAGCTTGGTGCTCCAACACTAATAAATGACCCAGATGGACAAGCTTTTCTTCCACCTGATTATTGACTCAAAAAGGTGTTTTTTATTAGACTTGTTCTGGTAGAGGAGAAGTTTCTTTCCTTAATTATTATGTTTGACTTCTACCTTTGTAAGTTGACAGGGCATGAACTGTCATGTGTATTAACAGCATCTGTTATACTGAGCACTGTACAGTCGATATTCAAGGACAACCCCGATTCCAAAAAAGTTGATACGCTGTGTAAAACGTAAATAAAAACAGAATGCAATGTTTTGCAAATTTCATAAACCCATATTCTATTCACAACAGAACACAGAAAATATAGCAAATGTTTAAAGTGAAAAAAATGTACCATTTTAAGAAAAGAATAAGGTCACTTTGAATTTGATGGCAGCAACACGTCTCAAAAAAGTTGAGACAGGCCATGTTTACTACTGTGTAGCATCGCCTCTTCTTTAAGCAACAGTCCATAAATGTCTGGGAACTGAGGAGACCAGCTACTGGACGTTTGGGAGAAGAATGTTGTTCTATTCTTGTCTGTTTTGGGATTCTAGCTGCTCAACAGCCCTGGGTCGTCTTTGTTGTATTTTTTGTTTTATGATGTGTCAAATGTTTTTAATTGGTGAAACGTCTGGACTGAAGGGAGGCCATTTCAGCATCCGGACTCCTCTTCTACGACGCCATGCTGTTATAGTAGATGCAGTATGCGGTTTAGTATTGCCCTGCTGAAATATGAAAGGTGTGTCCTGAAAAAGATATGTTGCTCTACAACCTGTATATACCTTTAAACACTGATGGTGCCTTTCCAGATGTACAAGCTGCCAATTCCATAGGCATTAATGCACCCCAATATCATTAGAGATGCAGGCTTTTGAGCCAAGCACTGATAACAAGCCAGATGGACCCTCTCCTCTTTAGTCTCTCTTAGGAAGCGATGTTCATGTTTTGCAAAATAAAATTTTCTGACCACAGAACAATTTTCCACTTTGCGTCAGTCCATCTTACAAGAGCTATGGCCCAGAGAAGACGTGGCATTTCTTAATCATGTTTACGTATGGCATCTTCTTTGCACGCTAGAGCTTTAACCTGCATTTGTGGATGGCACGGCAAACTGTGTTCACAGACAATGATCTCTGGAGGTGTTCCTGAGCCCAGGCAGTGATTTCCATGACAGAATCAGGCCTGTTTTTAATGTAGTGCCGTCTGAGTGCCCAAAGATCATGGATAGCCAGTATTGATTTTTGATCTTGCCCCTGGCACACGGACATTTCACCAGATTCACAGAATCTTTTGATATCATGTACTGCAGGTGATGAGATATTCAAGGTCTGCGCAATTTTACATTGAGGAACATTATTCTGAAATTGTTCCCCAATTTGTCAATGCGTTTTTTTTTTTGGCAGATTGGTGGACCTCTGCCCATCTTTACTTCTGACAGACTCTGCCTCTCTAAGATGCTCTTTTTATACCCATTCACCTTACTGACCTGTTGCCAATTAACCTAATTAAATGTGAAATGTTCCCCCAGCTGTTTCTTTTTAGTACCACTTACTCTTCCAGCCTTTTGTTGTCCCCTCCCAACTTTTTTGAGATGTGTTGTTGCCATCAAATTCAAAATGACCTAATAGTTTTCATGAAATGGTAAAATTCCTCACTTTCTACATTTGATATGTTTCCTATGTTCTATTGTGAATAAAATACGGCTTTATGAGATTTGCATTCTGTTTTTATCTACATTTTATACACCATCCCAACTTTTTTTGGAGTCGGGGTTGTAGTTAACCTTTATTGAATACTCTGTGGGATACTCTTTTGTTTTTGGTGTAGTGTCAGAGGACAGGGACTTGGAGGAGATGGGCTTTAGACTTGCTTGGGGTTGGAATGACAGCCGTTCTTAATTACTTTCTGTCTTGGAGATCTTACTTGTTCCAAGGTTTGGAATGTGAAACCTACCAATACTTTAATTAAAACAGGAAGATAGAAGACTCCAGGAAATTTTTAAAAAGATGAGTAATATCTTTAACAGAAAACATGAACAGTAAAAAAACAAAAAACTAGGTTAACTGTGAATAGCTATTAAACTTTCTAAGTTGGAATGTCAAAGGTCTGAATCACAAGTAGAGGAGAAAAAAAGGAATAACATCTCAGTTAAATGGAGTGAGCCATACTGTAGCCATTTAAATATTACGGTATTTGTGTACTAAACAGACAGCATGACAAAGGAAAACAGAAATGTTTTGATGAATTCATAACATATTTATTGGGATAAAAAAACACATATAGAAATTTATAGAAATTGGAATTATTATAGAAATACATACGTACAATTGTTTTGACAAATTCATAACATAAATTGAAGAGGGGAGGTTGCATAAGGTTTCCCCCTACCCATTCTAGTGTAAGGCCGCCGTCCCTTTAGTGCACATGTACTAATATTAGAACATTAGAACACTCGAGACGAGAACAGGCCATTCAGCCCAACAAAGCTCGCCAGTCCTACCCACTTATTTCTTCCAAGAAAACATTAAGTCGAGTTTTGAAAGTCCCTAAAGTCTTACTGTCTACCACACTACTTGGTAGCTTATTCCAAGTGTCTATCGTTCTTTGTGTAAAGAAAAACTTCCTAATGTTTGTGCGAAATTTACCCTTAACAAGTTTCCAACTGTGTCCCCGTGTTCTTGAAGAACTCATTTTAAAATAACGGTCTCGATCCTTGATCATCATATTACAGATGAAGGCAGAATGAGTTGAACAGGCACTTCAATTAACACAAAAGAACACTAAAAAGTGATCACCCTTTCTGCCAGTTTTCACATTTTATTGCTGTACAACATTGGGTGCTAGTGGATTTAAGTTGTCTCATTTGACATTGATCATCTGAAAGAGACTGCTTAACGTCAAAGTGAAAACAGAATCTTACAAAGTTGCGTTAAAAATTTATTACAATTAAAGAACAAAATAATTGATTGCATAAGTATTCAGTATTTACTGACATACCTTTGGCAGCCATGACAGCCTTGAGTCTCTCTGCACAGGTCTCTATCAGCTTAGCACATCTGGACTCTGCCATTTGTCCCCATTCCTCTTCTTTGTATAACTGCTCAAGCTCTGCCAAGTGTCATGTTGATTGTAACTGAACAGTTTTTTTCAAATCCTGCCACAAATTCTGAGTTGGATTGAGATCTGGACTCTGAATTGGCAACTCCACCACATTAACATTGTTGTTTTGAAGCCATTCCTCTGTAGCTTTGGTTTTATACTTGTGTTTGTTGTCCTGATGGGAAAAAAATGTGCAGGTTTTCATGTAGACTGCCCATATTTGGCTGCTTTCATTTTACCCTCACAAGCCTTCCAGGGCCTGCTACAGAGAAGCATCCCCACAGTGTAATGCTTCATGGTGGGGACTGGATGTTTTTCATAATGTGTGGTGATAGTCTTACACCAAACATGATGTTTTACTCTGATGGCCAGAGTGCTTAATTTTGGCCTATTCAGACACCAGACCCTTCTTCCAGCTGACTTTGAAGTCTCCTAGCAGCTTTCTGTCATGTGTGTTTTTCATTCTGCCCCTCTCCCATAAAACTGAGACTGGCAAAACATTCATGCAACACTTGTTGCCGGCAGAGTCTCTCTAATCCCAGCCACTGTAGCTTGTACCTCCTTCAGAGTTTTCAGAGGTCTCACAGTGGCCTCTCTCATTCTTCGTCTTCTTCTTGCACAATCACTCTATTTTCTAAGACTCTGACATTAAATAGACAGTCAATGACTTACACAAAAGTCAGGGAGCAGCACCGGCACACATTCATTCACAGCGGCCTCCTCCGATAGTCTATCAGCTGCTATTGCATTCCCTCGTGCAATCATGCAAATAACTTGTCAACCTTATAATCAGACATTAATAATAAAAAAAATAAAGAAATACTTGGCTGAACAAAGATAAAAAATGAGAAATTGGCATTTAAACATCTAATCATGGAAACTGCAAAATGGAATATAAACACTGCAGTTGGCATCTAATCATCCACTGCTTTATTCGTTTAAGTTATGAAATACATCATTGGAAATTAGTGATTGACAACGTAGAAAAAACTGAAACAGAAATACTTAAGTGTAGATGACAAACATGACCACAGCAGTAGGTTACAGACTGAGTGACACTTTGTACAGGATCTTGGGATAATACGGCACACATTATAAATTATAATAGCAATTTGAAAGTTTAGATTTTACAATAAACACACTTTTGAAATACAAGACTCTTTGCTTAATTAGAGCAACTCTTCTCAAGATATACTCCACGTTAGCTCAGTAAAAACTATTTTGTTTTGTAACACTTCTGATAATTTGGAATCATTTGAAAAGGCACAATTCCAGCTTTGCCATATAAATTAAGTAAACATTTATGGCTACTGGCCTGTTTATCTTACTTATATAATAACTTAAAATTACTCTCAAACTTCAATTCTCTTTTGGGTGAAATGTATGTAAAGGCTCCGGTGTCTGCGTGGGTTACCTCCGGGCACTCCGGTTTCCTCCCACAGTCCAAAGACATGCAGGTTAGGTGGATTGGCGATTCTAAATTGGCCCTAGTGTGTGTTTGGTGTGTAGGTGTATTTGTGTGTGTCCTGCGGTGGGTTGGCACCCTGCCCAGGATTGGTTCCTGCCTGGTGCCCTGTGTTGGCTGGGATTGGCTCCAGCAGACCCCCGCGACCCTGTGTTCGGATTCAGCGGGTTGGAAAATGGATGGATGGATGTATGTAAAGGCAGCAGCAATGTTGAACAACTGTGTTACATTTAAGACCAGAAATCGAACTGTGACGCATACCAAAATGAAGGAGTTTAACTCTTAAGAGGATTCTTTCTCAACTAAAAATAAAAATTATGAACTTAACCTGATGCTCAAATTAAGAGTAAAATCACAGAAGCTTCTGAATGTATTAATTCTTAAACATGGGACCTTGATTTAATGCATAGTAGTTTTGCATACAAAAAAGACAATTTATCTAAAAAGGGCACTTTAGTTTCTACAATTTGCACCTCAAACAGAGCTGACAGCTGACCTCCCGCAGCTCTACACTCACTTTTTACTTTACATATACATTTCTGTAGTTTTGTGTACTTTTAAGTTCCATTCATCACCAAGTTTTTTCTTTTATAGTATGCAATTTTTGAAAGTTTCTTACTTCGTAAAAAAAAAAAAAAAAAAAAAGAGGTCTCTACATTAGGGGAATGTTTTTTTGATTACCTAACTATTAGTCTGACAGGGCCATCATGATTATCAAAAGAAAACACATTTCAACAATCCGTTGTAGTCTGTAGTTTGTAGTGAAGAGCTCTGTCCACAGGAATCTCTTCCTAAAAACCCACCTCCAGTCTGTGCACTTTAAATGGGAAGAGCAAAACAAACCGAGCAAAAGACTTGACGGCGAGAGGAAATAAAAAGATAAAAAAGCTGCATCAATCCAATCGCTCAGTAGAACAAGGTCACTGAAACTTGAAATGGACACAGCAACAAAGGAGACAGTCACACACGTACACACAGGCCACTGCAACTACGAGGCCTCCACATTTATTAGATGAGCTTCCGTCTTCTAAAGTATCTTTCTGTCATTTTGACTGTTGAATCAATATATGAAGTAACTACAAACAGAGTTTATGTAAGGACTGTTGCCTACATATATACTACGTGTTAAAATGCTGCAGCTATTCTGGCACGGCAAGTTTGCAATTCCAATTAGACAGTAATGTGAACTTCCTTTAGTTTTTCAGTTAGATGTGGAGTCAGAAGGTGGGTGCTGTGCAGCGTTCTCCCTGATTTTACTGGTGTCGTTATGAAGATTTGTTCATTTGGGTATATTGAGCATTGAAATCGACAATTGCTGTGCCTCTTTGTTATTAACGGTAGTTCTTTTGACATGGTGAGACACACCGTTTACTTCATGAACATTGCTTCCAGTTATTTTACCCTTACTTCGACTCTTACAAGACACTAACACAAGTTTCTCTCACATACAGAGCATACAGAATGGGAAAGTTGCTCTTCAGCTGTTTGGTAACTTTCTAACCAAAGTTTGTCAAATTGTGAAAAATAACATCACTCGATCAGATAACCTCTTTCTGACAAATGACTACTGCAGCTCCATCACTTCTGAGAAGAAGCAGGTGCTAATGTTTTAATATCTTTTGAATGTATAATTTAACAGTGAGTCTTTTGAATGTATAATTTAACAGTGAGTCACAGTTTTCTCAACTAAGATTACAGCTGCACTACTAAAGATTTGTTTAAAAATGCAGAGATTAATCTTGCTTCGTCCACACAACACCAGTGACTTTAAACCCTGGAGATGGAAACTTTAGAAAGGCTTTGCAGTGCCATATATTTATGAAAACTCAGACTTGCCATTGTAGCAAGTACCATTGTAACAGTCTCAAAAATGCTCAATCTAATTGCACTCTGAATTGTTCATTCTTATTACGCAGCCCTTCCCTGACTGGATTCTGCTCATTAAAATGTCTTATTCCCCAATTGATCATTCTTAACAGAAAAAACCCGTATTACAACATAGCAGCATATAAATTCTGCTTTGCACAGTCTGAATGATGCAGAAATGCATAAAAAGCAAATATTTTCGCAACAGTTACACACAAAATCTTGCGGTCGGCAGCTTATCCATCCCTTCACAGAGAACACTTTTTGTCTTGTATCTGCCAATGCATGTGTACATAGTGCATATAAATGTCTTTCATTAAATGTTTTTTCCATCATTTTACTGTTCGCCGATGTTTTTGTAAACAATGTGAAAACATTTGTGTGGACAAAAATAATTTTCATTCCAAAATGGTGTTTCTAAATGAAAACATAGTGATGAGGATGTTTTATAGTCTGATCAAGTGTTTTAAAAGTTGTAGTAAAGTAATAGGTGGTGAAGGGGTGACTCAAAAGTAAAGAAAACTTCAGGGATGACCTGCAGACTCTGAACAGCAGCATGACAATGTCTGCCAGCTCCACTTGAGGCAAACAATCTTTCCTAAGGGTGCACCGAAAGCTCTAAATTATCCCTTCAGTCTCACTTTTGACATTCCAAAATAATATTTGTTTATTCTCCCGATAATAAATAACTAACATGAACTTCACATAATTCCACTTTATTGATTCTCTCAGTCGACTGGAGGAACACATCTGTAGAATACTGAAAGAAGCCCACAAATCCTACAGCCTCATTATATGTCTGAGCAGAAGTCACTGAGATGCTCTACTCTCAGTCTCACTTTGGTGTGCATTGGTGTCTTTGCAAAAACTGTCATTTCATGGGCAAGCCAGCAATATGAAACAAGATGCTTGTGGGCTGCATCTACTTGAAATAAGTGACCAAATCTGCCTCAGTCATTTACGAGCATGGGGACTCAAAAACACCATTAATCATACCCAACAGTTACCTCGATTTTCACCTACAAAAATACTTCACGCCTTGAGTCAGCTTTCAGGTGCAAGGCTACCACCAAATGTGAGCCAGAAGATGGTTATTAACTAGGAGTTTCCTAAAACCCTGGGTATAGCTGTCATAGAGCAACACAATAAAAGAAGACAGCACGGCCAGGTGAAGAACTCTGCTATGACAGGTAATGCTGAATATAAACTGAGATAAATTAGGCATGGTCCTGGTCAAAGAAGAATTCTTAATACTTTGGAAATTACTAGAGTAAAACTAAAAGGCTATGGTTAATCAAAGATTGAGCCTCATTTTCTTTCTTAAAGAGGAAAATCCATTACTTTACTAGGAGTCATAGCCAAATTGACGAAGGAGGAATAGTAATAATGCAACCAAATTTTGGGGCATGAATATTGAGTATATGAGAATGCAACCATAGAGATTTAAAAGCATGCTTAATTATATTTCAGTTCTGTAGGGAATTGGCTGCATACACTACACCACAGAATTTCTCTCTGTTTACCATTGCTCTTCCTGAACAAAACAATGTAAGCATAAAATGACAGAACCTTTAGGCACGTCACATCTAAAAATGGTCTAATATAGCTAATTAAATGATGCTAGAAGTGCCATAAGTTATTGGATGCAGATCACTACTGGGCAATTAAAACCAACGTCACATTAAACGACTACTGGTAAAAAGGGATGTCAAAGTTGATGTCTGCAATTGCAGATCTCGGCACCCGAGACATGTTGCCTGATGTAGTCGGTGCCCATGAGAAGGGTTTACAGGTGCAGCGAGTTCAACAGCAGTCTCTGCCTTTTTTCTATTCTACTGCTATACATAAAACACAAGACATTGGACACTCGCGTTCTTAATTCTCCACTACTACATTCTATGCATTGTACTGGTTGAGCGCTCATTGATTGTCAGCACTCATGGAAACAGAGCTGTCCCTAATATGAAAGGCAAATTCAAACTTGTTCAACTTTTTCAGGATGAGGCTGGTTGGACAGGGGCACTGGAGATGTCAGAATACCTGATGCACAGGAGTGTGCATTGAATGTTTCCAACTTGCTAAGATTACAAAAACGAAGTGTGCATCTTAAACTCCCTGAAAAAGTTATGCAATGTAACATGACCTGAAGACAGGAATCCTTTTTGAAGGTTCTGTCACTCATTTCTTTAATTATGACTGCTAAAGAGAGACCAGACTACAAAATGGAAGAATAAAAATGCCTTGACTACAGTTTTTCTAGAAGTGAAGCATTAGAAACCAAAAGCAAGACCAAACGAAAGAAGCCTTTATGGTCTGATGAGACTGACTTTCCACTTTTTGGTCTCTCTGATAAGGGACTTTTGTTGCAAGTGTACTAATGAACACCACCTACCTTATGAAGAATGGCGGTACATTATTTGAAAAGGTGCTTCTATGTGATCCCACTAGAATGTTAAACAAAGAAATGGGTAAAGCGGCTACAAAAGAGTACTGAGATATCATAAAGAAAAAGCTGTGCCTTTTGGAAGAGATCATGAATTGGTCAAAGTCTCATCAGAATGATGAGAAAATAGAAAATAGCTCTTCTTCAAATGTTTTTGTAAAAATGTCTGAGGAATATTACAAATACTAAGGGACCAAAGGATAAAACAAACCACTAACTGTGTAAATGTGCAAGACTGGGACAAAAGAGACACAAGTGAGGTAACATTTACTTGTATTACATATTAAAGTTAATGAGCATGAATACTCATAATTTTTAAAATAATTTTGAATGTTCTGCCAAATTATGTTTTCACTTAAGTCATTATAAAAAATGTTGGTGTAAGCACCAATTCCACATTGAAAGGCAATTGATTTGTAAAAAGGCCTGTGGGGGTGTGTGGGCGACACACTTCTTATTGCCACTGTTCTATTACTGGACAAACTTATCCACAAAAGATGACAAAGCATTTTGGTGTAGTGGGTGAATGAAGTGTCCCTCATGTGAGATTTAACACAAGACAAAATAACAAACATCAGCTTAGCATCATCAGTCGTGAGGTTAAAGCAAAACCCTTCACAAATAAGAAATGATTTTGGATATTTTTCAATGACCTTGTCATAGACAACACTGTACATGAAACCCCATTTCAAAATCCTAATCCTCATCAGAATTCTTCCTAGCAAACCAAGCAATTCCACAGACCAGCAACACTGTCATTCACTTACAAGTAGCAACTAAACAAGTTATTTGGAGAGAACACCTTCTATTCAGTCTAAACAGCCAACCACTTATTCATGGGCAACAAAGCATAACTAAGTACTAGGACTGGCAGTTTAACTGGCACTCTGGTCTCCAGCACAATGAATTTATTTACAGCTGGCGATGACCATCAGGCCATTTTTGCTGGTGAACTTGAACCTGAGTTATTGAGACTGGGTATGGACGCCCAGACTGCCAGACCCCTAACCTATAAGGAAAAGGAAAACAATAAAAATATTTGGATTTAGGAACATTAAAAGCCAAGTTCAATATTTTTCCAAGTCAAATTTATTTCTTCACAATCACGGCAAATATTATTGACACATGAAGTTGTTTTCTGAAGTTAAACTTTTTTTATAAATTAAAAAAAAAAACAAAATTGCAGCTTACAATCAAGCTAGGAACCCAGTGTCCATATGTGATTGAAAAAGCCTTAAAACTGACCTAATATGTTAATTATTTGGTATCAAGTATTGATTTGCATCTTAAAATTACACGCATATTGCAATGAAGCATTTCCATGTCATTTTAGGAAGCAAAAAAGTACACCATTATTGTAAGATTCAGCCATTTTAAAGTAAGACCGGTTGTGAGTCTGTTTTGCCAACTTCCCAGTTCGTCTCACTCCATACTACTCTTGCTCTGTAGACAGTTAGACAATAATAACAGAAAAAAAGAATCACACTTATGATTGCATATATTCTTTCACTATACGGAAAATACCATCTACAGCTGGACTGATAAAGCAGGCATGTGCTTCAGTGAGAGAATACTGAGCTTGCATAGCAGGCAATGAGGTAAGAATTGAACAGACATTATATTATACATTCAGTGCTTCAATGGAGAAAAGACGCTACAGCGTATCTGTGCATTGCCCCACTTTAAGCCCTGCATATATCTATACACACATTCACCCAACTGTATTCCTAACCCTCTAATCCAGAGCAGGATCCCAGTGCAGCTGTAGTCTATCTCAGCAAGCACTGGACGCAAGGGACGAACAATCACCGGAAATGGGGTCAGTCCAAAGCTGGGCGAAAAAACACACAAACACACATTAGGCAGCAATGGCAATCCACCTAAGTTTAATCACACTGAAGTTTAGCAAGTTGAGTAGAGATGTTTTAGCATAAGCAAAGAGGTCTGTCATTCCTGCCTCACAGCGTCAGGTTCTACATGGAGTCTGTCTGTATTTAAAGATTGAGTGGCAATCTGGTCAATGAATGTACTCACTCAAAAATATTGTGCTCAGTTCTTTTATTACTATATCATGAGCAATAGTAACTCATAATGCATTAAAATGTTAAAGAAGTAATAATTAAACAAACAATAATAGGTTTGTGGTGCATCAATCTACTCTATCACCCACTTTTTGTTTTTGGTCGCGTGTGTGTAAGTGTAAGTGTGACTTGACACATACTTTTAAAGTTAATAAAAAAACTTCAATTTTGAAAACAATTAATAAGTCCACATAAATATATGAAAACAATGAATATATACCTTTATTTGTGAAGAAATAACTTTGACTTGAAAAATACCAACGTTCCCCATTAAGTGTATAATACCAAAAAGAAAATGAAGAAACTACTTAATAAAGTTTGTTTTGTAAAGTAAAAACATTACAACTTGACACAAAAAGTGAAATAACTATTTAAATACACATACAAATATGAAACCGAAGAGTTTAACACGTGTGCTTAGCAAAATTGAAAAAAGGGTTTATTTTGGAAGATGTGGTGAGAAAAGTGAAATATTACATTTTAAATTAATTTAGACAAAAACCGTCTAAAAAGTGTAAGCATTCAAATATATAGACACTAAACAATTTACACACGTTACTGTTTCTGTCAAGGAGAAGACTGTAATACGCATTTGATCATTCTCCATAGGAGACTGCGTTCTATACTCAGAAATTAAATTAATAAAATAAAAAAGGTGCCGACTTTATTTACATGTATTTAATAATTTTGTGTATTGCTTAATTATTCAAAATTCATGCAAATTATAATCACAGTACCCTATTACCCACAAATAAAAGAGGATGCAGAAATATTATCGTGCATGGATGTTTTATTATGGATGAGCCCTACTGTGGTGATTTACTCTGTAAGAAATTCTTAAGCAGCACATTAACTCACCTAGCACAAAACTCCAACAGACGACACCTGAAGAGACATCTGCCAGATCTTACTTAACCTTTTCCCCTTAGTCTATACACAAATTAAGCCCAACCTTGCATATCAATAGGCAATAGACAATTGATATTTTTGAAACAGACCTGTTTCAGGGAGTCACGTTTTTTGGAAACAGTAGCTTACTACATGAGGTGCCCTTCTATGTGTGTTTGAATTGTCTACTGAATTCCCATTAAGCTATTTTCCATGTAACTTTAATATGCAAGTAGTAAATCTTTGTATCTTTAAAGGTTCTGCCACATTTAATTAAAATATACGGTATTATGGAAAAAATGTTAAGAAATACAGTAGCAAATTATACTAATGACTCGTGGTTTTTAAGGCATTACACAGAATTGCATAAAGTGAAATACTGAAGGGCAGTTTAAATTTCACATTTAGAAAATGCATATTTTAGTATTCAAATTAAAACTACTATAAAATTTAAAACTTCCTTAACAATTCCAGACCTTTTCTCATCTATGCAGATTTTAAAAATAGTGATATGTTTTTATCATTCAAAATATATATTTTAAAAAGTATACACCTAAAAAAACAAAAAAAAACAAAAAAACATATACACGTTCAAAGTGCAATGCATTTTTTTAACAGGTTTGCATAACGAAAGCGTGTTAAGATGGCACTGGATTGTTCTTAAATTAAAAATATTTACAAATAAATAATATAAATCCAATTATTGTACCTAATTTTGACAACATTTTTAAGAAGATCTATTACTTAAATCATGGAAGTGGTTGCATTACACTTCTACTCTAAATTGCATCTGATGGCCACTTGAACCTTACGAGGGTACAAGCCGGCTGTTAACAGATACTGTAATGTAATTGTTAACCTTCTTAAAAATCTTTATGCAGACACTACATGGGTCAAAATCAACTTAGTAAAAGGTGGTCATAAACAGTGCTAGTGACTATTATTTGTTTAATTAAAAGGGGATCAAAGAGAGGAACACAAGAAAACGTAATTTGGCAGCATTTTTGAGCATTTAGGAGAACCTTCCCTTAAAAAGTAAATCTTTGTGGCATACAACGTGTGATCATTAAGGCTTCTCAGCAGCACAGTTGGTAGGCTCTGAAATTCTGAGACTTGAACTATAATATGAACTTTGACGATAGGTGGAATCAATCTCCTCAAGGAGACCTTTCTCTTCACTGTCTTTCTGCAGACCTTCATCAAAGTTGGTCTTTTCCCATGGAACGCTAATTGATGTCTCCAGTACATTTGCTTCAGGATCATCTTTTGGCAAAACACTCCCCAACGAGTATTTTAGTGTTTCTTTTGGCCGTTTTTCTCTACGGGCAGCTCGTGCTATATCATTTCTTGGTGAGTCACTTCTGTATGAAGACTGCGGATTTAGACTATAGTCTTCCTTGACGGAAGGTGACAGATCTTTAAGGCCTTTGTAACTTTGCCTACGTGGTGATGGTGGAAGAAGCCTTCCATGAATTATGCTGTCATCCTGTCCAAGATTCCATCCTGTCTGTTCACTGCTGCTAGAACTCATCTGTGCAAGATTACTCTCACTTGGAGTATTTGATTTGTTCTGAAAAGAAAAAGTTAATACAGTTAAATAAAATTTCCAAGGCATGTTAAGAATAACAGCAGATGCTTAGCTTCAATAGTGCAAAGCACATGGGGATGAAAAGTACACTCACTGGGCACTCCATTAGGTACACTTATTTAGTAGTTTGCCTCCTGGACAGTCTGAATTTTTAAGGCCTCAAGAAAGTGATGAAAAATATCATTCCATATTTACACTACCACTTCCATCCTGTACTGCTGACACACAGAAGAATGGATCCAAGGATCCACTATTGCAAAGACCTGGTATTTGAGTATTTCTGAACTTAATGTCAGCTCGAAGGAGATGTTTTTGCCAAATGAAACACTACTTACTGGATTTCTTCTTTATTGGACCATTCACTGTAAACCCTGCAAAATGCATTAAGTAAAAATTCCAGGAATTCAGGTGTTTCTGGAATGCTGGAACCAGCATATGAAAATCATATACCAGATTCAAAGAACTTAGATCATTTTGCCTATTCTCAACAACAGTTAAACCACTTGTCCAAGTCTGCATGCTATAGACATAAATGTATGTATATATGTGATAGCCTGCCTCTCCAAACGGCCAATATGCCAAAATAAACAGGAGTATCTAATAAACTGGCTAATGAGTATATGAATCCATCCATATATTCAGACAAAAATTATTAATAATAATCATTTAATTTGCTGTAGGTAATGATTCAGACATTGATATCTTGTCAAGGCTTAAAAGTAATTACTGAAAATAAAAGCAGCACAGAGTTTACTTTTAGAATTGTTCACTTTTCATCAAGTTGAAAGACTTACCACAGATTTATAATCAATATCATCCATTGACCTGAAGAAATCTAAGCTCTTGGCTCCTGAAAGTCTGCCTTGGTCTGAACTATGTGTACTCAAGGTATCTAATATCTCTCCCAGTAGGTCCATTTCACCAGTATACTGTGCATTTGATTCCAAATCAAATGAATCATCACTGCCATCAATGTATATAGAGACTTCACCACTATCTTCAGAAGACAGCCTGCAAAGTTAAATACAGAGTTATTTAATTAGATTGAGATAATAATTGAGTTGTAAATAAGAGACAGAGAAGATCAAGTCAATATCTTAATGCTCCAGGAACATTATACAGTGTGTAATCCATCTATCAAGGCATTTTTCAGAGCTATTCAGGGAGTAGAAGCCTATGTTGGCAGAACAGGAACCAATTCATCAAGAGAAGCCAATCCATCAGAGAGAGTACCAATGCACAAAGGACCAAAATCAATCACCAAAAAAGGTATCCCTTGAAGAGGTGGGCAGAAAAGTGAGCTGTTGGTTAGGGAATACGTACACAAATGACAATGACCAGTTTAAGAATATAGCCCAGGTCCCTAAAGCTGTAACCACTCTGTCACTTTAGTATTTTTAAAATACAATACAACACAAGGAAAAGTATAGGCACATGGAACATAAGAAGAATTCCACTGAATAAGGCCAATCTATACAAATAAACTATTTATACTGAATTTACTAGAAAATATAGCTCTGAAAGTTAAAAGTAAAATACCAGCATTAAAAAAGTTCAGTACAAATGTATTTAAAACACAGACGGTTTGCAAGTCTAACAGGCCTCCACTTAGTGCTTCATTTCCATAAATTCCATTATTGTAAACTGTGTTTTTCCCCATTTACATACACTGTTCTCCTGGTCATTCTCCACCAGGTCTTTTCTAAATTTTCTTAATGCTCCACTTTATTTGGCCAAATGGCACTTAATTTACACAACAGAACTCTTCACACACTGTCTAAACAAGCTTTGCTTTTTAATGCCAGGCAGACTCCTTTGAAAAACATTAATTGGGGGCAGGTTGCACTCCTGATTTTAAGCCATCATTGTGTTTTCAAAAAGAATTGATACAGTTGCAATAGGATTGCAGAAGTGACTGAAAGTGAATTTATCATATTTCTGAGATGATATGGTAATGTCACAGAAATGAAACCAAGCAGACTGCCAATACGAGGAAAAGGTGAATTGAGCTGTGCTAACAGGACAGCAGAAAAGGAGTAAAGGCACAGCCATGCAGACAACAGACGATAGCATTAGCTGAGCGGCCTTTCGACTGGACAGGCCCAAGCAGTTATGTAGGCCCTCAGACTGTGGCATTGGGTCTGTCCTCGAGCTTGAGCATCTTGCTCATCATCAGAGGTAACATCTGACCAGATAGTCCCTCAAAATATACAGAAAAGATACAATGCCTTTACATTTCAGTCATATCTGTTAAATGGCCTATTTAATCAGGAGGGATTTGCTGCTAAATGTCATTTTAATTTACTATTTATCTTTTGAGGGTGTTACTATGTGTGTGCTGTTTTGTGTGTGCTGTTTTGTACTCAGCCCAGCTTTTTTTTGACACAGTAGAAACAGCTTTACGTGTCAAAAAAGCTTAGGTATCTTGTCATTGGTAAGGAATACGGGTATGCCAAAGAAACCCATTAGGTGCTTGATACCTCTTAAGCAAACCAAGGATTACTGTGGCTGTTTTATAACACTGAAACACAGTGGAATTAAATGGGTATTTCTAATACTGATCATCAACAAAAGATGCTTAAATGTCAAAGCAAAAATAAAGTTTTACAAATTGATCTCAGTTTATTACAGTTATTAAACACAATTCATTGCATTAGCATTATCCTACAGGCCAGAAAAAGGTTTGAATGGATTTTTATGGTGTAATGGTCTTTTTCTGAGGACTAGAGAAGCATCTACCAATTACGCTAGACGAAATATTGTGGCCAAAAATGTGACCTGAGCTGTGAGGCAGCAGTGCTAACTACTTTACCACTGTGTCTCAAACAACAAAAGATGCAAAGAAAAAAACAACCATAAACAAAACACAGCAATTGTCCACAATCTAGCAATAACTTAAAAATCACTGCGGTCACAGAGTTCAAGTCTTTGAGGCTGCGATTGGTCATGCCACACAGCATTTTTTGAAGTCGTCCTTCATGCAGCTTGTATTATTTTTTTTTGTATCCGTATCTATGCTTCACACTTCTTTCTTCCAATAAGAAGATAGAAATGTCTTTTAAACATTAATAAATCTTTTGCTATTATTGTTTTTTATTATATTTTTCTGACTCTGGGAGGGTGAGGGTTTGTTTTGACTCTTAACTACGAGTTGCTAATAGGCTATATGCACACGGTACTGCTGAATTACTTCTGGTGAAACTATGACCAGCTTGGTCTCTTTTGTTTTCAGTACTGCAATTGTGCTTTTTGTTTAGTGCCGAGGATGTTGGAAAAAACGAAGATTAAGTTTCAGTGAACAGATAGCTCTATAGCTGAACATTGTTATGTACCTTTATGTCGAGCTTCCATTAAGTACAAGAAGGCACTTAGTTTTCATACATTTCCCTCTGATGTGGAAACCCGATCTAAATGGATCGTTGCTATCTGGAGAGAGAGCTTTACAGTTAGTCCCCATACCTGAGTTTGAACCTGGCATTTTAAAAACAAGGATTTTAGTGTGTTGGGGTGAGCAAAATCGGCAATTTTTTGTCAATATTTTCATTATATTTTGCTCAAGATAAAACAAGATGAACTTAAATACAGGACACTTGCAAGGGGCAGTTTCACATCAAAGCATTCAGTTTTCCTGAATTATACCAGTATCATTCTCAGTAACATTTGTTTGAACTGAGCAGAAATTCAAGCTGTACTGATGATTTTATCACTGTGAAAAGATGGGCACCAGGACTAAATTGGTTGACAGCTTGGGAAAGGAAGACATGCCGATGCTTCAAGCTGTATCTGATTACTTTACAACCTGCGAACAGAAGGAGATGGCATGGGACTAGAAATTGCCAAACTAGTTTACAGCTTGAGACAAGAAATTCTTAAAACATGACAAACTTTATTGTTTGGGAAAACGGACATAATCAAACAGACTTTACTATCAATCTTATTGTATATTATTCCTTGTTCTATTTGGTATTATTATTCATGTAATAAATACTATATTGCTTTTAAAGTTCTATACTTTGTTTTTATAACTGAAGCAATAAAGTAGCTATTAAAAGTTGGAAATTTGATACAATTCGATACAATCTGCAAGGTTTATTAATGATGAGGATGAGAGCTCCATCCAATAGTAGGGAACAGTATGTGAAATAAGGCATTTTTGGTTGATAAATGGCCTAAAACACAGGATGCTGAGCCTTTGTATATTTAAATATATGCCTAGAAACCAAAATAATATTTAAGTCTGAAATATATTTAAAACTAACTAAATATATTTAAAACTACTGAGGCAGAGCAGGCTCTGAGAGACTGCTTTGGAACTACAGACTGGGATATATTCCTGGGGTCACATAGTGAGAACATTGAAGAGGCTGTTGAATGCACAACTGATTACATCAACTTCTGTATGGACATTGTAGTTCCAGTAAAAACAGTACGCTGCTATGCTAACAACAAGTAATGGGTTACAAGTGACATCAAGGGCCTTTTGAACCAGAAGAAAAGGGCTTTTAAAAGGTGGTGATCAGCATGAGCTCCGAGAACTCCGAGTCCAACTCAGGGCAGCGAAAGAGCAGTACAGGAGAAAGCTGGAGCAGAAGTTGCAGAACAACAGCAAGAAGGAAGTGTGGGATGGGATGAAGATTATCACTGGCTGCAGCTCGAAGCGGGGTGCCGCCATCGAGACAGACGTGGAGAGAGCAAACCAAATGAACAACTTCTTTAATAGGTTTGATCACCGTAACCCACTATCACCTCGGAGTACTGCATCCTCCAACCATCCTTCTGCTGATACCAGCATAGGTGAGACATCCCCACCCACAATTACAGCAGTCCATGTGAGCAGAGAGTTGAAAAGACTTCGTGCCAGCAAAGAAGCGGGTCCAGATGGTGTATCGCCACGACTGCTGAAGGCCTGTGCGTTGGAACTGGGGAGTCCTCTACAGCGCATCTTCAACCTGAGCCTGGAACAGGGGAGAGTCCCAAGGCTTTGGAAAACATCTTGTATCACCCCTGTCCCAAAGGTATCACATCCTAGTGAGCTGAATGACTTCCGGCCTGTTGCTCTGACGTCACATCTGATGAAGACCATGGAGCGGCTGCTGCTTCACCACCTGAGGCCACAGGTCCGCCACGCCCTCGACCCTCTGCAGTTCGCATACCAGGAGAAGGTGGGAGCGGAGGATGCCATCATCTATATGCTACACCGATCCCTCTCCCACCTGGACAGAGGCAGTGGTGCTGTAAGAATTATGTTTTTGGACTTCTCTAGCGCCTTCAACACCATCCAACCTCTGCACCTTACAGACAAGCTGACTGAGATGGGAGTAGACTCACACCTGGTGGCATGGATTGTGGACTATCTTACAGACAGACGTCAATATGTGCGTCTTGGGAACTGCAGGTCTGACATTGTGTTCAGCAATATAGGGGCGCCGCAGGAGACTGTACTTTCTCCGGTCCTGTTCAATCTATATACATCAGACTTCCAATATGACTCAGAGTCCTGTCACGTGCAAAAGTTCGCTGATGACACTGCTATTGTGGGCTGCATCAGGAGTGGGCAGGAGGAGGAGTACAGGAAGCTAATCAAAGACTTTGTTAAATGGTGCGACTCAAACCACTTACATCTTAACACCAGCAAAACCAAGGAGCTGGTGGTGGATTTTAGGAGGCCCAGGCCCCTCATGGACCCTGTGATCATCAGAGGTGACTGTGTGCAGAGGGTGCAGACCTATAAATATCTGGGAGTGCAGCTGGATGACAAATTGGACTGGACTGCCAATACTGATGCTCTATGTAAGAAAGGTCAGAGCAGACTATACTTTCTGAGAAGGCTGGCATCCTTCAACATCTGCAG
The DNA here is from genome assembly GCA_026402145.1 of Polypterus bichir lapradei. Classification (NCBI taxonomy): domain Eukaryota; kingdom Metazoa; phylum Chordata; class Cladistia; order Polypteriformes; family Polypteridae; genus Polypterus; species Polypterus bichir. Next base: position 18,452,411 of record JANRMT010062857.1, on the reverse strand, counting down.
TAAGATGCTGCAGATGTTCTACCAGACGGTTGTGGCGAGTGCCCTCTTCTACGCGGTGGTGTGCTGGGGAGGCAGCATAAAGATGAAAGACGCCTCACGCCTGGACAAACTTGTTAAGAAGGCAGGCTCTATTGTAGGAGTAAAGTTGGACAGTTTAACATCTGTGGCAGAGCGACGGGCATTAAGCAAACTCCTGTCAATCATGAATAATCCACTGCATCCACTGAACAGTGTCATCTCCAGGCAGAGGAGTAGCTTCAGTGACAGACTTTTGTCACTGTCCTGCTCCACTGACAGACTGAGGAGATCGTTCCTCCCCCACACTATGCGACTCTTCAATTCCACCCGGCGGAGTAAATGCTAACATTTTTTTTTTTCATTTTTTTTCATTTTTATTACTATTTAATTTAATATTGTTTCTTTGTATCAGTATACTGCTGCTGGATTATGTGAATTTCCCCTTGGGATTAATAAAGTATCTATCTATCCAACTAGCAAAATACCCGTGCTTTGCAGCAGAAAAGTAGTGTGTTAAAGAAGTTATGAAAAAGAAAAGGAAACATTTTAAAAATAGTGTAACATGATTGTCAATGTAATTGTTTTGTCACTGTTATGAGTGTTGCTGTCATCAAGGATATGATTATCATTATTTCTTTCAATCAGGTTCGTATCTGGAGGACGTGTTGTGTTCAAGTTACATTCTGTGTTTGTCAACCGTTGTAAAGATAACAGGTTTCATTCATCGAAGTGTTCACTACCCAAATCGGTACTCGTAAATCTAAGATGTTTAACAGGCATTCCCGGTATTAACTTGTGGATTTGCCTGCGAATATTTAGCAGCAGCGTTGTCTATGAACTTGTGGAATTGCCTGCGAGTATTTAGTAGCAGCGTCTCTATTAACTTGGGGATCTGTCTGTGAGTATTTAGCGACAGCATCTCTATGAACTTGTGGATTTGCCTGCGAGTATTTAGCAGCAGTGTCTCATGGTTTGTTTCAATTAAGTTCGTATTTGCAGGACTTGTTGTGTTGAAGTGACATTCGGCATCTGTCAAGTGTTGTAAGCATACAACTGGTTTCATCGATAACTTCGCATCCAGCTTTTGAGAGCTGAAACATTCATAAACATCAAAGTGTCCACTACTTAAATCGTCGCCTGTGAATCTAAGATGTTTAAGAGGCATTGGCGGTTCTCCAAAGGTGTAAAATATTTGGCCATTTCGGTACACTTGAAAGCGACAGCTGAACAATTCAGCGGCAGCCATCAACTTACATGCAGAACCATAGGTGATGGGCTTAAGCATTTCACTCTTACAGTGCTCCTGTGTAGTATAATTATCTCCTGTACTGTCATCAGTCCACACCTTGAACCTGTCCCAGTCATTCAATACATAAGAAACAATGTTCCTCCGGATATCAAGAGTGAGCCTGATATGGCCATGCAATATGTAACACAGAGAATGGAAAAGGCAGGCAGCATCTCCGAACACTCGGTAAGTGACAGTTCTTTGAGCGATGGTGATCACCTCGATAGACATGTTAATGAGGGTACGGTTTTAACGGTAAAGTAAAAGGGTACCTGAACAGTAAACTAAGTCTAAAATACCTACACAATAACTATAATCATAATAAACGAACAATAAAACAGCGGAGAAGCCGTGGATTAAATAAAAAGGCTGCAGTTATCAGCAGGGAGACATGAATACCGTGGCGAAGCAAGGAAGGGAATGAAGAGACTGGAGCGACGGACGGCCTTATATGGGCAGGCAGCCAATTACGTGGGAGGTGTGGGGATGGGGGACGCAATATAGGCAGACAGCCAACTACGTGGGAGGCGTTGGATGGGGGACGCAACGCCGCCTCACACAGCGACCGAGCTGCAGGCTATGGACGTATATGTACGTAAGTAGGATTCAGTTATGACCATTACGCATAGAATTTCGAAATGAAACTTGCTTAACTTTTGTAAGTAACCTGTAAGGAATGAGCCTGCCAAATTTCAGCCTTCTACCTACACGGGAAGTTGGAGAATTAGTGATGAGTGAGCCAGTGAGGGCTTTGCCTTTTATTAGTATAGATATTGTATGTTGTTCGTGCCTATGATAAGTAAGTGACTCGAAGTGCTAAAAGAGTGACAAGCTGTGCATGTGTTATTCATATGGCACTTGTGTGGTTAAAAGTGCTAGAGATTAACCAGCTGTACTTGCATCATTCATAGGGTACTGTTGTGGAAAGGGTCTGTGTGTATGTGTATATCTGTGAGTGTGTGTTATTTTTATGGTGCAGGAGTAGAACAATCCAATAACGAACCTGGAAAATTGATGTGTCCCTGGAAAAACAAAGTAAGGTGTAGAAAAGGGGAATAACACGATAACAACATTGGGCCAAGGTCTGAGACAGGGTAGCAACTGTTGAAGAAGAGAGCGGTTCCTGTGTTGTTTGAGTGGAACAATTTGTCCATTCTACTCTCAAGACTGGGGGTTTGGGAGAGGATGATACACCGGTGAGGAGGAGAATGATAAAATCCTCAAGGACCATGACTACACTTCGGCTCTGGATCCAGTATTTGACTTCCTAACATATGATGAAAATGTGTTTCTCAGAGAGAAGATCCTCCAGCGGAGGAAGCAAACTGGGACCCTTACAATGAAGGAGTGGTTTGGCATTCACTGTTTTGATGGCTCAGACAGAGAAATTAGATTTTTTACAAGGGAAGATGTTCAGCAAACTCACATTATTATGTAATAAGCTGACATACATATTCACCTGTTGTGTTTTTTTAAAGAAGCCTAATATAATCACATATTTATCCCATGTAAGTTCATAGCAGACAAAAGTTTTTATTACATCCAGATCTTACCTTAGTAATAGTGGATGTAGCTTGAAACATACAGTTTGAAGCCCATGTAATTTTTACCTGCTAACTACTATGACGGATTTCGACAATCAACCATAGGTCAGTATGTAGTAGAGGAAACTTTGGCACCTACGACAGCTTTGAATCTGTGTGCACAGGTTTCTCTCTATCAGCTTTGCACATGTGAACACTGCACTTTTTCCTCCATTCTTCTTTGTAAAACTTCTCAAGCTCTGTTAATTTGCATAGGGATTTTGAGTGAACAGCTATTGTCAAGTCCAGCCACACATTCTTAACTGGAACCTGACGCAGCCACTCCAAGACATTAACATTATTGCTCTTTAGCCATAAAGCTTTAGCTTTATACTTGGGGTCACTGTCTTGCTGGAAAACAAATCTTATCCCTAGGTCCAGGTTTCTTGCTGCAATTTTACCTCTCAAGCCTTGCAGGGCCTAATGCACAGAAGCATCCTCACAGAATGATCCTGGCATCACCATGCTTGACATAATGGTGTGTTGTTTTTGACGTGTTTTTATTATACAGTACTAAACACCAAACATTGCAAGAAAAATTCCTAAGCCTGGATTTGGAGTTGAGCATAAACTACAAAAACTGAAACATGAAAATGAATATGAATGTGTGCAAAACTTCTGAATTATATCAATAATGCAAACAAAGTACACATTCAGTGAGCACATTTAAAGTGTGTTCTTTTGCTCTGACAATGGTATTAACTAGAAAAATAACAAATGAAAAATGCAACATTTTCATGTAAACTAAATATGTAAAATGCATTAACTTTAAAGTGCTTTATTTTCTGTTTTTATCTTTTCTCGATATGAATGAGCATAAAAAAACATTAAATTATTCTCTGCAATTGAATTTCAGTTATTTTTTGTCTAGCAACTTCCATTTTTTACTTACTAATGAAGTTAATCAGTTTTGATGAGGATGGATATGTATCGGCCATTACTAACACCAAAGAATGTAGTAGTACGGTAAATACTTTGTGACCATTTTCAAACACTTCATGCTCTTCTTCACATGTGTTGGCAAATACAACCAGTGGTACAAGCTGTTGCTAGTTTAGCAGCTTTCTGTTTAGCTAAGCAGTACTACCTACTGCTTACAGCTCCAGGTCTCTGGTGTGAGCCTCACAGCAATGCTGTCTAAGAGGTACAGCACTGTGAGCAATCACTCGTCTGTTAGTGTTGGGTTTCTCTGCCATCATTACACCTTGTCAAACACTATGAGGTACTGTATCCAAAACAAAAATATTAGGATGTTTAAGCATAATGTTAACATATGATAAATACCCATGATTAATTTTTTTTTCATTATTTGTGATTTAAAGTACAGTAATATTGTTTTCCCATCATTTTATTAGTTTTAAAGGTCTTTTTGTAAAATAAGTAATAAGTACAGTAATTAAGTAGTTTTGCCTATTCTTCCATTAATGGGCATTTTCAGTGCAAGTTGTTTGTAACCAAAAGCCTGTCTATAATGACCAAATTAAGTGCAGTAAAACCTCGATTAACAGTCAGGGGTTGGGACCGAGGCCATGATGGCTAAGAGAAAAAACAGAACAGCTATTTTAAAAATGATGTACAGTAGATTAGTTTAGCAAATAGTTGTATTTATTTACAAAAGAAAACTGTAATAACAAAAATATAATATAGTATTAACAAAATTAATTAATTCATATAATATTGTAATGACAAGCGTAACAAGCAAATACAACTCAGAAATACTGGAGTTTTCTACATTTTACTTGAAGTCTCCATTTTGTAACAAACGGTACCCTGTCTTATACATCATTATCTGGTTATGAAGCACACCTCCAAATTAATAAAATAAAACTTTCCCTACCAATCAATTTATCTCCTCCCTATTAAAAAAAACTTATTTCCACCACATCTTCCTTTTTCTCTAAACTTCTCCTGTCACTCATTACATTAGAGGTGTGTCTTCCCCTTACAAAACAGAAGACCTTCACCCAGTCCATCACTTACAGCATTCATTCCACCCTTTCTGATTCCGTACAGCACATCACAAGCTGCCTTCATGTCACAATATATTAACAAAGCAAAATGTAACAATTTTAAAAGTAAATTACAAAATAGAAGAACATTAACATTACTACAGAATAACATTACCATCAGTGGTTTCCATTTTTGATGTTTTTCAATTTTGTCGGCATCATGGTTTATATTGTTTACTGTTGTTCTTCCTAATCCGTAAACTAAAACAATAGTTGAAGCACTTTTGCCATTTTGTAAATGTATAATAATTAAATTTTTTTGTTAAAGTCCCAGCCTCACTAGGTCACATGTTCTGGTCCTGCACCAAATTA
>JANRMT010062857.1:18411561-18446887 GCA_026402145.1 Polypterus bichir lapradei | reverse complement strand
AAAAAAAAAAAAAAAAAAAAAAAAAAAAAAAAAAAAAAAAAGAATAATGCTATTGGACCACCACTGCCTGAAGAGGAGGAGAAGGCAGACCTGCTGTGTACTATAGGATATCACAATTTCTACAAAGCAGGTGAACTTCCTTGAGCAGCTTAGGATCTATGGTACATTTTTTATATTTTTAAAGCATTTCACCTAATTATTACAATGTTTATATATGCAACTCTCACCTTTTGACAGTGGAATTGCCATGATTCTTTAAAAAACTGGGACTTTTGACTACTTCAGAAGTGGTGGAAGTGTTAAATTGGTGTTTTGCTTTTGTTTCTAAAATTAAATAGGAAAAAAACAGAGTTGTTATGCTATGAGATCCTCGATAAGTCATGTCTTCCAAATGGCTATAAAAAGTAAGACCCTTTAAAGCAGATTAAATTCTGTGAGACAAAATCTCCAAATAGCTGAAGGAACTCGAACTTGTCATGTGGCTAGAATATTTCTTTTTTTCTTTCTTCAAACTTGGTGATTTCCTTCAATAATACTGGCCTCTTATTTTAACTCTGGAACTACATGATGCTGATCAGTGGTGCTGGAGAAAAACGCTGTCTAACCACAGACTTTTAAAACCTATTAAGGTATCTTTGGAAGCATGACTGTAGACAATTTTAAAATGTTTTCCAATGGCCCTCACTTTAAAAACCCCTATAGTACTGGATAATCTTCCTTATTTACTGTTTATATAAATTAAACTAACCTAATTTTATTATATCATCTTAAAACACTGGAAACAAGGTAAGACCAAACAACCACTCAAAATGACACCAGTCAAACAGCATTAATATTGTACACACACCCCCAGTCTCAAGTCATATCAGGCCATTTAACAATTATCTATTAACATAACGGAACTTTGGGAGGAAATCAGGCCAACCTGAGAAGAAAGTACAATTATCACACAAATAGTGACTGAACCACAATATAAACCTAGTTTTTTGAACCCGTAAGCTACAACACTATCATTATGCCATTATTGTCTAACTTAATAATGTTAAAAAATTGATAAAAAAAGAGCAACAGCCCCAGATTTGCTCCTTGATTGAATCAGTGTTTGCTTTTAAACTAAGATCTTTGCAGCACAACCCAATCCATAGCATAGTTATCTCCAAAAGTTAATTTCAACAAATTATCCACTTCACAGCTAGAAAGAGGCCCAAGTGACTTTGAGGTTAGATATAACACCATCTGTTAATTCTAAATCAATGGATAATTTTGTTGCGCCTCAAGAAGACAGGTTTTTTTCTGTTTAGACAGATAACTGCAGATTTAGAAAGATGAAAGGGTTAACACTTTAAAAAAGTATATTTTTGCCAGATTTTTAAAGGTTAAACTTTGTTTCCAGCAAAAAAATAACTGAAATTGACTGAAGGCTATGACTATATAAACAATATATGTTTAAAAATAACTGAAATTATATTAAACTAAATGATGTTTAAGAAAACACTTCAAATTTCTAGATGAAAAATAACATTTTAAAAACTGAATTTTCATATACTTAAATACAATGATTCACTTTAAAGGAATACTCCACCCAAAAATGGCATTTTCTTGGTGTGTTGCTTGGTCAAATACTTAAGAGGTGCCAGAAAAAAGATTTTAATCTCATATTTTGGTGAAGAAAATACATAAAGACTCTAACTGAATGGGACCCAATAGTAACTAACACTGGACAATGGCAAACAATTTGAAAAATGTCCAGGGAAAAAAGAAAAAAAATTATCAGAAAACTCGCGTCACATAATCCACATGCCTGTTATCCATTCATATGCCCAAAACATACAAGATTTGTGCATTTTTTTTGCTAGAATATTATTAATACTTATTTCCAGACAACACAATTTACAATTCTCATAACACAGTGCTTTTGAACAGAAGATCCGCCTCACACCCTCATTCATCGGTCAAGAATCTTGTCCTTTAAAGCAGCGGATCTCAGGTTCAGCATGGAGGTGCCCTCGGGTGAGCAGGTTTTTGGTTAATTCTTGCTATTTCCTTTTTAATTCACTTTCCCATTGCAGTTTGCTGTATTATTGCATTTGACAACTAATGATTAACAAGTCAAGGAGGCAAAAGTGCAAACTATGCAGAATGCTAATGGCCAGCTATTTTACTACTACCCAATTGTGTGCCTATTAGTAAATTATAGCTTAAAATAACCAGAACACTAAAAAGAAAAATGAATTCATTCTTATTGATTCTGTAAATATTTTGTATATCCAGTTTGTCATTTCTGGACTGATTAAAAAAAAAAACAAACACAAAAACGCAATACAAACTGGGAACTTACATTTTACTAAATTACAGACCAAGTCCAATTAAAAGCAGAAGATGGTTGAGATGAAAACCCAAATCCATTGTACCCCTCAGGACTTGAGATCCACTGCTTCAAAGTACCGAAAACCTGGGTTTCATATAAAATAATAAAAACCTCTGTGAATGCTGGCAGTTTTACTATAATACCCAGAGACTTGAGTTACAGAAAAAATTAGGCCATGATAAGTTCAAAAACCTCTGGTATATCACGTACATAACAAGCTAAAATTTATAAAAACAAAGGCTTCCCAGAAAGATTTGTAAGAATTTTTATTTTTATTTATACTAAATTACAGAATAGTTGGAACATGCTAATAGGATAACTAGATGTAATCCTCATCATCTGACAGCTTTAAAATGGTTGGTACAGCAAAAAAAAATAGATATTTGTATCCCCTCCTTTAAGAAGCAATGCCATACTGGGTATAACATTAAACTGTATCCACCTTTCAAACAGTCCTCCAACTTGCAGGGAAAACCTGGAGGTTTGTGCCTGGGCTGGCACACCAGCCACCATAAAAAAAACTTCACACAGATACAAAACGACAGATAGGATTTCTTTCTGCTCTCTGTGGGATTAGCTTTGCTATAGCCATCCATAGGAAGGCTGCTTGCATTATGAAGGGGATGGGGGAAAGCCCTCGGAAACCTCATTACGTAGGAGTCAAAGCCGCTGGAGAGCCAATGGAGTCAGGTCTATTGGGGATCAGAACTGGTGTGGTGCCGAGGTATCATCCGCTGCATGGCAGCACTCGGTTCGCAATATGAGGCGGCCCATCTGGGTAGGCGGAGGAGCTGTGTAAACTCCGCATTTCAGTGGCGGTACTATCTGAGGTGAGCAGACTTGGGACTGGCCAGATCTCTGTAGATGGATATACCTTTTATTAGTCTGGTCGTTCTGATGGCTGTCATACTCAGGGAAAAGCTATTGCTGTGCCGGATCGGCTCCATCCAATGGTGTTCAATGTCACTCCTTTCAATGAGCATATTATGAGACTCATATATATTATGAGATTAAAGCACTCTCTGGGTGTCTTATCTGTTGTCTTACTGTATGCTCCGAGTGCGGTGAGTGATGTCATGGTGAGGGAGACATTCTATTTGCAGCTTCACTTGGTGGTTGATAGGTGCCCCTGAAGTGACACTCCACTGGTCATGGGTAATTTCAATGCAACCACTGACAAGGCTGGCTATGAGGATTGTGTCAGCCCCCATAAGTCTGGCGACCATGGTGCTCCAAAGTGGCTCCATGTTCCTTGATTTTGCAAAAGGTCAGGGGCTGCAGATTGCTGGATCCTAGTTCCAGCATCGTTGGACTTGGTACTCCAATACTAGTGCAGCAGTGAAGGATATCAATCACATCCTTGTGGGCCGGAGCTAGAGGCTCTTACAAAACTTCAGGGTCTGCAGAAGTGCCCCGTTTGTGAATTCTGACAACAGACTTGTTGTTACTACTGTGAAAATCCAGCTTAGGTTCAGTAGGGTACCACATACAAGAAGAATGAGGCTAGACCTGGCCAGACTCCAAGATCAAGCCATTTCTAATGAGTTTGTATGCAGTTTGTGTGAGAACCATACAAACTTGGATGAGACCCCGCTGGGCTGGCTACTTTGAGCAGCTGTTTAAAGCTGATGCTTTGGCTAGGAGGTTGAACATTTGTGGGTCCACGGTTCTTCAGGCTGATCCTCCAATTAGCTGTGAACCACCCAGTCTCACAGAGATTGCACAGGTAGTGAACCAGGTGAAGGTAGGGAAGGCTGCAGGGATCTGTGGAATCCGGGGTGAACTTCTCCATGCTAGTGGTAAAGAAACCTTTGCTTCCATTTGGGAGACAGACATCATCCAAACTGACTGGAAAACGGGACTTGTCTTCCCTACCTGGAAATGGAAGGGTAATCGCTATGGGAGATACCACTGCTCTCAGTGCCGGGTAAGGTCCTTACTAGGGACATCCTCAATATGATCTGTGATTACTTGCTCATCTACCAGTGACCAGAGAAGGTTTTACGTCTAAGAAGTCTACCATCGACCGCATCCTGGCACTGAAAGTTCTCATGGAGTGCAAACTGGAATATTGGCAGCGTTTCTTTACAGCCTTCGCCGATTTTTGTAAAGAGTTCGACTCATTTGATCGAGCTGCCCTGTGGGACATCCTGAGACTTCACAGGATCCCCTCTAAAGTTGCTGGATATCATGACTAGCTTGTACACTGGTACTGTGAGTGCTGTGCAGAGTGGAGGCAGTCGATTCTGAGGTTCATCAGGGGTGTGTTCTTGCTCTTACTCTGTCCAATGTTTGCATGGAAGGGGTGTTGGGCAGGGTTGTGGAGTCCAGTGGCTGTGGGACATCAATTGATGAAGAAAGATTCACTGATCTTGACTTTGCCAATGATGTTGTAATCTTTGCAGAGTCAATGGAGGTTCTGACTGGGGCTCTTGAGAGATTGATTGAGGAGTCTGAGTGTCTGGGCTTGCAAGTGTCCTGGATAAAAAATAAGATCCAGGTCTTTAATGACCTCTTGGGCACAGCCATCAGCAATGTGTCTATCTTTGAAGAGAGTGTCAACCTTATTGAGAGGTTTACTTACCTCTTCATATCTCAAATGACTGTTCCTATGAAGTCAATGGACGAATTGGGAGAGCATGGAGGGTCATGAGGTCACTGGAAAGGGGTGTGTGGCACTCCTGATATCTTTACAAAAGGAAGAAGATCCAAGTCTTTAGAGTCATGGTGCTTCCTGTTTTGCTATATGGTTGTGAGACACAGACACTATCCAGTGACTTGAGATGAAGACTGGACTCCTTCGGTAATGTGCTTCTTTGGAGAATCCTTGGGTACTGCTGGTTTGACTTTGTGTTGAATGAGCAGTTGCTCACAGGGTCCCAAATAAGGCACATTACCTACATTGCAAGGAAGCGTCAGTTACGGTCATGTGGCATGATTCCCTGAAGGTGAGCCAGCTCACAAGATCCTCATTGCTGAGGACCCAAGCTGCTGGACCAGGCCAAGGGGACACCTACATAACACCAGGCAACAGTAGACAGATGGTCATTTCAGAGGTGAGGTGGTTGGTGACTGGACTACATGTCTGCTTGGGGGGTTGACAACCAGGATACCATGCTTTTTATTCGTGTGGTAATGAACTGATTGGTTGGCAATGTGCTGTACCAGTGCATGCTTTCCAGCATGACCTGACCTGCTGTACTGATGGCTGTTGTTCAAAGGCCTGTCAAAGGACTCCACCTTTCCTTTCTCAGAATCTGTAGGTCATGAAGACCAATGGATAGTGATGATTTTGTGAACCTTGCGTTCACTTAACACTCCAGTAACAAGCAGGGCATTTTGGAACAATAATAATAATAATAATAATACAATTTAAGGAAAAAGTGGACATTTTATGCTAATATTGACGGCAGAATTTGTCAAATAAATAGGATGTTACGGTGGGCTGGCGCCCTGCCCAGGGTTTGTTTCCTGCCTTGCGCCCTCTGTTGGCTGGGATTGGCTCCAGCAGACCCCCGTGACCCTGTAGTTAGAATATAGCGGGCTGGATAATGGATGGATGGATAAATAGGATAATCAAAACATTAATATCAGCCATACTCTCACATGAACTTGTTTAAGCTACATTAGCTGTATCTGTCTGTCTATCTATCCATGTATTGCTACTCAATTGTGAGATTCAGAGCAGGTCACATCCTGTGAAGACTTTAAAGCAGGGGTTCTCAACGTTGGTCCTGGGGACCCCCTGTCGCTGCAGGTTTTTGTTCCAACCAGCTTCTGTTTTTAATTGAACTCCTGGGCTAATTAAGTGAACTGATATTTCCTAAGTTCTGTGTTCAAGGAACAATATATTAATTAGAAAAATAAGTTTGCTAAAAAAAAAATAAAAAAAAAAAAAATTAAAATGTACCAAGCAGTTATATAGGAATAATGTATTTTTTTCTTTTTAACAGTGTTTTCATCTTAATTTTCATTCTACTTTTCTAGGTGTTCTAATTGTTTAATTAATCCATTATTTACTAATTAGTGGGTCTGACTCTAAAGTAGCTGCAGCCTTTGATTATTTAGTGTTGTTTGCCTGGGTGTCTGCTCTGCTCGTTTTAAGTTGTCATTATTAAGATACAATAAAGGGGGAAAAACTGCACAAAGAAGGGGCAAAGTAAAATTAAATCAACAAAAGAGAGTTAAGCATTTAAATCTATAGCAAAAGCAGAAATATTTATAAATGTCTTATAAATGTAAAAATCATGCTGCTTTTTTGAATGTCGAATAAAAGAAAAAAAATACCAGCTAATTAAATGAGATCAGTGCTATAAGGTGTTGTTATTGATTAGGAATCTGGTTGGAACAAACACCTGCAGCCACAGGGGATCCCCAGGACCAACGTTGAGAACCCCTGCTTTAAAGAGTTGTTAAGTTATCATTAACAGTAAAGGCAGCATTCTATACTTGGCAGCTTTTACAAATCCAAAGTAGAATATATTCTTCTAGACTATAAAGAAATATTACTTTTAAATAAAGTCACACAGCATCAGATATTACTATATAAAAATACACATTGCACAAAAACTCAAGAGTGAAAGATGGGACAATGTCAATGCATGTCTTTTTCAAGCTACCATAATGAAACACAGGAGAACATGAAAATTAAATTGGCATATATTTTACTAATAGTACAGTTTCAAACATGCACATGATTGGAAGTGAAATGTGTGACATTGAAAAAACATTGGATTTGTACTAAAAGAAAAAGAAGAATGCAGGCTAAAAGTGAGAATGTAAACAAAGTTTTAAGGTATCATAAATATAACTTTTTAAAATTAAAATTTGGACCTTGCCGAGTCAATGCTACAGTTTTGTTTCCATTTCAAAAAGTGATTGGACTTTACCTTCAATATGCAAGTTTTCATGTTTTACTTGTATATTTTTAATCACCTGCAGGCTACACATAATTAATCAATAGGCTTAGGAAGGTAACTGCTCTTCCAGTTTTAGTAGGAACTCGTGTTCCCGTGATCATAAGGGACAAACTGCACTGAAAAACTGAATTAAAAAAAGAATATTACAGTTATGTACGTTAGGTATCTTTCTACACGCACATTGACATGCATGGCATCTGGAGTTCTACCATATACATTTTTGTGTTTTCTAAAGGCATCTGGTCTTGTAAAACAAAGAATGTCATATAAAAACAAAGTGAACAGGATTGTTTATTAGGGCAACAAACTGGCACCTGGGCACTACAGATTGTCCTTGTGCCTGCAGGGTTTTCTTTACACATCCAGAAGATGTGCATTTTATATTATTGACAATTTAATTTGTCTGGCACAACTGGTTGTGCAAATGTACTGGACTGTTCCATTCAGGTAAGGTTCCTGACAATAATTTTTCTTCTATATAGTAATTCTTCTTGACACTTTTTGTAAGGGCATGAAATAAATTTTCCAACTTCTTCAGACAACAGTCAAACTGTTGATGATGAAAATGCATGGCACCTGTATGGGGTTATAGATAAAAATGAAATAGTAAAAGAAACATCATGACAGAAGCAGAAGTGGACTTGGGCATGAACACTCTAAAATTTCCAGAAATAATTGTGGACATATTTGAAGGGGTTGGCACTCTTGAGAAATCACTTTGAAGAAACAGAGTTTTGTATGAGTTGCAGCAATAATACCAGGCCATAGCATTTCTAACTTTTCTAACTTTTTTTAATTTTGTTCCGAGTTGGAACATGTATTTGATTCTCTTTCATTAAAACATTTTCTGTCTCATTCAATATTGCTTTACATTTTTATAAGAGCACAAGAAACAAAATAATACATAGGGTAATTAGTATATTTTAATAAAAAGTACTTGAGCAATGTGATTTGGCCATTTACGACTAGGGCACATTTCAATAAACAGTAACATATGTTTCAGGCTGATGGCATCCGTTACAAATACCTGGAAGCTATACTGAAAGTGATTACAGAGAGTTTAGACTTAAGAGTCCCAAAAATGTTAAAATGGATTCCAATGTCAGAAGCATAAATCTTAACTCAAAGAAGCATTGTGGAAAGAGAGATTATAAATGCACCTGTGAAATGCTGTCATACTCATTTAAAATAACTTTACATAATAGTAATATCCTGCTGTTTGCAGTTATTTATCCTCTTAATTTCTGTCTTGTAACATATTGTTAAGTGTTTCCAAAGTCAGAACACTCAACCTGATGCTTTCTGAAAATGGCGCAATTGCTTCCTCTCCTTGATCATTAATGTAATAATAACCATACCTCTCTGGACCTGTTTAACCACAACAAACAAATGCAAGCTGTCCATGTAATTCAACTTGTTCCTTCTATTTTAAAAACAGGAATATAAAATACAATAAATTTTTTCGTTTTTAAACTTTAAAGTTTTCTGTATTAAAGATAATTAGCCTAAAAGAAAAATGAAGTATGACCCTTATACTAAAGCTGCAAAATACCTTAATCTTCCTAAAGATTTATTTAAAGCTATCACCACAATTGTCTCAAAAAGCATGCATATAATGTGCTATGTAGTGAGTACATATATAAAACTACTTTAGTGAAAGCCTTTCCAATAAAAAAATAATAAACTTGGAGAAAACAGGACAGTTTTGTAAAGTTTATTAAATTTGAAACAGTCCAAGTCCCATTTCTCTAGACAAACATTACCTCTTCCAGCATCGCTGCTCAATCAGTTTACTGTTTAAAGCTGTGCACCCCGCTGAGTTGGGACACATTAAAATACACATTAAACTTCATTCTGGGTTATATGAATGCAGTTTACAGTACTCCTGATTAGCACTAACTTATAACAACCCCCCAATATATTGCAGAATCGTGATTTTCCCTCCTGATTCATGTCTAACACTTTTCCTCAGACACAGAAAACAGACTCCGCCATTCACATTGTATATAATAAACAGGCATGACTCTAAGCAAAAATATGAATAAAAGGAAATCAAGGCACAAGAAGGGCCTCACCACCCAAGATGTATAAAAGAATGTGCATGTTTTACATTGCAGCAGCAAAGGAAATGTTAAGAAACTGCAACATAATAGGTAACAAAAATGTAAAAATACACTAAAACAACATAAAAGACTGTGGAATGGGCTTGAATGCATTCAGATCTAACAAATAAATAAGATCCCATTTTTAACTGACAGATTGGCTGAATTTCATTGGAAAGTGTTCAAACTAAAGTTTAAGGCTATACTATTTACTATTCAGCTTTGCAAGTCTGCAATGTTTTATAACAAAAGGGTATACCTTATGCCTGTGTGTTGGTGAAGGTTTGGTATACTTAAACTCCAAACTTTGTTAGATTAACTTATAAAAAGACAGTTATACTATTGTTTACATTCAGAGGTCACTTTATAAAGTGTACCTACTTTAAGCGGAGAGAATGTTGACCTTGATGAGAGGTTTACTTACCTCAGCAGCAACATTCATGTCTCTGGTGATTCTTTCTATGAAGTCAGTAGATGGATTGGGGGAGCATGGGGGGTCATGCGGTTGCTGGAAAGGGGTGTGTGGTGCTCCCTATATCTGTGCAAAAGGAGAAAAGTTCAAGACTTTAGAGTCCTGGTGCTTCCTGTTTTGCTATATGGTTGTGATACATGGACGCTACCCAGTGACCTGAGATGAAGACTGGTCTCCTTTGGTACTGTATCTCTTTAGAGAATCCTTGGGTAAAATTTGTTTGACGTTGTGTCAAAAGAGCGGTTGTTCATGGAGTCTCAAATGAGGCACATTACCTGCGTTATGACAGAGTGTCACTTACAACACTGCGGCCATATGGCATGAATCCCCTAGGATGATCCGGCTCACAGGATGCTACGTAACACCTGGCTGCAGCAGATAGATGGTTATTTCCGGAGGGTCGGACTGGACTGCGTGTCTGCCTGTGGGGTTTCCAAATGGGATCCGCTGCTGTATCATCATGTGGTGGGTGTGGCAAAGCACTGTACTAGTGCATGCTCCCCAACCTGACCTGACCTACTTTAAACTGGGTAGAAGCTCCCCTTTCACCTCACCTAAGAACAGTTTGCATTCTTAGAGGCATGAATTTAACAGGGTACTGGAAGCAATTCTTAGAGATTCTGGTCCATGATGAGTTGATACAGTAATATGAAAAAGTTTGGGAACCCCACTCAGCCTGCATAATAATTTACTTTCAACAAAAATGATAACAGTGGTATGTCTTTCATTTCCTAGGAACATCTGAGTACTGGGGCGTTTTCTGAACAAAGATTTTCAGCGAAGCAGTATTCAGTTGTATGAAATTAAATCAAATGTGAAAAACTGGCTGTGCAAAAATTTGGGTACCTTTGTAATTTTGCTGATTTGAATGCATGTAACTGCTCAATACTGATTACTTGAAACACCAAATTGGTTGGATTCACTCGTTAAGCCTTGAACTTCATAGACAGGTGTGTCTAATCATGAGAAAAGGTATTTAAGGTGGTCAATTGCAAGTTGTGCTTCCCTTTGACTCTCCTCTGAAGAGTGACAGCATGGGATCCTCAAAGCAACTCTCAAAAGATCTGAAAACAAAGATTATTCAGTATCATGGTTTAGGGGAAGGCTACAAAAAGCTATCTCAGAGGTTTAAACTGTCAGTTTCACTATAAGGAATATAATCAGGAAATGAAAGGCCACAGGCACAGTTGCTGTTAAACCCAGGTCTGGTAGGCCAAGAAAAATACAGGAGCAGCATATGCGCAGGATTGTGAGAATGGTCACAAAAAACCCACAGGTCACCTCCAAAGACCTGCAAGAACATCTTACTGCAGATGGTGTATCTGTACATCATTCTACAATTCAGTGCAATTTGCACAAAGAACATCTGTATGGCAGAGTGATGAGAAAGAAAGCCCTTTCTGCATTTACACCACAAACAGAGTTGCTTGTTGTATGCAAATGCTCATTTAGACAAGCCAGATTCATTTTTGGAACAAAGTGCTTTGGACTGATGAGACAAAAATTGAGTTATTTGGTCATAACAAAAAGCGCTTTGCATGGCGTAAGAATAACACCGCATTCAAAGAAAAACACCTGCTACCTACTGTCAAATTTGGTGGAGGTTCCATCATGCTGTGGGGCCCTTGTTAAAGTCGAGGGTAGGATGAATTCAACCCAATATCAACAAATTCTTCAGGATAATGTTCAAGCATCAGTCACAAAGTTGAAGTTATTTAGGGGTTGGATATTCCAACAAGACAATGGCCCAAAATACAGTTTGAAATCTACAAAGGCATTCATGTAGAGGGAGAAGTACAATGTTCTGGAATGGCTGTCACAGTCCCCTGACTTGAATATCATTGAAAATCTATGGGATGATTTGAGCAGGCTGTCCATGTTCGGTAGCCATTAAATTTAACTGAACTGGAGAGATTTTGTATGGAAGAATGGTCAAAAATACCTCCATCCAGAATCCAAACACTCATCAAAGGCTATAGGAGAACAGTGTCTAGAGGCTGTTATATTTGCAAAAGGAGGCTCAACTAAGTATTGACGTAATATCTCTGTTGGAGTGCCCAAATTTATGCACCTGAATAATTTTGTTATGATGCATATTGCATATTTTCTGTTAATCCAATAAACTTTATGTCACTGCTGAAATACTAGTGTTTCCATAAGGCATGTTATATATTAAAAGGAAGTTGCTACTTTGAAAGCTCAGCCAACGATAAACAAAAATCCAAAGAATTAAGATGGGGTTCGAAAACTTTTTCATATGACTGTAGCATCCTGTAGTTTCTACAGATTTTCTGCTTACATATTCATGTCTTGCTCCATCCAATCATTACTGCATTCTACTGGATTGGGACATCTAGACTTTTTAGTCCAGTAAAGTAAACTGATGTGAGCTTGAGATAATACTTTAAGATGTGGTAGATCACCCTGGTGGAAGTAGGCATTTGAGAAAGGATAGTATTATAGTCATAAAGGCACATACACATGGTTAGCAACAATATTTTGGTGTACGGTGTCATTCAAATTATAGTCAACTGGAATGAGGAAGCCTAATATTTCCAAGAAAACATTCCACCGCTACCACACTACCACCATTATCCTGAACAGACACTTTCAGGCTGGATCAAATAATTTGTGCTGTTTAGACAAAATTCTGAGCCTACTATCCACATGAATTCTGAATCATTCTAACCTTTAATCATACAGTTTTCGTAATCACATGCCCAGTGTAGCCTTATCTTCCTGTTCTTAGCTGATGGAATTTCAGCTCTGTGCTGCTTTTGCTGCAGTACATCTGCTTCAAGATCTGCTGTAACACATTGTGAAATAGTCTTATAAACGACACCTACTCAGAGACATGTTGAGTATTTCTAGCCTTTCTGTTATCATGAACAAATAATCTGGCAACCCCTCCCCCAATCCTTTCTTATAGGGGACACCTTGTTATTCTGTTACATGAAATCAAATACAGTTTATTAATAAAGCAAATTTAAAACAGAAAACTGCTGCACCAAAGTAATCAAAAGTAGAACTATGACATAAAAACACTGACAAAATCTATATAAACAAAGACAGTACAATTTGGTCTTCAAACCTGAAAGCTTAGAACATAGCAACTTCCAAGCAATCACAAGACAAAAACTTTATTCAGGGTCTCCAGGAAAAAGATGCATATTTAAATGGAATTTAAATGTCAGAAACATGGGAACACTTCTGACAAATAAAGGTAACTTATTCCAGAGTTTTGGAGCAGCCACTGAAAAACCTCAATTATCATTTCCTATGTGGCGAGAATGAGAGAAATTAAGATGATGATCCATGTGTCCTGAAGGAAGAATACTAGATGACTAGATCTGCTTTAAAATAAAAAAGGCATTTTAAACATTATCCTGAACCTGACGGGCAGCCAATGAGTTGAGGCCAAGATTGGAGTAATATGTTCCCTCTTGCGGGAACGTGATAACAACCTTGCAGCTGAATTTTGAAGCAGCAGATGATAGGAAAGCCTGACATATTAGCAGAATGCCCATCCTAAACACAGACACATCACACAGAGGGCATGCTGCATCATGTTGTGACATTCCCAATACCAATTCAGTCTTGGAAGATACAAAATCTAGTTACTAGTAATCACTATGCTTCTTGTGCCTATAAAGTCATTCAGCTATGGGGAGTAGCTTTTACTAACTGAAGTGCTTAATGAAAGGAAAGCAGAATTATTGCACAGTATTTTATTTCAACCAGATATTGATTGCTTTGGAATATGACAATGCTGTTAATGAAATGTACTGAAATACTGCATATAAAGAATGAATGAGATATGAAAATCTTGTCAAAATGCAGTAAATGCGGAAGACAGTTTGTATAATTCATACAAACATATTAACATTATCAAATGAGCACCATAACATGTTAAATTAATGAAATGAATAATATTTACATTCTTGTTTAATTGGTCTTAATTATACCAGTCATCTTTATTATAACTTTACCAGCTAAACACCAGGTTTAACCTTAAGAGCCCCACTGTTGAGTACAAATGTTATTTATTCAAATGTGGCTAGTATTAGGCTTTTTGGAGTTAGTAGATAAAGTCATACCTTATTGAAGGGGTGCACAGTCAGGACAGTTATGAAATTAAGATGTATAAGTATTTACAGAATATGTAATTGAACTGTTGTGATTGGCTAGGTGTCCCACAAAATTCATGCTGTAACTATAGTGCCAAGGTATTCTCCCTTTCACCAAGATTATAATTGCTGGTTACTTCTGGGCATGTGCTTTCTGAGCTTTATCCTTGTCTGTGCTGGAAAATTGAAAACAATAATACAAATAATAAAAAAAAGTTGCTCTTCAATTGTCGGCTGTAAAGAACACAGCAGGAATTGATTTTGATTGTAAAGCTTAAATTTAAAATATATTTCAACGAGTCTCTAGGTAAAACCATAATAATGTGTTTATTTTTAGAGACTATTTCAGATATTGTTTATTACATATTACATGTGAAATGCCACCCTAGTGCAAAACTTGCGACCCTCTGTGATAGTGTCTTTACCTCTTTAGCATTATGTTTACGCCCAGAAAAATGGGC
This sequence comes from Polypterus bichir lapradei, assembly GCA_026402145.1. Classification (NCBI taxonomy): domain Eukaryota; kingdom Metazoa; phylum Chordata; class Cladistia; order Polypteriformes; family Polypteridae; genus Polypterus; species Polypterus bichir. The sequence continues at coordinate 18,432,438 of JANRMT010062857.1, read as the reverse complement.
CTAAAGTACTGAATTTTTTTTAAAAACAGAAAATGTTACTATATATAAGAGAAACATATAAATATCAAAATATCACATAAGGACATTTATGGCCATTATGAGTCTACTGCTGTACTGATGCAGATTTAGTATATGTGCTTCATGTGATACGTTTTGAAACAGTCACCAGCACCCATAGCCACTGATCGAGCTGATGTCCAAAGATTATTTTTGTAATTTTTTTTTCTGTTGCTTGCTCATGGCAGGGCCTGACCCCCATGATCGACGGCACTCATTGTATTATTATTAATTTCCACATGTCCCTGACATAAACATTAGCAGTTGCTTCATTATAACTAGTGCTTAGCAGGAAGACGTCTTTCTTGTTCTCCACTTGCTGGCAATCATTTTGTCTTTCTGCCACATAGCAGTTGCACCATACTGCTTGACACATTCACATGACTTAAGTCACCAGGTATATCATGGCAGTTAGGCTGTACAATACTGTAGGCGTCAGTTTTCCTTTTAAGTAAAATACCAAGCCGTTCAGGTGAGGCATAGAAACTGTTCATCTTTATATAGTAACCTTGGTAGAGCAACAAAAGAGTTTGCCAGTGACAGCACATATTACGTAGCAATGCCTTATTTACTGTACTTGTCATCTCACTTGGTCCATCTATTGGTGTAAAGTATCAAGTTACAGACATACCCGGAGCTTGCTTCACACAGATGATGTGGGTGTGCTTCAGTCTCCTGTTACTACAGAGCATAGTTAGTAAACCAGTCCAGTAACTGAAAAAGCATTATTCCAGATTTTTCCATTTTTAAGTGCAAATTTCAACTTGCATACAAAATCATCTTATGAATGACTGTAGGAATGGAATTCATATATAAATAGGCATATATATATATATATATATATATATATATATGCATGTTACTGCTTCTAACAAGCACCCGTGGTGGATGTTTTCCGACTTGCAGACCAACCACACGTGTTACCTGGTAGGTAACCACCCATACAATCAGATTGTGATTCAGACTTCGAATGCTATACATGTGTGTATATATACACACACCTGAATACATATATTCATATACATACACACAACAGAAATAAATATATACACATACACACAAATTTTATATAATACAAGTTAACATGCTCACAAGGGGTTTAATTCTCTAACATCCTTGAACTCACTGCCTGCAACTGACAACCAGCAAATAGCAATGATGCCACATTCACCCTGGTTTCTTCTCTTCATTCTAAATTTACATGAATGTTTTGATTTTTATATCTTTACTGTGTATAATTACTAACTTGAAGTTGCCTTTTTCAAAGGACAAATAGTGTGTACAAAAAAATAAATATCATAGGTCTGCTTTGATTGCCAATTTAAGCGTAATGCAATAGCAAAGAATGAGCTTAATAGCAGCAGTTAAATACTCATATTATTGGGTCATTAATGAAGGGGAAATGCATCGTTAGTGTGTTTATTGATAACTGCTATTGACTTTTGAAGTGAATGTGTTAATTTCATTTAGAATTTATTTTAGGCATAAAATGTCCATAAAGTGTGGAACTCAGGAACACAAAGTTTTTTCTCAATTGAAGCCAATGGTGATTCAATCTTTGAAATATAAGAATTTGTCTGGACAGGGTTTATTCAGGAATGCATTAAGCTAATAAAAAGGGTAAAGAAGAAGGGAAAGACTACAAAATTTTGGTGTCACCCAGGAGGGGGAGGAAGAATCACCAGGCAGAAGTTTTAAAGCTGTGTGTCTCTTCTCTCCTTAGTGTGCACCTGTCCACAGAGGACTAGCCACCACTGTGCATGCCTCATAAATAGGACCTACAGACATTTTACTGGCTTTGCAAGTGACCCATGAGGTGATCTACAGGGGAGACAGAAAGAAAGATGAAGAGGACGATAAGGAACAACCTTCCTTCACTTGATCAGCAGTCTCACAATGAGAGTGCTCCTAGAATATTACCAATAGTACACTACTTTTCCTATTCACAGCTACAAAATGAAATTTCTCCAAACCTTTTACTGCTTCAGAGTGCATCCCAACAACAATGTTCAGTATATATTCAGGCAGATAGATGTGTAATTCAGCACTCGTAAAGCATTCTGAGATGAGGTTCCATGTGGATTACTAAACAATTTTATTTTAGACCGCTAGGTGGCAATAATGGCACTCAGTGAAATGCAGTGCATGCATGAAACCAAGAATGGAATCTTCGATTTTTATAAAACTACTCCTTACTTGACATATTCTTTGAAATGAACCTGGCCATATACACCCCAAGTTCTTCAATGTCATTTTCCTAAATTATTTTCTCTTCTTGTCTGTGCCTTATATTGAGGAAGGAATCTTCAGAAAATGCTACTGATAATAGTTATTAATGCAGAAAAGCCATACAAATATATTTTAAGATTTTTTTCACCATTGTTTCTGTAAGTCTACATATGTCTGAAATTTAAAGAAGTGCATGTTTAGTGGGTGTTATGAATGCCTATCCATAACCCCATTCAGACGTGAAAACATAAGAACATGCTTTGTTTGCATATGTATTAAACTAGCCCCAGCACTCATTAAAATCTTTCTTGAATTCAAAGTCAATTAAATCTTTGGTCGTAACCAATCTGATTGTATAACACATTCGATTTAGCGGTCACCAATTTACAAAGACAATACGACCCTCAGATAATATGCATTAAAGGTTTGCTATAAAGCACATCATAAATACACAGATAGTATTTAATAATGCACAATATAAAAACAAAGCTGTTATTTATTAGAATTAACTACACAATCAAATACAGAAACTGAACCTATTAGTGAATTTCAGAATAACAGTTCTGCATACTGTATAAGCCATTTTATCAGATTAAAGATGATAAACTGTGGTTTAAATGCAATTTTTACACATTTGAATTACTTATGAATTTTTTAAAAAGGATGTGTATGCTATTTTGCATATGTTATTGTAGATCTCCATATGCCAATGATATCATATTTGGCAGCCAGGAATATAAAGCTGCTGGAAAATGCAAACAAACCACAGAAACCATGAGCCAAATTTGTGCTTTGCCAATACTTTTTAGTTGTTCAAACATACCTCCAATAAAAAAAAAATCATTAGTGGCAAATGAAAGAAATGAGCAAACACTGTTAATTGATGGCTTATATTGTTTTGGAAAATAAGCTATGAATTTAAAATATTACATGTTTTATAAATTAACTGATATGGGGGGGGGGGGGGGGGGGTTCTTTTCAGTGAAACTGCACTGCCGTAGCCAGCAGATGGCACCTTTAGTACTCCTAGGAAAAACAAAACTTGAAGCACAAGTTGAGAAAAGTCCAAAATATTCATAAAATATTTTTTTAACTAACACACTAAGAGCAAAGAACATAAGAAACCAAACTGGTCACTTTTACTGTAATGATTAAATATTAATGCTGCAGGCACTAAATTAAACATACGAACTTACTTATAGGTAAAATAATTGAGACTAACATGACCATGTATTCATAATGAAAGAAAATTATTTTTACTCCATCCTATTTTCACTATAATTGCTCACATTTAAATTTACGTAGAGTGAGGAAGCCATTCCTGTCACTAATGAAGTTAACAAGCGGGACACAGCCTGCTTGGGGCAAATGTACAAACAAAAGAACATTGTGCTGTCACACTCATTTCTGCTTCACTGAAAGCAAAAATCATCTCCTACATGTGACCTTCATACAGGAATCTAACTAAGGCTTAAAGAGAATAACTCAAACTTCAACAGAAGGAGGACATGAGAGAATCCTGTGTCAGGATAGTGGGAGTGTGACTGACATAACAACTTAATAAGTGTCTAATAATTCTGCCTTACTAATACCTGCAAAACTGTCTATGGGCAAGATAGCAATATCACAGATCTCAGAGTTATACAACAAAGAAATAGTTCTTTGCATCATAATCCTCTGGTTTCTGTGTTTGTTACAATTTTGCACCTATACATACCTTTAAATCTTCATTTAGTTTAATCAATAGCCTCTCATGTGGAAACCATTTTAAAGCTTCTTGGAAAATCAACACAACTAACACAGTCAGCCATTTGGATTTGGGGATTTATGATTCATGGATTCACCTATTTGCATTTTTGTCATCAAAAATTAAATGGAACTGAATTCACTAGTTTTACAATATACGCATAAGGCTACAAATGAAAAGAAACTAAAAATGTCAGAAATTAATAAAATCTATGCAATATGAATAATTTTTATTGTTTGCCACCATAAATATACGTACAGATTTACTACAATAAGCTACATTTTGTAAAATGTTACAATTCACTACAGAACTACAGTACTATACACTTTATCTGAGGGAAGCCATGCATCTTTGTCTCTGTAGCCAGCCTCACATATGTGGTTTGCAAATGCAGTGATCATTCATTCTCACGTTTCCCACAATGTTTTTGCATCTTATTTAGTGCACGGGTCCAAAACATACTGTTTCTTGTAGTATTGGAAGTGGTCCCAGTAGACAGAAGAAAGTGAGGATCCAACAAGAAAAGGCTATATTATAGGATATGTTTCATATTGTGAAGTCAGTATTAACTGCAACGTAATGAGTAATATAGCATTAACTGAGAGTTAGCCTACGTTATTGAATTTATTCACAGGTTTTTGCATTCATTGGGGGTCGTGTTTTCCTAATTGCCTAAAATATTCCCCCTCTGATCGAATGATTTTGCGGCTTCATCACAGAATTCTAGAATATCAGTGAAACATGATTTGTCTCTCTTTCTCTTTACCTTACATCCATGTTGTCCACAGAAACCCAAACCTTATATATGCTGCTCAATCTTTCCTTTAATAATTGCTTCCATATATTTACCAGTGATATACCATAAAGTAACTTGCCTATAATTACCAGAAGAGACTCAAACACCTTTTTATATGACAGAACATTGTTTTCAACTTTCCCATTTAGCATTTATAGATGTTAAAATGACTAGCTTCCTGAAGCACTCTTGGATTAATGTCAGCTGTCCTTGGTCATTTTTTCAATTTCAGCCATTTTAACAAAAGAAGACCACTTTGCTCTACACTCCCCAAAACATTTCATATATGGTTCATCCAGCTTTTAACAACTTTTTCACATGTTAAAATGTAAGAAAACTATCAATAGAGAGCATTTATTTGCTATATTTCTCCTTGGTATTCCTCATACACTTTACTACCACTTTAACCATTATTTTATTATTCAAATACTGAAAGAACTACTTACGGTCAACTTTTGCATTTTTAACAATATTCTCTTTAACTGCCTTTTGCTATTTCCAACTTTTTAATTGTAGATCTGACATGCTTACAGAAATTAAAGAAAATGTCACTGACCGAAAAACACAATATAGGTTAAGGTTTCTTCTATCTACAGTAACTTTAAAAAGTAACAATATGAAAGAATGATTTATAAATTCTGAAATATTTCTTGAACTAGAAGAAACTCACATTTACTTACTTTATTAGACATAAGTAGATGTCCCCATGTACCCTTAGAACAATGACAATTCATAGGGCTTTGACTTAAAAAAGGAATTAAAAATTGTGACATGAGCATGTCAGCCCATTTCAATTCTAATGTGCCCCATAATTGTTGAAAATTGTTCAATTCATCTTACAGATGCTCAGATATCCCAAGATCTACTGACTGGAAACCTCACTAAATGAAGGTAAACTCCCTGTCATGTTAGTGAACTCATTACCTGAATTTTCTAGCTCGGTGGAATAAAACATTTGCTTAAAAACAGGTACACACATGAAGGGATACACCTGACTAACAAACATGTCGCTCTAGTCCTATCAAGAGAACAAATGCATGCAACAAACCACAAAAACACTCTGTACCATTAAGTTACCATCATCAATCTACATTATTGTTACCTCTAGCAAGTTAACTCCAAAGATCTAAGTGTGTTTTGATCTTGCTCCTTCTGACGTTATCGTGAATCAGCAGGAGCTAGAATTCAGCAGGCCAGGCAATGTCTTTACAATCCCACAAAATACAGCATTTGTGTTACTTGGAGAACAACACCATTCAGCTTCTTTCTTGCTAACCATAGTGTAGCTAACTTCAGTTATGGACTGTTGAGGCCCAATTCAAGCGTTTAACCTTTTTTTGGCCAAATGTTTCTTGGTTGCTGGCTTGTACTGTTAGAAGTCTTGTGTGAAAACAGGGTTTCTAAAACTTATAAACTAATGGCAATGGGTTTAGTGTCTAATGCCATGCTACATTCAAAACCATTTTCATCATGCCCTTTTTCCAACAGTACAACACGTGTAAACCACTGGTGCTTTATGCCAAACTGTCTTTCTATATAGTGGCAGATGCGCAGTCAGGAAAACCTAACAAAGTACCAGTCAGTATATGCATGTATTTTATTTAAAAAATTTTCTAGGACTTAGCACAATCCTATAATATTTGTATGTGTGCACATACAGTAATACTGGAAAGATGCAAAATAGTCTGAATGGTGTTTTACATCAGCTTTGTTAATGTCTAGAATTTGCATTCAGTGCTATAAAAACAACATACTAACTAAACAGAAAACATTCATCAATGTTTTACTGATATACTAAATATAGTTAGATGAAAAAAACACAAGACTCTTGTTTCTCTCTTTTTGTTTTTTTTTTTTAAACTGTGCAAAAGTGAGTAACAGTGGTTGTGTTCTTCTCCAAAGGGTATGGCACAGAATACAAACTGTACATACACAGACCTCTTTCTTTAAAAACATAGATGACAATTGTGTTATGTTTATTATTTGATTACAGTCCACACATTAATCTCTAGAATGGCCTATATAAAAAAAATAACTGAGACAATAAAGATTCAGATATCTGTCAGCTCACTTTACTTGAAAGTTTAAATTTCTTTAATTTGTTCATTATCTAAGCAAATTTCAAATTAAACTTTAGCTTTACTTAGTTCAAGATAATTGAAGGCAGGGGATTCTCTGTGTTGTAAATCAAATTGATCTCACAGGCCCACAGTTCTGCATCAGGAGGCAAGAATATGTAACCGATGTACTGCGGCCGCCCTCTGACTCTAAATTCATACCAAACGGTTGTGTCACAGCTTTATAAGGAACTATCAAAAACAACAGGATGAGGGAACTTCTTACAAAGGCTAATTGGAAGACCTTTGCTTCCACACCTTTACAGAATTTATTTAATCCTCATAAAAAAGCAGGAAATAGGTAAGCTAATTGGTAGTGAAATACACAAGGAAGTCTTAAAAAACTGAACATAGAAAAAGGGATTTCACTATTCCAAACGTGGCTATAAATCAAACAAGATAATGGATGTGCTTTATTAAAGCGTTTAGTTTCTTTTAGATCTGTCACCCAGTACCTATAAATACAACTGGAATCAGTGAACATTTTGGTATAACATTAAAAATATATAGTATATGGGAACTTAGTATTTATGATCAATTATAAATGATATTATACTTTAAAACCTGGCATTTTAAAGAAATGGGCTGGTTAATAATTTCTGTGGAAGTTTGAGTTAATTAAACCGATTCTGCCCAAGGCAATATATTTATGGCTGATAGTAGAACATTTTAATTCTGTCCAGCTTAACTTTAAAATTAAATAAATGAGAAGTGTGAAAAACTATTTCCTTCTCAGAACCAGAGCAGATAATATAAGGTAATGGTATATCACAGTTCATGCATCAGACAGCTGCATAATTTACAACGGAGCAGAATTACAGATGACTCTGAAGTCCTTTCTCCTGTCTGTGATCCCACACGGGCCATTGATGGTAGAGACTGCCTCCAAAGTCATTTAAAATTTTGAAAGGCTGCCTGTGCCAGGCTCATGCTAAAACATAATTCTTTCAAAGAGACACAGAAAAACAATACAGGAAACAAAACAACTGCTTTCCTTTTATGCTCCATTTGTATGTCAAATTTTCTAATTTGCCTATGAATTTAAAACCACAGTTACAGCAAAGAGATCCTTGCACAGAGTTAAAACTGTAATACAGCAGTGTGGCACTTTATTATTAAGCTTTCAAAAAACAGTGTAGCTGATGACTTGGAGAATCCAGAAAATGTACCTTTTTTCAAGATGTTAATTAGGTGATTCTCACTGTAACATGCAGAGAATAAGGAAGTGACAGATTGTTATTCTGTAACCATTCTGTTTTAGTGTACAGATCACACACGTTACTCTGTATGGATGAAATGAAACAGGCAGCTGAGGCTCTGCTGCTGTTCCTTACTCATTAAATAAACATAGAGGGTATGAAAAAGTATATATTCAAGTCTTCTCCAACAACTGTATTTGTTACAATATTCAATTACAAAATACTATACTGTAATTACCATTAAAATCAGTCTGTGGTTGAAGTACTACTGTAGTTCACAGCTGAAAGGGGTGAGCGAGAAAGCAACAGTGAAAGTACTACAAAACTAAAATATTACAAATGTTTTGACTGTGCTTCCCATAACCAATGCAAGGACAAAGTAAGAAAAAAAAGACAACATTCTTAGTTCAAATAATTTTAGACTGGATACCCCAACAGTCTCTTTTCTTTCCCACAAAATAATATGTTGTGTTTTCTTTTAATATATACTCACAACTTTGTTTTTAATTAATCAAAGTAAAAAATTAGCATTACATAAAATACTAAACAATGTATGATTTTACAATGTGATTAGATTTTGAACAGCAGTAAAGTTTAATTTTATATTAGATACTCTGTAAATTGTTTTGTTTCAACCAAATTAATTATTACAGGAAGTTACCAGAGATGAAAAAAAAAAAAACTCATTAAACATTTATGAAGTACCAGAGCTAAACCATGCATCAAGCTGACCTGTAAAGAAAATAAAGCGACTGCCTGAAATTAAAACACAGTCATTATTCACATTTCTGTAAATCACATTTTTTTTCTGAGGAAAATATACAGTATGCAAAGGCAACAGAAACTACACCAAAACAAATAAAAATGTGTGAAAATTAACTGACAGACAAACCCAGAAATTAAATGTCAAGGTAGGGATATCAGCAGATTTTTCAAACTGAGGATCAATGTGTATTTGTGTGTGTGTGTGTGTTTACCCTGCGATGGACTGGTGCCCCCATCCATGCATTGTTCCTACCTTCCTCTCAATGATTGCCAGGATAGGCTCCAGCTTCCCCATAGTTCTGCTCTGGATAAGTGGGTTAGGAAGATGTATGAATGGAAGGTCTGGATGTACCTTTTTTTCCAGATAGAGTACCCTTTACAAAAGTTGGATAATGCTCAAATGGAAAGAATCAACTCAGGAAGTAAAAATGAACAAAAGAATTTTGCTAATTAAACTTATTGTACATTTCATTTACTGTCAAAGAAGTGTCACTTTTAGGTAAAAGTAGATTTAAAAATGTAAATAGCATCATACATTCTTTATTAGTCAAAGGCATAACATAACTCCTGAACTCTTGAATTCTAGTACCTGTATTTGTTTTTGCTGAACAGAATGGAGAGTAACAGTGCTTGTGATTACTAGCAAGACATCAAGCTGCAATATATCACTAAAGGTGAATTCTTTAAATAAACAATTTTATTGTCCATGCTTAAAGTAACACGGACTTCTGTTTTCACTAGAGATGCATGTCATCTGTCCAGGCATAGTTCTCTCATGGCTGCTCTCAGACCACTGTGTACTAAATCAGTGTCAGAAGCCTTCTAGCTTCTCTGCAAGAGTCTGGAGTGAAAAATCAATGCTAACAGCTCAAGCTCCCAAGGCTTCACAGATATTGATGTTTTGGGAGCCAAGAGCCTGGATCATTTATGGAAATCAGCTAGAGCACAAGTTTTTGGTGAGTAATCACAGTTTGCTGTTCCTTTACTCTTAAAGAAAGTGTGACAAGCAAGGTGCTGCTTGAAAGGACATGCAAGTCTAAGCAGCCAAACAAGACAGGCCTATTACTGACAGAGCACGCTTGATCGGTAGAGCCCTAATCTCCAAGCACTTGCTTGAAAGTCAATACACAGTATGGTGGTTCCCCCTGAAACCACATCAATGAGGGCCAAAACCATGCACTCCATTATTTAACTTATTGACACACTGCTGCTATGGAATGTTTGTGAAGATTATATAGATACATACACACACACAAACATACATCCATTCATATATATATATATATATATATATATATATATATATTCTTCCTATACAGTCATTCTGGTGTGTGTTCATGTATATTTATCTACGCTCTTACCTATTTACCTATTTATGTATTTATTTATTTAAAGAGCTTCAATAAAAAACTAAATTTCCACCTTGGAGACAAAGTTTGTTTGTCTGTATCTATCTGGCTTAAGAATACAGTACAAAATGCTCAAAATAAAAGCATATGGACATGGCTTACCACAACAAAAATGCCCATGAAAGTTCAATATTGCTATAGAATTTGAAAAATGTTCATATTTGTCTCAGATTTTAATTGAACAGTCAAACTGCATACTGCTAAAACAATTTCAGAATGGTTTCTGTAATTATAACAAGAAGCAAGGATCATGAACACAATATTTATCTAGATTATTAGATTAAAGGTTCCCTTTTTGGTTAGTGGTTAACACATATACACACAAATAAGTGCATTCCTGCACTTTAACTAAATTATACACTTATTAAACACAAGGACGCAATATTAAAAGTGCTACAACAAAAATAGTATGTAATGTTGACACAAGAAAATTAATTATTGATTAAAACATACTCTATGCAGACCTGTGCAAACAGAAGCAACCATTCTGCGACATTGACCTAGGATCAAATCCTAAATCATGTAAGTTACTGATACTGTACTATAAGTACAAATTTAAATTCTCAAAATGCAGTACACTGCCTACATCAAATGCTTTGCAAATATTATAAAATTAAAGTATTTAAATCTGTATCGTATACAGCTCCTTTAAAAACTACTTCTGTGACAAAGCAATTCAATTAATGTAAAGTCTAAAGTAACACCAAACATCTAGGAGACAAGGAAGTGACAAGGGAAGATGAAAGAATAATGAGAGAGAGAATGCAAAAAAACAAACAAATAAATAAATAATCAAAGTAAGACATGAAAAACACTGTAGAATGGAAAGTAACAATAAAAAGCATTCAGTCCAAAACCAGGAGCAGTTTGCAGAAAAGGAACTGGTTGCACTTGGTGTCTTTATAGAGTGTACCTTTTTATATTTTTGCTGTCTTTTAGGCGAGAGGCTCTTTATACTTGTCGGAGAATCGCCATAAAACATATCCTCATCATCTGCTTCCTAGGAGAACAAAAAAAAAAAAAAAAAAAAAAAAAAAAAATAAAAAAAAAATATTCAACCCTATGTTTACAGCAATGAAAGCCACAATGAAAGAAACTTAATATATTATCCTTTTGGCCTTTTGACAAATTTTCAGTACAGAAAAAATGTATGCAGCAGGTCTAGAACATTAAGTGTACTTTAAATAAAAAAATCATATACAGAAAATGGAGCTTATATGTACTAAGTTTAATGTCAAATAATACAGCAATATGTGAGTATTTTGACCAAACCATAAAACGTTTTTAAAAATGAATTCTATTACAGATCACTCAGCACATTTGAATTTCAAGATATATTTATTTATCCTAATGGTGAGCACATGATCACTGATTTCACTATTCAGTGTCTGCCATAAAAATGACCTTCTGTGACGGAATTCATAATAGCAAGACCACACATTTTAATAGCACACAATGTCTACTTGTGTTAAGTGTATGGTTGAGCAATAGCAGTTATCAATGAGCAAATAAAAGGTAAAATGAAGTGTGTAAATGAAAAAGGTAAAAGTGAGGCGTGTAAATGACATGCTGCTGAAATATGAAAAGAAAATCAAACAAGCTTTCCTCACACTCTGCACATATTCTAACAGCCTCACGCTACATTTCTTATCACAAAGCTGAAACAAAGAACTGATATTAAGTTAGGGAGAGATGTTTTCATATCATGGAAACTGACATGTACTCAGGGAGATGATGCAGCAAAAAAAAAAAAAAAAAAAAAAGAAAATCTGAAAGTACACCAAGTTTTCAGTACAGTAAGGAAATACCCCCTAAAGAGATTATAATTCATCTGCAGGTCACTGAATACAGAGCAGCAATCACAGTCTCCCACAACTCCTTAACTTTCACTTGTATTATAATATGGAAACTAAATATTGTTAGTTTTTCTGAAAATAATAATAAAAAAAAAAATCTGTTGAGCCAAAATGAAAACAACATTCTACAATTCATTCATTTTTTCAAATGTACATGTATCATCAAAGGGTTATTAGGAGGTCGATGTGTACATAATGCTCACTCATACATCACCAATTAGAAGCCTTTAAAAATCAAATAGGTCTGGAACTGGAGTACCCAGAGAGAACAACATGCTGAACTCAACATGTCAGTGTTCTGCAGAATCTTCCAAGTTCATAATGAATAATAAAAAAGGGAAATATTTCACAAAGTTTCACCTGTTTATGGTGGGTTTAGGTTAAGGCACTCATAGCACAAACTGTTGTCAACATCTGAATATTGTAATTTTTGCCCATTCACCATTTGAAAATTTGGAATTTTGACAATGACCATCTTTTATTTGACTGAATTATAGTTGAAGTAATGAGAAATCACTGACTTTCTGAAGTCGGACCAGTATGGCTTTGGCCCAGTCTTTTGGGCCCTGATCTTGCTACAGAAGAATTATGTACTATGAAACTATTACCACCATTTGATCTAAAGCTTCACTTTGGTCTTGTCAGAGTAAAAATTTACTTTCACTAGTTAAAGTGCCTAATCCATCCTTTTCAACAATCAATACCTGAAATGTGATGTATTTTCAACTCTGGCAATAACTCTACTTTGCCATTCTCCTACAAAAGCCATTTTTTAAAATTCACCAGCAGTTATCATATGTCTAGTTACATACATGTCAGTCAAGATAGACTAATTCCTTTAATAGCCTTTAAATGCCAATAGAGTCTTGCCAGAAAATTGGTGATGCCATGTTATACAAAGCTTCATGTCCCGGTGTACCTTATCTATTTATCTTTAATGATCTCTGTACACTGGGGGATTTTCAGGATAGTGGGAAATGTCTTATACTATCAACTCAATGGTCACTTTTAACAGTTTTATCCAATATTTGCATTAAGTTTATCTACAGAATTTCTTTGCTTTTATAATGTATTTTGTATTACAAGATGTATCAGCTAATTAGGAGACGTAAGTGTTAAGCATACTTAACCTATATTTATAAGAATTCAAATTAATCAATTTAAATTCTAAACAGATAAATCACTGAAGCAAGATCTACAACTCATAAAATAGTTGTGTACTGTGTCGCTGATTTACTGCTTAACAAGGTTAAATAATAGATGGGTGATAGCTATAGGTCTCTAAATTCAGACAAGACACACATCCTATTAGTGAGTGGAAATCCTGCAAACTGCTTACGATACAGCAAACTATAAACTCTGAAATCTTGAAATTATACATTTATCGTGTTCTTATTTGACCAATAGTTTTACTCAATCAACTCTGAATTTAGGTATTGGCTCTGTCACTCCCCCATCCATTAGTTACAACATAAACACATTTACATTTGCTTTACTAATGTAAACTATGGAGTATTTATTCGATTTACACCTCTATATCTTACAGAACACATTAATTTTTCTTCTTTTTAAATAAAATGTACTATGATCACAACATAAGAGCCATCATATCCTTTCTCCGTGACAGACAAAAGCACTAAATCATAATGTGATACCACCATAGTTATGAAAGTACTCCCAAAGAGTGTGAGTACACCACAGTGTATATATTTTTTTCAACACCTAAAACAAGTTACTTTACTCTTCTGTTATATATATATATATATATATATATATATATATACTCAGCAAAAAAAGAAACGTCCCTTTTTCAGGACTGTGTATTTCAACAGTAATGTTTTAAAAATCCAAATAACTTTACAGATCTTCATTGTAAATTGTTTAAACAATGTTTTCCATGCATGTTCAATTGACCATAATCAATTAATTAACATGCACCTGTGGAATGGTCGTTAAGACCTTAACAGCTTACAGAAAGTAGGCATTTAAGGTCACAGTTCTAAAAAACGCAGGACACTAAAGAGACTTGTCTACCGACTGTGAAAAACACCCAAAGAAAGATGCCCAGGGTCCCTGCTCATCTGCGTGAACGTGCATTAGGCATGCTGCAGGGAGGCATGAGGACTGCTGATGTGGATAGGGCAATAAATTACCATGTCCGCACTGTGAGACGCCTAAGACAGCGCTACAGGGAGACAGGAAGGACAGCTGATCATCCTCGCAGTTGAAGACCACGTGTAACAACACCTGCACAGGATCGGTACATCCGAATATCACACCTGCGTGACAGGTACAGGATGGCCACAACAACTGCCCGAGTCACACCAGGAACACACAATCCCTCCATCAGTGCTCAGACTGTCCGCAATAGGCTGAGAGAGGCTGGACTGAGGGCTTGCAGGCCTGTTGTAAGGCAGGTCCTTACCAGACATCACCAGCAACAACGCCGCCTATGGGCACAAACCCACCTTCGCTGGACCAGACAGGAGTGGCAAAAAGTGCGTGAGTTTCTGCATGACAGCAATTTCAGTGTTCTGCCATGGCCAGCGAAGAGCCCAGATCTCAATCCCATTGAGCACGTCTGGGACCTGTTGGATCGCAGGGTGAGGGCTAGGGGGCTAGGGCCATTCCCCCCAGAAATGTCCAGGAACTTGCAGGTGCATTGGTAGAAGAGTGGGGTAACATCTCACAGCAAGAACTGACAAATCTGGTCCAGTCCATGAGGAGGAGATGCACTGCAGTACTTCAAGCAGCTGGTGGCCACACCAGATACTGACTGGTACTTTTGATTTTGAGCCTCCCTTCATTCAGGGACACATTGTGAAACATTTTTAGTTTATGTCTTATGGTGTTGACTCTTTTAGTGTTCATACAAATATTTACACATTAAGTCTACTGAAAGTAAAAACAGTTGAAAGTCAGAGGACGTTTCTTTTTTTGCTGAGTATATATATAATAGGACTATTACGGCTAAACTCTACCAACAGGAATGCAGCATAAGAAAAAAATAACATTTATTGAGATTGGTCTGGTGCAAGTGTGGGCGAGTTCTTGAGTATGTGACAAAGAATTGAATACATGATTTAGAAAACAGATAGATGAAGGTGTGACAATCTGAACCAAGTGGGAAGGAGAGAGACAGAGAGAAGGTTTGAAAGCTGAAACACAAAAAAATTGAATTGCTTGTACTTTGCAAATCATGCACAAAGCAATGAACGTAGGACTTGTGCGCTGTAAATTCTGTCAGCCTCAATTAGACTCTACTTACAAAGTGACATCAATGCATGGACACTGGAACAAAATGCAAAGCATTTTAATGGAAGCAGCACAAATTAGCTTACAAGCTTGCACTGGCTGAAGACTTTCTCTTACTTTGACACATCTTCTGATAAACTCAGTCTACTGATGATCCTAGTCAAGAAGTGGAAAAGTACCTTAAATTCTAAAAAACTCAAAAAAATGAATGCAGTAGAAATACTGCATTGTTATAATGTGAATTTCACTGAGAAAAAGAATCTCTACATTTCTAAGCAATACAGATGCAATCATTCGTCATCCCAAATCCTGACTATTTTTAATAATAAAGCACACCTGATGATTAGTCGGTTAAGTAACAGCTTCAGACTACAGCTGTCTGTGCAGTTTTCAAATGAAATTCAGAAGCAGTAGAGAAAACCTCCAGAGTGACAAAACATATAAAATGTAATTTGAAACACAGCCACAGGAGGTAATTGATCTGTTTCTTTTCTTTCCTTTACTAAGTTCACATGCTAAAAATATACCATCCAAGATCCTATCATTTGGCCCATCAAATTTATTGGATCAAGCATCTGAAACCATGTCAAAGAATAACACTTTAGGACAAAGGACAACCTCAGCTGGTCAGTGCAAAATGTTTAACATCCATATTTATTTAAGGATGTGCCTAATACATTTTCAGGTGGCAAAAAATTTGATTAGCAAAGAACTAATCAAGATCAAGAGTTTAGAGAGAAGTGGTTCAAATGAAAAGCAAACAATTTCAAAGGAAAAAAACAGTCACTGAAAGAATCTTCAGTGGTATTAAATACTATATTCTTAAACCTGTGTAATCCAATTAAAAGCCAAAAGGACCTGATATCATTGTAATATAGCTGACAGAATAATCACAGCACTTCAGAAAATATATTTTTATGATGTTGAAAAGGAAATGCTGAAATAGTTGTACTTTACAGTATTTCACTTTTCATTAGATCTATAAAGAATAATTTTTTTCTCAAATATGTGCAGTCATTTTATCCCTTCTTAGTTCACAGAAATACAATAACTAATACTGTTTAGCTTGATAGATTAGCACTAGAAAACATTAATGGGTAATGATGTCATGAAATGAGACCTAAATAAGAGTTTCCTCTAAACAATAATTTAACAATAAAATGAATAATGAAGCTTGCTGTATACATAAAAAATATACACAACTAATGATTGCCAGGAAAACAATCCTAAAGTGCCTCAGCAGAAAGTGATATTTAGAAGCTGCAATGTTAAAATGAAAAGCACAAGGAAGCGGACATTTGAGGTTAAAATGGTTACATAATGGAAAAAGTAATGCTAATTGCTAGGCATAATTTACAGTGTCTGATTAGCCTGTGGATTAAATGAAAACACGGCAGACAATACACAGCTACTTTTCAAGGTGGCGAGAGGTAAGAATTAAAATGTATTGATGATCATGGTGACAACAACAACAGAAGCCAACAAGTACAGTACTTGAAGGTTTGCACAATAGCTTGTTGCATATCCACATTCTTTCAGATGGATGCATATATTGTTGAAAGCAAGTAAATACATACATAAATACACATATACATAAATCTTCAGTGACACATCCAACTCAAATATAGTGCTGCAGATGTGCAGTTTTGAATTCTATCAGACATGAGCAAGTGCCTCAGAGTTAGGAAATGTGAAATGCTTTGATTTGACACATCAGTATGAATCAGTCTCCTCAGACATATAAATCATGAAATACTAAAACATAAGCATTTTGACATCTGAGTGCCTGGACAGTTGCTGTAATAGTTATAAGCAGCTAAACCTCATTCATGCATAGTTTACCATTCAAAGCACTTATTTATGGACATAATTGGAATTTTCTTTGCTAAGATTTATTTTGATTCTTCTGTCTAGTATTTGTGTAATCACTGTACTATAACCTTTATGTTAAATAAAGAACCAAATTCAATAAGTCAATACATATACTTACCTGGAACAGAAAGGAAATTGAATGTAAGCAATATTTGATTTGGAGTAAATTTTAACTATTTAAAAAGAAGGTATAACTAAAAACAGTTAACGATACAAGTGACAGAATCGTGACATAACAGCTATTGTATGTCTATAAAATAACAATCGACAAATACAAATTGTACCAGTATCAGACATTGCGCCCAGTTCTTGTGAAAGTAGAATCTGTTTTTTTGGTTTGACAGTTCAAATTTCAGTTGCCATGTCAAAGAAATAAGGCTTATGAAAACATACATCTCGTTACAATAACTTTGAAGAACTCCACAGATCACTGATTTAATATGCAAACAATAAAGGGGTCTTTCACAGTCTGTATGACATGACAGTAGATTGCCAGAGGCTTCATTTTAAAAAATGTATAATCCTCAACAAAGCAAAAACTATTATTCAGACTACATTAAAACATTAATCACATCAATTTGAAGGACCTAGATTTTATTTATTTATATATATATCATCTTTAATAGTTTAAATACTCTTACCCTCTGCTTTAACATGCTCTTCATTTCTTTTATTCCTTGTTTTGCATGGTTTTTTGCCTATGCCAAAAATGCAAATAATTCAGATGTTACAAACATGATGTAACTGCTTTCAAAAACATAAAACAAAAGTAAAAATAATACGTAATGAAGTACAAATTACACAAAAAAGGTAAATTGATTTGTTGACGTTCCATTTTATACATAATATAATTCCTGAAATAATTAATGACACTTACAAATTTGTATGCCGTTTTTACAGCTGGACTTGCTTTGGTAACCGCTGTGTTAATCAATGCACCTCCTTTCTATTTTGGGGAGAAAACAATATTAAAAATAAACAGTAAAAAGGAATGCAAATCTGTACACAGCCCATTCCATCATTTTAACATTTATTTCATAGGTAAATAAGAATGTATCAATGATGGTTAAGAACAAATAGATCATTAAATGTTTGAAAAGTACAATTCCAATTATACATTCATATATCTGATTTTCAAACCTGCTTACAAAGTTATAAATTTAAGTAGCGGTCATACAGACAAAAAAAAAAAATATTGTTATTGTTGTTGCTGCTACTGTTATTGTAGTATAGATGCCATGTTTAAAAAAATGCATAAAAAATAAAGTGCCATCATTTTCTCATCTCATAAGCAATAACCTAATATACATGACATGTATGTAATACTTTTAATTTGGACACATGTAAAGCTCCATTGTGAACATGTGCTACCAACTGGGCTAACCATAATTAAAATCTAAGCTTGCAAAGAATGAACATAACATACAGAACCATCCAACTATTTCAAAATACTTTTCTGCTAATGGCTTAATCATATTTGCTTAAGGACACATTCGATTGTGTGACCTTGGAATGGAGTATCTAGAAAATATTAATAATGAGTTTAATTTAGCTCATACAATAACTTAATATGGCATGCAACACATCTCCAAATGTTGATGAAGTATTTTATCTCAGTTTAGAAAATATGATAGCCAGAACTGACTATTCTAAATCAAATGCTTAAAAAAAAATTGTTTGCACCATTTCAAAATATAAAAGCTATTTTTGGGTTAAGCAGAGTAAAGGGTAAAAGGGAGATTATAAGAGTAGTGCCAAATGACACATTAACTAAAGCAATGCATTGTACTATTTTTAAATTATTATTCTGGAAAAATTATGCATACCAAAAAAAAAACCTCTTTTACTGCAATGGTTTCTCCATAATATCAATGCTTTTACAGCTGTCAATTGGATCCAACAAAAAAGAAATGCACCAAGTGTTTAGCTGCTGGTAGAGAAACTCAAACAGCAATATTGCAGATAAGTACAGAAAGTAATACATATTTTTCGAAAGGCTCACTTGTTATTTCTTTGTGAGAGTTAATGCTGTTTGCCAATCAATGAAATTGTGTTATGTTGTATGAAATTGTAACAGCAACAGATAAATGTCAAGTGTAGTGTCTGACCAGAACTGTGAGTACATGAAGAAAGTCGAGAGAATTTCACATATCTTGGATGCTAGTACATACCTTCCTTTAAAATATATACAAATTAGATACTACTATGCATGATCTAACCTTATTGGTTATTCACCACAACACATGCCGACTAAATGCAATCACTGAGGTCCACATGCTTAAATGGAAAGCAACACTGAGACTATAAGGTCCACCATGTTATAATCAATGCTGTAAATAACCTTCACAAATTTATCGGTGTCATGAAATCAAAATATATGTTTCCCAAATTTCAAACAAAACAAAAGTAAATATTTAGTTTTCTTGTATATTGCTGTAGGTCTGTGGCACACAGTAACTGCTTTGACTCACATAAGAGCCAAAATATGTACTTTAGTGGAAAAGTGTGAGCTTTTGTCACCCACACATAGAATTAAATGATTTAACAATCAATAATACTGTGATCAATTTTGGCATATATAAAATCACTGCAACATTCTCATGTCCAGAATAATAAGAGTACTCAGCTCAGTTAAAATGAACAAAAAGTAAAATGAATATGTGTATACATACATATATGTATTTCATATTAAGAACCCTATTCATGAGCAAATTTTGTTAGCATAAACAGAACAGGATCATGGATTATCTGCCAAAAGTATTACTTTAAGAAACAGTGTGAAAGTAAGCCTCTAGGTTTCCTTACCTTAACCGTATGGAGCCACTGTTGATAAGATTTATTATTTGCTACAAAGAGAAGGGATGAAAAAATGTATTAATAAAATATACTAGCTGTGCTACCCATCCAAGATGGGTTGAAATCTAAGTAATCAACACAGACCTCAGCATTAACATTTTCAGTGCACCATGCTTTGCGTATGTCTCTGTAATATGCCATGTGGAATGGGATTTGTAAAAGCAGTGTTCAGGTTTGTGATGTGCCATTTATTGGAATCACAAATGCAATGCATTTTATTACTAAAAATGTTTGTGATCTGCCATCTTTTGGAATGATAGAGGCATAACAACTGGATGGGGACACGGACAAACACAGAGATACTTACTCTTTTATTAAGGTGGATAAAAATAAATAGTTAAGTTGGTGTGAAAGAATACAGTTGCTAACATTGTTTGAGAGACCTCCTCTAGTTTCTCCTTTCAAAGTACACAGTTCACTATAAAAATGTCAATTTACATTTTTCTCATAACCAATTTAAAAAAATACTTGTTCCAAAAAGTATAAGAAATTGTGTTGAAAGTGTGGCAGCTGAAACGCTGGTCTTCAAACTGTTACCAGTTAACTGCTTAAAACTGAATTTACCTGAAAACACATGCATCACATGGACATATAAAAAATAACAGTCACAAAATTAAAATAGATGTACAAAAGGGAAGTGTGAAATCAACAGGAAAAAAAATGTTACAGGGCAAAAAAAAAAAAAAAATTACAAAAAATACTTGCCTCCACAAAATCCC
>JANRMT010062857.1:18369750-18411551 GCA_026402145.1 Polypterus bichir lapradei | reverse complement strand
AAAAAAAAAAAAAAAATTACAAAAAATACTTGCCTCCACAAAATCCCCCCTCATTGATTTCCTCTTCAAACACATCCGTGAAACCCCTTCCAGCATTTAACTTTGCAAGTCGGCCGTCAATAAACTATGGGAATAAATAATAGGCCAAGTTATAAAACATTTAAAGTAGACTTTAATCCTACCTGTTCCAAAACAGAGCAAAAAATGGAGTGTGACTGAGTGTAGTTTAAAATCTTATAATTGAATACATCTGTAGACCGACATATTAGGCCAGCAAGCTCATATTAAGTGCTAAGGAAATCTAATTTCCTCTGTGATCATACAGAAGGCATAAAACTCCCAGTAAATTACAACAGGATTTGCTACTTTTATTACTGGGATTACAATCAACTAGATATTAGCTGAGGTAGTATTGAAGAAGACAAATAGAATGTGTAATGTTAGTGTATGACAAAGTTTTCCCTTTATTAAAAATACATGCACTCTTTAATTACACACATTGCAGTTTTTCATAAGGTTGAGATTTAACCCAAATGTTTTTTGAAAAGTAATAATTGTGGCTGCTATAGATGAGAGTTTTTTACAGCAAGATGATCTGGACAACACATGTCTATATCTGTATTACTTTCAAAACACTGGTGTGGCACTGAAAATTAAATAACATTTTGCCTAAATTTCAGATAAAATTTTCTTTAAAACAGTTACAAAACTGTAAACCATCCAGCCCAAAATGATTACTTAATTTATTCTAAGCAAATTTAAAACAAAACTAATTACTCTTGATGAATTCCCCAACTACCTGTATAAAGAGGAATAAAAGGCAAGTAAATGACATCAGTGGCTATAAAGTAATTCACTAGAATGGTTTATGATAATATTATCACACATAAAATGATCATGATTAAAAACAAGACGGATACTGAAAACACTGGAAAATGTGGCAGTAAAATTATTTTTAAAAACTTATAAGTGGCTTGATAATGTCATTTTGTAATGAATAATTAAATTTTTAAGCAAATATAAATGGTAAATTCACTAAATAGGTTTTAATCGAGGCATGGTTAATGATGTACATAAAATGTGTTCAATTTAATCTAATTACTAGGTCAAGTAGTAGACAGTATGGATATTTATGGGGAAAAAACATATACCTGGACTTTTTTTTTTCAAGCAGGAAAATATGCTCTAATACATCAAAAATTATATATTTGTATCAAACGCTTAAGAATTCTCCCTAAATTTTCGTACAGAGGCAAATTACATTTATCTCTTCCGATTACTGTTATCAGATGCTGAACAAGTCAAACTTCACCCGTCTTTCTCCACAGATGATCTGCATGCATGCCATAGAAGTAGACCGTATGACACTACTATATGTTCTTTGACATGTAGTGTATATGTACAGTATATGATGTATTCAATTTTTGATACTGTGTTTATTGACATTTTCTGTTTGTTGCTGTTATTGTATTCATGTCATTAATTTCAGGGAGACAAACAAGTAAAAAATTTCTTTGCACCGGACAGATGTGAAAAACCTGAACTTGAATCACTAGTTTATAAAGATCTGAAATTCATTTACTAATGACAATCGTGGTTGAGAACTGCTACAGATGAGCATGAAAGCACAAAGTCAGAAACTGACACACAGCTTTCATATTTTTCCTTACTTTAGATTTAAAGAAGTCTTACACTGCTTTGCTAAATTCTGACTTTAGCATGAATATTTTTCAGGAACTTATTTAACTGGTTAATTTCTAATGGTTGACAAAAATAACAAATTTTCTGTTCCTGGTGTAAATGTGTTGTAATCCTTTTCCTCCTTTCCTCATCGTCAAAAATTCACCACATTCAATATAAGTGATCAGTTTCAAAACGATGTGAAACTGAATGCAGAAAGAGTTGTAAATAGAGCTTAACTCAGCATTAATATGAATTACTATTATTAACTTGCCACTAATGAACACATCTTGTCCAGTAAACAGCAGAAGCTACTATGATCCACTAGAATCCATTCATTATCGACCCCGCTATATCCTAACTACAGGGTCATGGGGGTCTGCTGGAGCCAATCACAGCCAACACAGGGCGCAAGACAGGAAACAAACCCCGGGCAGGGTGCCAGCCCACTGCAGGGAACACACACCAAATACACACTAGGGACAATTTAGGATGATCTACTAGAATGCCACAGAAAATTATTTGGCCACTTCCTCATTTCTTACATTCTAACGCTGTTTTCTTATCTTCAACCAAAATCTATTATTTGATAAAAGGCATCTGAGTAAACAAGCAACTTTTTTATAAACATATATTATTTATTAAATTAACAAAGTCTTAGCACCAAAAGACTCTGTGTGAAAAAGTAATTGTCCTCTTGAACTTTGTAACTGTTTAGCGGCAATGGCTGCAACCAAATACATCCTGTAAATTAATGTGTTATTCACAAAAACATAAGTCTAAAATTATAAAATGAATACATAGAATATATTTAACTTGGAGTAACATAACATTCTCAAACCAGCATAATTCAGTTCCTTTGTGTTTGTGTGTGTGTGTGTGTGTGTGTGTGTGTGTGTGTGTGTAGTTAGGGTGACGTCTATCTATGCACCATTTGGTACTAGGAAGAAATCAAGCCTGAATACAGTGGGTGCCTGCCCATTGCAGTAGTTTGCTCTGTAACGGAATAAATATATAACTTATGTTTAAATTTAATAAAATAAATTAAATAAAAGATCACCATGCCTTCCACAGAGACAAACAGCACTTACAAATATACATCCCTTCAGTTTTATGAGGTTTCTACTATTTTGATTCAGAATGATGTTTAAATGGGGCAATACTGACATTCTTAGAGAATTAAAACTGAAGAAAATTAAATGCATATAAAATGAGATAATATGTTGTCACTTCACATTATGCACAAGAAAGGTAATGTGAGGAAAAACTACAAAATTATGGCATTGAAATTAAAACAAGAAAAACAACTTTTTTTGTGTAAAATCTTAACTGAAAAGCATTGTCAAACTGCTATAGTACTGTTAAAGCCTTTGAAGTTCAAAGCACCCTCTCCCACCAAAACACATTTCAGATTAAATCTCAAAAGTTACACCCTTAATTGTTACAGAAACAAAGCTGTCCAATATATTTATAAATGTAAACTCCTACCAACTCTGATATTACCCATACATATGCTTAAAATCAAACATATACAGTATAAGCTCCTTCCCTGAAGCTGCTTGAAAATAAGGTCTACCACTGTTCTGATATATACCACTAATAAAAACAAGCATTTTAATACAGTAAATAACTCTGCAATGCTTTCTACACTAGCACTACTGCTAGTCCAATGCCTAAGATGTAAAATTACATTTCTGTATACAAAGACAAGAGTCAAACATGGACTAATATTTAATTATGTAAGTTCTCTTTGCCCACACCATGTACGTAAATTGTTAAGAATCCCCACAGGCTTCTGAATGCAAAGGCAGTCATATGAAGCTATTATTAAAAATTATAAATATTAATTGCTCAGTGTCGGATGGCAGTGCAGCACTGGTGTGACTCTATCTTTATTTAATGTTATTAATGTACAAATACATACAAAAAATTCTAAAACATCGCTGTCACTTTTGCTTGCTGAATTTTGCCATTAGCTTTCAGATACCGATGCTACAACTGGAAAAAAAATGTATTATTTAATATAATGAATTAAATTCTGTCAATATAGAAGCTGACAAAAATTATTCAGCAATAATGAAGAAACAGCTTCATACTGAGTAACAACAAAGTGAATAAGCATGACAGGAAGCATCTTGTTACTGAATGCCAACATTGCTCTTTTGGCAGATTTCCTATTTATTTCAAGCCGGCTTGTTTCCAAGTAGATGTGGTTCATGGTCAGAGCAATACTGAATCACTGGACTATTTCACTGAAAGTAGCAGAAGATAAAAGCATCCAGAGCTACTGCATATTTGGGGGAAAAAAGCCTTTGAACAGCACGTCACTATCTTTTTCTGGGAATGTTATTAATTTATTACTTGTGAGAGACTAGGGCTTGATTAATTGTCTCTTTTTTTCTTAGGGAGAAAGAAAAATTATCAGCAGTTAATTCAGATTGTAAATTGTAGCTGTCAATAAAAATGATAGAAAATAAGTAAAAGCTTGCCAAATACGAACAGTTTATATTTCTTAGTCTAAGATAGTGGCATTTGCTGGCTTAAAGACAGAAAAGGTTTGCTAGATTGCTACTTAATTAAAAGGGAAAGATGTCCACTGTCCTTTCAGCGCTACAGTATTATTTTCAATTGTGAATGGACTCTTTTAAAGAAAGTAAAAGCAGAAGGGGTAGTTTAAGGAGGGCCCAGAGCATACACATTTTTTCAGTAATCAAAATTAAAATTCATAAAAATATAAAAATAGTGATCCCATTTTTTTCAGAGCCTTAAATTAATTTTAACTGCATTTACATTTATATGGTTAGCAGATGCTTTTATCTAAAGTGACTTATAAAAGAGGTCAACATGATCAAGTAAACATCAATCTTTGGGGCTGTTTGAGTACAAGTGTTTCAGGACAACGTGACAAAATTGAAGAGCTCAAAACAAAATACAAGTGAGTTACAATTCCAAGATTACAAAATCTATCAGTAACACAGAAATTCAGCAAACAAGTTCTTCAAATGGCTTCTTAAATACATTGGGGGAGTCAGAATTCCGAATGAGATGAGCAGCGCAGCTCATTACACCAGCTAGAAGCTACACATGAAATGTGCCTGCATTGCGATTTCATGCCACGTAGATGTGGCATCGCCAGATGCTGTTCAATAGCAGACCTGAGTGGGTGACAAGAAGCATCACAAGTGCCTCCATATATACCGTATAGTGGTGCTGACCTGTAGACTACTCTGTAGGCAAGCATCAAGGATTACAACGTGATACAGGGACCTAATGTAATGATCTGAAAAGATGAGTTTCATGTGCCCACTTTCGACTATTTAAATACCAGACGTACACCACTGTATTCTGAATCTTCTGCAACGGCTTGGTGACACATGCCAGTACTTTTGCTAGCAGAGAGTTACAGTATAGATGTGAAAAGAACAAAGCCTGGACCAGATGTGATTTTACGAGAAATATATGTTTTTCATTTAAGTGAAAACTTTACTGTGCAAGTAGAATTAACAACATTCACTTTTAAGTAATCAACATCTATTTTACCTGTTTGAAAAGCTGAAGATTGACAGCCTTTTCAAGGAACGTCTTCATTGTGGTGGACCGATGATTTACAAAACTTTCTTCACAAAATGTAATAGGCTGTCCCTGGAGGAAGAAAAAAGAGAAACTAAACCTTGTCTAAAAATTTCCCAGTAAAGATGAGCAGGCAAATACATAGTGGAAGCTAAAGCAGGCCATGATGTATGGATAAGGGAATTTTAAATGCAAAATTAAATTAGTATGTGATTAAATCAACAAGTATCTATTCTTCAGTTAAAGTAACAGTAAAATGAAGTAATTTCAACAGATGCTGTAAACGTTTCAACAGATTCCAAGACTGTGGAAACAAGACACATGCTAAATTACACAAAAAACACATTTCAAGTATTTGTTTGGATACAGTAGGTGTATGCAAAACGATGCAATCATACATAATCTCAAAATTTTAACAGAAATCAGAAATAACACCGGATATGCAATTCGTAAAAAGAGGCCCTATACATGTAACAACAGTAACAAGTTATATGTTTAAATATTGCTGAAGGAGAGCTTCATAGGGGTATTAGATTGATGTAAATCTGTTCCTACATCTTCACTAAAAAAATATGTAAAAAGGAGTCACTTTTAGTCTGCCTCCCACACCTCATTTCTCATTCTACCCCCATGTCGACGCTGAAGACTTCAACTTACTATGACTGAAATGTAAAAACTTACAGCTTACAGAAGAAAAAAAATTGCACACTGGTGAAAATTTCTTTGAAGACAGTGTATAGTGTTTGCGCTACGTATCCTCTTTTAATGTACAATTTTTGAAATAGAATAATAGTTAATAAATGAAACAAATGAATTAAAACAAATATTTCTCCTTTAATATATAGAAATGATATTATAAACAGATCTTATAAGTAGAGTTGGAAATTCTACAAAAGCACTATCATAATCACCTTAAGTGTGAAAAGGAGAGCAAAAATTAAATCATTACATGTAATTAATTCAAAACAGGAATGTATCATAAGCATGAGAACAGCTCATTTCAAGGAATATACAACTACAACTATAATATACTCCCACCAGAATAATTGTAATTGCAATAATTTGTAATATTATCAGTTAGTATGACAGCATAAAAAAATTTAGATGGCTCCTGGAAGGTGTGTAAATTAACAAGAACATAATATGTAAATGGTGCGAAGGCAGCACCATAACATCAAACAAGAATTGGCATCCAACTAATTTGAGGCAGCAATGCAACACATTTGACCACCCCACCTTCTCAACTCTATGTTATTTGGCAGTATTTTATATAAGAATGTCAGGACAGAAATACTTATTTAATATCAATTGTTAATTTTGGTAATCATTATAAAAATGTCACTTTACAATATACAATTTACCATTTTTCTTTATAATTTTAAATATTAGATTATAAAAAATATGAAACATATTCAAAGTGTATCCTACCAAACTCCATTTTATGAGAAAAAAATCAATTATGGTTAATAAAAAATATATATTTCAAGCCATTAATAAAAAGACAATACAGTAAATATATTTTGAAGTATCAATAAATCACTTGCATGTAGAGTGACCCACTGTACAGTTAATTTGTCTCAAAAGGTTGTATTGCTTTATTCTTAATTACCTGATTGGTATAATTTAAACCTACAAAAGAGCAACCAGAGTAAGTAATTCAAAGCCTTTAGCAAATATCTCTTTAACAAAGGCAAACAAGTAGATTATGAGCACTTGTGATTACAACTATACTCAGCAAAAAAAGAAACGTCCCTTTTTCAGGACTGTGTATTTCAACAATAATGTTTTAAAAATCCAAATAACTTTACAGATCTTCATTGTAAATTGTTTAAACAATGTTTTCCATGCATGTTCAATTAACCATAATCAATTAATTAACATGCACCTGTGGAATGGTCGTTAAGACCTTAACAGCTTACAGAAAGTAGGCATTTAAGGTCACAGTTCTAAAAACGCAGGACACTAAAGAGACTTGTCTACCGACTGTAAAAAACACCCAAAGAAAGATGCCCAGGGTCCCTGCTCATCTGCGTGAACGTGCATTAGGCATGCTGCAGGGAGGCATGAGGACTGCTGATGTGGCTAGGGCAATAAATTGCCATGTCCACACTGTGAGACGCCTAAGACAGTGCTCTACAGGGAGACAGGAAGGACAGCTGATCATCCTCGCAGTGGAAGACCACGTGTAACAACACCTGCACAGGATCGGTACATCCGAATATCACACCTGCGTGACAGGTACAGGATGGCCACAACAACTGCCCGAGTCACACCAGGAACACACAATCCCTCCATCAGTGCTCAGACTGTCCACAATAGGCTGAGAGAGGCTGGACTGAGGGCTTGGAGGCCTGTTGTAAGGCAGGTCCTTACCAGACATCACCAGCAACAACGCCGCCTATGGGCACAAACCCACCTTCGCTGAACCAGACAGGAGTGGCAAAAAGTGCGTGAGTTTCTGCATGACAGCAATGTCAGTGTTCTGCCATGGCCAGCGAAGAGCCCAGATCTCAATCCCATTGAGCACGTCTGGGACCTGTTGGATCGCAGGGTGAGGGCTAGGGCCATTCCCCCCAGAAATGTCCAGGAACTTGCAGGTGCCTTGGTGGAAGAGTGGGGTAACATCTCACAGCAAGAACTGACAAATCTGGTCCAGTCCATGAGGAGGAGATGCACTGCAGTACATCAAGCAGCTGGTGGCCACACCAGATACTGACTGGTACTTTTGATTTTGAGCCTCCCTTCATTCAGGGACACATTGTGAAACATTTTTAGTTTATGTCTTATGGTGTTGACTCTTTTAGTGTTCATACAAATATTTACACATTAAGTCTACTGAAAGTAAAAACAGTTGAAAGTCAGAGGACGTTTCTTTTTTTGCTGAGTATAGTACGGTGAAATTTTAAAATAACACAACTCTATTTTCTTCTAAAATTTCAGATTTCTAGGGAATTATGTAAAAATCCTCCTTAACAGAGCGTGTTAATGGCACAAACCAACTCTGGATAAAGATCGAGTCATTGTTGGGTACACGGTACTACACTCATTCTAAAAGGGCCAATTTAGAGTAGCCATTTACCCTAACTAAGGTAACATATTACTATTAGATAAAAATGCCTTCTTTTTCTTTTCAAAGAAATATATAATCTTGAATTTTACTTTAAAGATCACACTGAGAAATTTCTGTCTGGTTTTTGAGAGAGCATAGGATCAGCTTTGGCATGTGTTCTCTAAGATATCCATGTTTTTGGTAAACACTGCCATTGTTATACTTTTAGGTTTAGGAGTAAATTATGATTGTATTAACTACAGCATTCTTTTCTACGGGATGAATATTTAAATGGACTATGATACATGGTACTTGGGTGGCTTACTTGACACTTATTAAATTACTTTCAAATTGCACAGAAGGTTTGGTCCCAAGACCACTCTGTGTATTCCTCTTGGGCATCATTATGAAAAGTAATAACTTTTGCTCATATGCTGATGACAGCAAACTTCTTCCAGTAAATGTTTCAGAAAAGGAATAAAGAGAAACAACTGATGAGTGAAGATTTTGTCTTTAATAAATGAATAACAAAACATTTAACTCAACAGACTTAAATTTTAGTTTGGCTGACTTGGGGGTTATCTCTGATGCATATTTAGCCTCGGTCACCATGTTTCCATACATTGCAAAAGCTGTTTTCTGCAGGTCAAACATACTGAAAGTAGGGTGGCTTCTTAATTTGCACTATCATGAAAAGCTAGTATATTTACTTGTTTCGAGCAGAACTGACTATTATAATGCCAAATGACCGGTCTGTCCAGAGTGCCCATTTATAACTGTACATCAAATTAATACATGACAGCAAAAATCAAAAAAGCACAAAATCGTGTAAAAGTGAATCAAATATGAGCTTGATTGTCTTCTTCATTTATATATATATAAAAATATAATTGTCTAGGAGAATTAGCGAAAGCAAATTTTTTTACAGAGAACTTTTTTTTCTGGGCACTGTTTACACTCTTAATTTGTTTAATGTACAGTATAATGTAAAGTATATTCAATGTTTTTGAATAAATGCATATAATTAATTTATTATTACTAATAATATTAAATGTTAA
This sequence comes from Polypterus bichir lapradei, assembly GCA_026402145.1. Lineage (NCBI taxonomy): Eukaryota > Metazoa > Chordata > Cladistia > Polypteriformes > Polypteridae > Polypterus > Polypterus bichir. Next base: position 18,402,194 of record JANRMT010062857.1, on the reverse strand, counting down.
GCAAATCGTTTTTCAAATGTCTTTAATACATAGGGTTATGAAACAAAAGAAACTTTGATATTGGTACATACAGTACAATGAAAAATTACTTTTGACTGGAAATCATTGACTAGTGCCATGACAAATAAAAATCACATAACACAATATATTTTTTCTAATCACGTAGTGAAGAACTACAGTACTTCAGGTTGAATTTTTGATTAAATACTGAGGGGAAAAAACATTTCTTTGATTTTGAAAACAGCAAGGTGGTAATCTACTCTTCTTTTGGCATAGGTATATTCTACGTAACATTCTGTAGGTCAACATGACTAAAAACCATAAGTAAATAATATGTATCGTACAAAATTTCAGTGCTAATCAGTTACTTAAAATACTACCTGGAGGCATGAAAGCAACTACTATACTGAAAGTAACAAAATGTGCAATATGAACTTCTTTAAAATTAATATTCAGTTATTTAAGGCTAACAAGATGCAGGCCTCCTGTCTATAGGATGAATTAAGATTAAACAGTGACTGGGCAGCTGTATATACTATCAGAATGAAAAAAGAAACTCATCTAAATATTCACAGAAGTCTGAAACAAAAATAACATAATACAAAAATATAAAAAACAACAAATGAAGATAACTTCAAGGTAAAAAGCAGATAGAATGCTTGAAAAAGAAAACCTAAACATATTCCATCTGCCAGGAAATCAGTATGGCATTCATATGTGGGAAATTACAAGACTGTTTTAGGAGAGAACAGGTGGCAATGTTCAAACCAGCATGGGTTGTGCAACTGAAGCCTGAAGAATAAGTAAAACGCATATTACATGTTTGAAAAGTCTACAGATCAAGCTTTTTTCCTTTTTACATTTTTTGCCTGGTTCAAGCATAAAAAATTGAAAGCCCCTTAATTATATATTGGTTTGAAGAACAGAAAAAAGAAAAAATGGCTTTAATGAAAAGGAATGCATTATGGCTTGAAATTAATACAAAAAATTAAGTAGAAAGAGAGAGGAAAACTAGGGCAGCTTAATTAGGAGTAGAGCAATAAGGTAACTGGCTTTCTTAAGCCAATCTACATACAGCATACCCCGTTATTTAAACAGCAGAGCCTTGTTTTAAAGTAGTTGAATTTTTTTCCCCCACAGAAAATTAAATACTGCTTTGTTAAGTCATTCACAGATTCCTTTTTCCTTTTAACATATGCCCACAACCAAAAAGACTATTTTTATAAAAGCAAAAATGGAGAAATGTGATTCTAGACAAAAACATAAACTGGGATACTAAAAAATACTGACATCCCCACATACAATATTTACTGTTTAATACATAAAATGTTTTTGTAACTTAATGAATAAAGCTTGCATTAAACACTGAAACTGATGCACCAAACATTCTGCAGAATCTTCAATATTTTTTGCATATAAAATATATCTTTCTACTTTGTTGCCTTTGTAGCACATAGAAAAGCTTAGCAACTCAAATCGTCCTCGATAAAGTGGCCAAGGCAGTAGCCAAGCTGCTACTTTTAGCATAACAAATGAAAAATGTGTAATTGTGGTTAAAATACAAAAGATGCAATGGTGTCCAGACTATTTTGGTATTCTAAAGCTTTTGAATATTTAAGGAAACAGACCAAAAGTCATAATTTAATCATGAAGGTATGTGGTGACACTCACTAAAGCCTATATTGGGCAGTCAGTTCAACAACATTTTTAGATAACAGATCTTTACAATATTCAACCTCACAAACAACTAATTACATTATGTGTCTCTACTGGTGATAGATCAGTGCTAAAATTTTAACTTCGCTATTGAAACTAGCTTTGGCAGCTTAGTACTGGTACCAAAAGGTTCCTAAGAAAATAAGGTAACTACAAAGTCCTCCCGTCCCCATCTTACAGCATCCACCTTGGTGTGCTGCACCATCACACTGCACTACTTACTGCTTCCCCTCTTGATAGCATAAAGTGTGCCTTGAAGCAAGAGGCCTTTGACGAGTTGTTCCCCATGAAATCTGGATAGCATTGAAGTAATTTTGAAGGGTGTCCAGTGAAGTCTCAATCATGTCCCGAATGAAGTCTCGATTGTGTCTAAGCACGTGGTTTTGTAAAGCTGCCTGCAACTGTAAGCACATTGGCTACTCAACCGAGTGTTGAGGGGAGGGTTTGAGTGGAAAGCTGACAAACACTCCAGGTACCCAAAATCGTAAAATGCTAGTACCATACCATGTTAAATTTTGGGTTTTGTGGTACTTTTTCAGTACAGGTGTACCACACAACCCTACTCTATAAATGGTTAATAGCACTATAATGATAGTGAAATATTTTTTGCTGAGCTTCCATTTTCACAGAAGAAATGCGCTTTTTAGTTACTTGAGTCATTCTTTGTTTCAAGTTTTTTTTTTTTTTTTACACATTATATAATTTTGTGCCTTTTACTTATTAAAATTCAGTTTCATTTTGGGCACATTGCTAATATTAACATTAAATTTGTCATTTGACCTGTTGTGCTGTATACCAGCAAGAAACAGTAAGCCAAATGTTAGCCCAGTGAGATTAACATGTTTCACAAGTAAACTAATGGAAGCAATTATTAATAAAAAGCCTGAACATCACATGTTAAAGAAAGAAGTACTAACAAAGAGCCAGCTTGGGTTCAGATGGTGGATTGTGCTTTACTAATAAGCTTGAATTCCATGAACAAACAAGAGAAACATATGATCAGATAGGTGCATATATTACTTGCCTTGATTTTCAGAAGGCTTTTGGTAAATCTCACATGAGAGGCTACTGATCAAACTAAAAGAAATGGGAATTCAGGATGCTGTGTGTAGGTAGGTACAAAATTGGCTTAAATACAAGGAGAAAAGGGCTATGATCAGAGATTTTTTCCCCCTGAATTAGATTAGGTGGTTTTAAAAGAGGTGTACCTCAAGGATCAGTGCTGGGGCCACTACATAAACAATCTGGATAAGAATATAAACAACAGGCTGCTTAAGCCTACTGATGATGCCAAACCAGGTGGAAGGGAAGACAACATAGAATCAGCAGAATTGTTATAGAGGGACCTAGACTACATACAGGCTTGGGCAGATATGTGGCCTATGAAATTTAATGGACGTAAACATGAAGTATCACATGTTGGAAGTAAAAAACGTTACATTGGAATATACAATGTGAGAAGCTTAAAATACACTTTATAAGAAGGAGTTGTATTGGAGTGTTCACTTTTTACATCAAGACATTTTATAGAGGATGTTAGGTTACATATCACAATTTTTAAAGTACAGGCCTCGCCTGGACTACTGCATGCAGTTTTGGTGTCCATATTACACAAAACGTCCAGAAAAGACTGACTAGGCAAATTTCTGTACTGAAAGATATGAGCTACACCGAACAAACTTGACTTTTCAGTTGAAACATACTGAGAGTAAGAGGTGACATGACTGAAATGTTTAAGATTATTAAGGAAATTAATACAATGGACCCAGCTGTTACTTTAAAATAAATTCTGCAAAACATGGGAATACTTAGGGAAACCTGTTAAGGTCAAAATTTGTTTCTTTATAAAATTAACTATAGACAAGCAGTGTGGCAGAGAGTACAACTTTAAGGACCTTTAAATATCGACTTAATATTATTTTGGACGATCTCGGTGAATAGGATGGATAAGCTTGGTGGACTGAATGGTCTGTTCTTGTCAAAAATGTTCTAATGTTCAAACACATTCCATTTTGTGTTACTAGAGAGTGATGATAGCATCCCATTTCAAAATACAATTTTCAGCTTGCCTGGAAAAATTAAAAGAAGAGTATTTAAAGGTGAAATGTTACGCATTGTTCATTCACCTATCTATACTCAGAACTTGCTCTGGCCATCATAAGCAAAAAGCTAAAAAATGAATATAGTCTCTAAGGCAACTGTCCATTTCTTTTAAGTGACAAACTTTAGTTGCTTGTTTCTAAGTTTTCAAAAAATCGGCAAAAACTTTTCAGGAAGCAAGGCTTTTCAAAAAAATTGTTGTGCAGTGTTATTGCTCATAATATTTACATTTTCTTTTATTGTCCCAATACTTGTCTAAATTGTTTTGTAGGTAAGCTTGGTTATAGTAAATACAACAAAGTTTTGTTTGGCTGAACTTAAGAATGAAGTTTCTAACTTTCTTCCCTTTTAATTTGTCCATATATTCAACTGCTTTACCCACTTTCTCCATTCCAGGTCATGTGTCACCATGTTTTGAAATATTTATCTGTAAATCATCTCTAATCCAAATCAGAAGTTTTATTGCAAATAGATTATTTTCCCAGTTGCTACATTTCTGTTTTACATTTTCATTCTTTGTCATTGGCAGATTTTATTTTCGGAAGAGCAATCTGTATTGTTGTCCACATATTGATCTGGCAATATTTTACACTGGATGCCCTTTCTGACGTAACCCTCCACATTTATCCTGCCTTGGGACCGGTGCATTGTGTCTTTGTGGATTTAGAGAAAGCATATGTCAGAGTGCCAAGAGACGAGTTGTGATGCTGTATGAGGAAGTCAGGAGTGGCAGAGATGTATGTAAGAGTGGGTACAGGATATGTACAAGGGAAGTGGGATAGTGGTGAGGTCTGCGGTAGGAGTAATGGATGCATTTAAGGGGTGGAGGGATTTCATCAGGGATCAGCTTTGAGCCCTTTCTTATTTGCAACAGTGATGGACACGATTGTCCTGTTCCCCATGGGTGTGCTGACCGTGGTGAAAGTTGCACCATGTTCCTTGACTTTGCAAAAGGTCAGGGGCTGCAAATGGCTGGATCCTGGTTTCAGTGCCCTGAGCCGCATCATTAGACTTGGTACTCCAATACTGGTGGTGCAGTGAAAGAGATCGATCACATCCTCATTGGCAGACGCTGGAGGATCTACAGATACTGTATGCCCAGTTTGTCAATTTTGACCACAGACCTGTTGTTGCTAGTCTGAAGATCAAGCTTACAGTAGGTCCAGTAGGTTAGCACCTACTAGGAAAATGAGGCTGAACCTGGCCTGACTCTTAGATAAGGCTCTTTCTGTTGAGTTTGCAAGCAGTTTGTGTGAGGAACTTACGGATTTGAGTGCGACTGTGATCCTATTGTGATGTGGGAGACCTTCCATGACAAGACCCTGAAGGTTGCTAAGGGTTGTGTTGGTGTTACCAGTGTTCCCAGAAGGAGGTGTTTCATCTTGCAGGGCACTCTGAATATCATTGACAGGAGTCGCAGTGCACAGCTTGAGGCCAGCTCCAGTTTGTACCGGGAACTGAGGACAGCAGCAAGGGCTCTGAGGGCAGATAAGGAGGCATTTGTTAGAGGAATCTGTGAGCAAGTGACACACCATCCATGGTCTAGTGCCCCACGTCCTGATTACAGAGGAATCGAAGCATTACGAAAAATCCAAATCTGTGTCTTCACAGAGACTATATCAGAGTAGCTAATTGAACACTCCTTACATATGACAATGCAGTTGTGACCTGCTGGGCTGGCTACTTTGAGCAGCTGTTTAAAGCTGATCCTCCAGCTAGGATGCTGGATATCTTGGTCCAATCTTCTTGAGGCCGATCTTCCAATTAGCTGTGAACCACTCAGACTCACTGAGATTGCACAGGCGGTAAACCAGCTGAAGGTAGGGAAGGCTGCAGGGATCTGTGATATCCGGGGTGAACTTCTCCAAGCTAGTGGTAAGGCTGTCCTCCTGGCATTGCAAACAATCTTTACTTCCATTTGGTAGATTGGAGTCATCCCAACTGACTGGAAAGCAGGACTTGTCATCCTTCTCTGGAAAGGGAAGGGTGATCGCCTGGATTGCAGCAACTATGGTGGATAACACTGCTCTCGGTGCCTGGTAAGGTCCTTGCTAGGGTCATCTTCATCAAGATCCTTGATCACTTGGTCACGTACCAGCAACCGGAGCAGTATGGTTTTATGCCTAAGATGTCTACCATCGACCGCATCCTGGCACTGAGGGTTCCCATGGAGTGCAAATGTGAATACTGGCAGTTTCTTTGAAGCCTTTGTCGATTTTTGTAAAGTGTTCGACTCAGTTGATCGAGCTGCCCTGTGGGATATTCTGAGACTTTGCGGGATCCCATCAAGGTTGCTGAATATCATGGCTGGCCTGTACACTGGTACTGTGAGTGCTGTGCAGAGAGAAGGCAGAACCTCTGCATTTTTCCTAGTTGACTTTGGGGTTTGTTAGGGGTGTGTTCTTGTTCCAACTCTGTACAATGCTTGCATGGACTGGGTGTTGGGCAAGGCTTTGGGGTCAAGCGGTCAATGTAGGCTCTGATTGAGGCTGTCGAGAGACTGAGTGAGAAGTCTTGAGTGTCCTGGATACAAACCAAGATCCAGGCTTTTAATGACCTCTTAGGCAAAGCCAATGGCATTGTGTCTGTCTGTGGAGAGAGTGTTGACCTTAGTTGAGAGGTTTATTTACCTTGGAAGTGACATTCATGTCTCTGGTGACTCTTCCTATGAAGTCAGTAGATGGACTGGGAGAGCGGGGGTGGGGGGGGGGGGGTTGGGGGGGATGTGGTTTTGGGTGGACAGAGTCATGAGGTCGCTGGAAAGAGGTGTGTGGTGCTCCCGATATCTATGCAAAAGTATTAAGGTCCAAGTCTTTAGAGTCCTGGTGCTTCCTGTCTTGCTACATGGTTGCAAAACATGGACGCTATCCAGCGACCTGAGACGAAGACTGGACTCCTTTGGTACTGTGTTTCTTTGGAGAATCCTTGGGTACCATTGGTTTGACTTTGTGTCAAATGAGCAGTTGTTCATGGAGTCCCAAATGAGGCACATTACCTGCATTGTGAAGTAGCGTCAGTTACGGTACTATGGCCATGTGGTGTGATTCCCCGAGGGTGATCCAGCTCGCAGGATCCTCATTGTTGAGGACCTGAGTGGCTGGAGCAGGCCAAGGGGATGCCCACGTAACACTTGGATGCGACAGATACATGGTCAATTCCAGAGGGTGGGACAGAACCGTGTGTCTGCCAAGGGTTTGCCAACCAGGATCCCGAGATGTTTCACCATGTGGTGTGTGCAGTAATGCGGTATACCAGTGCATGCTCCCCAACCTGACCTGACCTGACGAGTGATGGACAGGATGACAGATGTGATTAGACAGGAGTCCCAGTAGTCTATGATGTTTGTGAATGACATTGTGATCTGTGGTGAGAACTGGGAGCAGGTTGTGGAGACCCTGGTGAGGTGGAGATATGCTCTAGAGAGGAGAGGAATGAAGGTCGGTAGGAACAAGACAGAATACATGCAAGGGAATGACAGGAAAGTCAGAAGAATGGTGAGGATGCAGGGGGTAGAGAGCTGGTGGAGGTGGATGAGTTTAAATACTTGGGATCAGCAGTGTAGAGTAATGGGAAGTGTGGAAGTCAGGTGAAGAAGAGAGTGTAGGCAGGGTGGAGTGGGTGGAGAACAGTGTCAGGAGTGATTTGTGACAAACAGGTACCTTCAAATCTGAAAGGGAAGGTCTACAAGATGGTAATGAGACCAGCTAACTCATATGGGTATGGAGACGGTGGCACTTATCAAAAAACAGGAGACAGAGCTAGAGGTTGCATTTTTAAACATGCTATTTCCATTGTGTGTGACAAGGTTGGACAGGAGTAGAACTGTGCACATTAGAGGGTCAGCTCAGGATGAATGGTTGGGAGACAAAGTCAGAAAGGCAAGAATACATTGGTTTGGACATGTGCAGAGAAGTGATGCTGGGTTTATTGGGAGAAGGATGTAAAGGATGGAGCTGCCAGGTAAGAGGAAAAGAGGAAAGTTTATGGATGTGGTGAGAGAGGACATGAAGGTGGTGGGTGTAATGGAGCATGATGCAGAAAACAGGAAGATATGAAAAAAAAAGATCCGCTGTTGTGACCCCTAACGGAGATAGCTGAAAGAAGAAGATGATGTTCTCAAAAGCAATTTATATCTTAGCCACAACATTACTTTGCTTTTGTGTTGCTTTTTGTTTCATAAATATTTATTGTGGAGGAGAAAGACAGCAATTATTTATCACAAGCTAACATTTTCAAAACAGCTTAATGCAATTCAGGGCCACGGGGTTGAGGGGGTCTACAGCAGCACTGGGTGAGACACAGGAAGCTGCTCCGGAAAGGATGACCGTCCATTTCAGGACCATCATATGCACAAACCAATGGTCTATATCACACAAGGCCAATATAGAATGTCCAATTAAACTAAACTGCCCATCACTTGGGATCTAGGAGGAAAAACTCATTTAGACATGGGAGAACAGGCAAACTCAATATGAGCAATGGCTGGGTGTGTCATTCAAACTCAGGATCTTGTTTTCATCTATTTGGTCAAAGAAAAAAAGGTAATATGAAGCTACAAAAAAATTATACAAGAGCATTGCTTTCTTGAAGTTTTTTGACATGTACAGCTATGTTTTAACACTAGAATTACCAAAGCTTACGAGAAAATTCGTAAATCCGGCCCACCTTAAATCTACTTGCACGTCTCCATTCAGCGTCTTTTGTGTTGTAAATGTGTCGATAATCCCAAGCAGCAAGCAGCCTGCTATACCATCCCCCCTACTGTCGAAGAAACTGCAAAAACTCTCCCAACTGAAGCCTTGTTTATCAGTGAGTGAGGTACCTAAGCTAAAAAATATATTGTTATTTGGAACACATGCATTTCACGTGTGTTCCGTGTCTACAAAGATCTGTGTAAGTGTAGGATGACAGGAAATGTTGAACACATACTTAAAAGACAAACTTTTTCCATGTGTTAGTACTAACGACAAAATGTAGACATGAAATGTATAATGTGTGAAGACTGAAGTCCAAATATTAAATAAGCACTTTCACAAAAGATACAAGTATAACAGAGCAGATGTGCTTTTTTTCCAACACTATAACCGAAGGAAAAGAAATCAGGTTAGTGTTGCTGGTTATCCTGACTTCTTGGGTAGTTCAGCGGTTAGAGCTTCTGACTCCTATTCAGAAGGTCCTGGGTTCGAGTCTTAACGTGTCCCAAAATAAACGTTTTGAGTAGTGAGCTGTTCTTTTTATTACTATTATACAATAAAAGCATACATTTGATTTGAGTCTGTAACAGATTGTGTAAATGTATGGTACTTGTAAAGGTTAGCATTTTTTCATTCAGTTTTATTCTCTCAGTCGCGTTCATGCTCGCCCCGATCTGACACTGCTGTTTTCAAATAAACACGAGCTATAACAGAGGTGAACTCAGATCAGAGAAAGAGAACAGAAGCCCTCCCCACAAAAAACATCCACTCACATATAAGAACAACGCAGCTGCACCAGGCGTAAAGGCGAAAGATGGCACCGTTTGGAACCTGGTTTCTTTTTTCTTCGGTTAAATTCTTGAATAAAAGTACACTTATTTTGTTATACTTTTACCTTTTGTGAAAGTTTATTTGTATTTCAGGCTTCACACATTATACATTTCATGTCTACATTTTGTCAATTATTACTAAAACATGAAAAACGTTTCTGTGCTACGGAACACACATGAAATATATGTATTCCAAATGACGATGTACTTTTTTACCCTATAAAGCTCCAGCACTTCATTCAAAGATAAACACTGAGAAACTTCTTTGCAAATTGAACTGCAGTGGAGGGCAGGGGGATGGAATACAAGGCTGCTTGCTGCTTATTGACACATTTACAGGACAAAAGATGCTGATGGATAGGTGAGAAAGGATTTAAGGTGGGCCGGATTTACGCATTTTCTCATAGGCTCTGGTAATTCTAGTGTTAATCCTGGCCTCCACTTAAACAGTTAAGAATTATGGTCTTACTTTATTTATACTTTGTTGTTATTCCTTATTAGAAACAAATAAAAATGCTTTCTTGATACTCTTTAAAATTAATAACTATATTTCATAAATTATCAAATTTACATTGGGTACTTGAAGTTTCTACTGGAAATATCTGAGATGCTAAGGAATGCACTGTTAAAAAAAGTTCAAGTGCTTGGGCTGTATGTTGCTCATTTTGATTTCCAAAATTTTAAACTGCCTCAGTTAGGTGTACTCCTTTAAAAATTAAGACACTTTTAACCATATTTATAATTAACATCTATAAGCAAATAAAAAACAGTGAATATTATAAACAAAAGGGATACTAAAATCTAGAATTTGCTTTTGTTACTATCTGATTTTTCTTTTTTAACAGTACAGTTGGAATCCTCACGGGTCAGAGAAAAAAATGATAATGATGGACTACTGAACTGTAATTGGTTGATTTACAAGGCTTGACTCCTGCTAATAAAAGAGAAGGTGTTCATGACCAAAACGTATATTTATTGTGTTTGAGCAGCTATCCCCTTGGGAGACATTTTAACTCTTCTAAGCAGTCTCACGTAAATTACAAACTTCTCAAAATGAAGCATGTACAATTGTAGCAGATATAAATAAAACAGTAATGCTGAGGTCATACAAACAAGATTATTCTACAATTCAGACACAAAACATTAAAAAAGACCCACACAATGGTACTACAGTGTATGATTGTTCTACAATTTTAATCAGTGTCCACTGCTACAATTGATACAAAAGTAAACACAATTATAAAAAAGTTAAGTACAATATAACAATAAAGAGATATGATAATAATTAATTTCACTATTTAAAAATAACACTTTTACTAATAACTAGCACCCTTAACACAGTATTGTTTTAAAATAAACTTGAAATGGACTAGTTATAAGTAACTGCACTCAAGATAATCTACAAGTACATACTTAATATTCACACAATATTTTAAGTACTAAAAATGGGAATTTATTATTAAAGATCGGGGCTGCTAAATTCAAGAAATTAAGAAAACTAAAATGCATCACCTTTAACATTTCACTTTAAAAAATGAGAATACTTAAATAATTGCAAAGTAAGCATGAGTGTGAAATAAATATATTAATTAAATTCAGTCTTACAGGCTTGTATCTTAAAGCATCCCTGTAGGTTCCAAATAAGGCTGCTTGGGCCCTGAGGAAGGCTCTGGCCACTCCACTGCCTGTCGCTGTAGACTGCTTCTTCAGTTTACTCTTCAAAGAAGAGACCTGCACAATGAAAAGGAAAAGTTAAATTAACACCTTTGAAATTGGTGCAGAGAGGAACAATCCCAATTGGGGTGTGAACTGTTACATTTGCAGGTCAGCCAAAAGAGCCTTCTCTTCTCCTGATAGCTTATCTGTTGTGCTAGGTAGAGCACCTGCTGGTCCGTTAATTGAGAAAAAAGCAGGGGGGTGATAGTAAAGTGCTAATGCAGAGTGCTTTGTGCACTCTCTCTAGGCCTCTTGACATAAATAAGCTTTAATTATTTTTTACTGTACGCTGGTTTGTTGACCATTTTTCGATGGATTTACCAGAGGAGCAGAGCATGTGCCAACTCGCTTTGGAATAATAAAAGATGTACCCTGTGGATGAGGGTGGGGAGGGGTAGTGTGGTGGTGTTAGGAACGACCATTTCTTAAGAGACACTCTCAAGTGCTGCTTATCACCTTATTTGAGTTTTTATCACATAAGAAGCATCCACTAATTCAAATGTCCTAGGAATATTTCACATTATTATTGAAAATGATAGAAAGGGGCTCATAATCATTATGAGTTTATAGAAGATGTAGATCCATCTTCTGATTCTTCAAGAGGATGAGTCACAATAGTGCCATTAAACAGCTATGCTTGTCTGGAAAAGCAGGAGCAGCTGAAAATGTATCCAAGCAAAGCAAATGGCATGAATTTTTAACTGTTAAGAGGAAATCTGCCATGCATCTATTGAATAAGTAACTCAAACTAATTTCTTTGTAGAGCATGAAGAGTCGAGACTAATTTTAAGTATGAAACTATTTAACTGCATATGCAGCACAGTCACACTAAAACATTTACTTTTAAAGATTTAAACCACAGACAAAAAGGGATTTTGTACTCCTACAATATATTTGCATTAAGCACTGCTATTGCTACTACATCTTAGTTCAAATACAAGTTTGACATTAATTAAGCACAAATTATTTTTGTCACCTACTCATCACTTTATAGAATGCATATAAAACAAAATGACAGAAACTAAGGAACACTCTAATCCTAGATAACATATTGGTAATAAAAAATAAATATACACTCTCCAGAATAATTTATATCATGGATATATTATACATATTCCTAATATAACAATGTTTATTAGCTATGTGTTTATTGTGCATTCTGTCTTAAAAGTGTCCCAAATGTCACATCAGAGCAGATTTTAAAAAATAAATGTGGAATGTCAAGGTGCAGGCACTGAAAGACATATGCTACCCTTCACCCCTGAAGGGAAAAGTGTACCTACAGTATGACTGAGGATAGATCATATTGTCCTGAAAAAGTCAAAAAAAAAAAAAAAAAAAAAAAAAAAAAACCCAAAAAACACCTGCTGTGCTTTATAGCCACAGTTAAAACAACCTGACAGTACTTAGCTGTTGTTCCATGAAATCTGTGGTCTGCAATTTGCTCAGAAAAGGCTCCCATTAAATATTACTATATACACTCAAGATGCATAATACTCAATATTAAAACCTCAATCACATGTTAGTACCTATTGAGAAATCAAAAAACCATCAGTGGGGGACAGATAACAGTATGAAATGTCACAAGGCAGTATTTAGTATTATTCACATAATATATAATATGCCTTACATTTTAAGCAGTTTTTAAAAAAAGTTTGTCTGATGAAACTAAAAATGAACTGTTTCACTTAAGTGGGGAGCTCTATGTTATGCAGAAATGCAGCAAAGCACACAATGTAAGGAATACCCATGACATTTTATAAAGTCTTTTCTCATGTGGGGCACTTTTACAGGCAAAAAAAAATGGAAGAAATTAAATTTATAAAATGTTCTCCCTATAACACCTTATGACACTGCTTAAATTTTTATTTTGAAAACTTATAAAATCCATGAATGTTTCTGCCATTGACTTGATGCAAATGTAATTAACAATGCGTAGCAAGACTTGTGAACCTTAGTGAACTTGTCAAACCTTGAACAAATTTGTTATGAAGAATGACCAAATATTTCATTAACTAGGAATGAGGTGGAGGAGGCTTACTGCAACAAACTTAAAGCTGTATTTTCTGCCTGAGGCTGTACCATAAATTTGGTTCAGAAGGTCTAACTATATTGCTTTTTCTATTTGTAATGGCAGAATTCATTTTCCTGAGTGTTTGTCATGCTTACTTAAATTAAAAAGAGGGTCAGAGACATATGCATTATCTAGACTTAGCGTGTGAGCATTGCACACGATATATGTACATTATATTACCAATATGTTTGTAGTGTTATATGCTGGTTAATCATCAGACCAAAGGGGCAAATTAACTATTGTATTCTAGGTCTAAAATGACTATAAATAGAAAAATATAAACATAATAAATAAGAACGATCAAAAAAAGCAGAATATGAGGATGTAGTAACACAGTCTGTCCCAAAAGACAGAAGGTTTTTAAGCAATCAACAGACGTTGAGTCACTTTTACAAATTATACTTGCAAGGCATAATTTACATTAATTGCTGTAGAATATCTGTAGGTTGTAACCTATTTGTTGTACCCTGAAGAAGGCACATTTACAATATTCTGAAATTTCCTTTTATATTTTTTGATAATCTAAACTTTAAATTTAAATCTCTGACAATTTACTGCTTACCTTTTCACCATTTTTGGTCATTCATTGCATTTCAACTGATTACATCTGAAGAAAAACTGGAGAAACTGAGGTGTTCTAAAACATTTGACCAGTAGTGTATACTTCATAGCATCTTCTCACATCAATAGAGTAGGCACTAGAAGTGGCTTGACAAAGGCATGACATTTAACTGCTATAAAGATAATTCAGAATCATTTTAAGATGTTTTAAATTACAGCCTATTGTTATTTTTAGTTTAGACTATGGGGTAAGGGGTGGAGAGTTATCTTAAATGAAAACACATTACATTTTAGCATTCTGCTTTGGCATCAAAGTACTAAAGCAGAACTCATATCCTGGGACCAGCAAAAAAAAAAAAAAAAAGGATACTGGCCAGAAATGTATTTCAGTTTTGCTTTCTTCATATAAATATATTGTTGTCTATCCAGTTTAACCCACTTATAATTATTTTCATGATAATGAAGGGAACCGCATACTCCTTTTGACTGTTTAATATTTAAGAACTGTTCTTATTTTCTAATGCTGCTAAAAATTGTAGTCAACTCATAGATGAGAAGTAAATAGCTTATATACTATGGGTGGTCTGCTGGTGGAGAGAAAAGCCAAGTCCTATGGTGAATTAAGATGAAAACTCTGAGATTTTGAGGGATAATTTTTTTAATTAGGTATTTCTCAGCTGGTTAAAAAGTGGAGGGGCAGACCATTCTTTTCCAGCAGTTGCAGCTCTTACCAAAGTCTCACTCTCTATATGATAAGTGTACCATTATAAATCATTACGCTACTTTGATAGGCTATTCTTGATTTAGCAAGTTTTGCATGTGATCTGAAAACATCCTGATAACAGGTCCAGAGCTGTTTCACACTTTGTGCTCAATATTGCTGTAGTGAAAAATGCAGGGCTCTGTCAAAAATCAGAGTCCCTTGTACTTTATGGGTATTTCATGGTACTCTTCTTTTTTAAATTAAATCTACATAGACATTTTATTCCTGAACTGGACAAGGCTGGTGCCTAAAATTAATGGATTACTGTTATACATCCATACAACTCACACGTACACAGTTTGGTTCATATTTAATGCTGATGATAGCTAACTATAACTATTTCTGTAAGACATGACATACATTTCTTAAGATATCTAATTATAATGCCAAATCTGGAACGCCTTGGGATTCTCCCGGAAGAGCTGGAAGAAGTGGTCGAGGAGAGGGAAGTCTGGGCCTCTCTGCTTAAGCTGCTGCCCCTGCGACCCGACCCCGGATAAGCGGAAGAGGATGGATGGATGGATAATGCCAAATCAATTACAGTTGTGATTTATACTGTTTCAATGTTCTGGCTATGGATTATGTTATCTTCTTGCTACATATTTACCAAATCCTTTCTCTGTAAGTCAACAGCATGGGGCCAAAAGCAAGACTCAAACCTTGAAATGTTCACCGGTATATGACAAGGCACTGTCATGCACACTCACTCATAGCAATCAAACCTCCCAAAAACAAAAATTTCATAGTAGAAACTATATGGGATTATGTCAAACTATAAAACTAAATAGATACTACATGCTTTTTAGTTTTCATATTTGTCACAACATCTTTGATGAATCTCTTTCTACTTAGACAAATAAACCACAAGCAAGGCACGTTAATAAATCTGCAAGGCAATATGATTAAAATTGTGAAATAATGCAATTTGAAAACATTTTTGAGTGGAGCCAATAAGCTTTTGTAGTAAAGTGGGATAAAATCAAACTCTTTAAAAGGACAATAGTAGGGTGTCTTATGGTAAGCGTGTGTAATTTATTGTGCTGGGTTTTCACAGGAATTGATCTGCCATTTGTTGTACTGTAAATACTGGGATCATGAAAAACACATAAAGTAACACTGCAGTGAAAATGAGCAACTGAAAAGCATGACCGTCCTGACATTTAAACTGCAAGTTCTTCAGATTGATGTAACTAAAAACCAAATGTGTACTGGTTAAACATAAATTTAAAAAGTTATAGCAAACCTATGTGTTAATTTTAATATTTACACTGAATTAAGTTTTCTTTTGAATAAACATTTTATGAAGGATAAATGCAAATGTATTCAGTAATTAGGAAACCAGGAAAAACTGGAATGAAGTTTTTTATTTTGTATAGAAGCATATGCTTGTAACTGTAATTGAACTGTCAAATTAATTATTATATTTTTAATAATGCAAACGAGAAGTGAATGAGGCATCAGGGTAAAGCTTTTCTCTACAGGTGATAAAGCTATTTGGCAGTGACATTCTTCACTGTTAAGTCGCAGTTGCTGTGATCTGATCAAAGAGTAGGACCCCCATTGGGTCCAATTATAACTATACAATTGTAGAAAAATCATTGAGTTATGATATTCATAATCTATGCAGAAAGGTCTTCCCAGTACAGGTCTTTTCCCCAAAGCTGTGATCTTTTCAATTTACATCAAGGGAAGATACCTCTAGATTAATGTCTGAAGTCCGATTTGTTTAGTCCACAGAGGGTCTACACCGCTGCTCATTATAGTCTCTTCAATCTCCTTTTGTATGTGGCTTGAAATAGATACTGTTCAAAGTATCGGTCAAAGGTTACAAAGAAAAGAGACCTACAATTAAATAAACCAGCTGCAAATAATAATTAAAAGACACAATACCACTTTCACATTGAAGGCAGGTACAGAGTACAATATGTACTTTATTGGCAAACCAAATGAATCAGCCTGTATCATTAATTACAGTTATAAAACAGAAGTATTACGTGAAATACAATGTCTATAAAAAGTATTACTTTGTGATTTACATTTAGAATTAATTCAGACCACTTGCTGAGATTGTTTTTAACTTTGATATTTAAAGAATCTTTCTGTTGATCAATGTCAAAAAAGTCTAATTAAATCCACTGGGATTCAATGTTGTATAACTATAAAATGTGAAACTTCTAAATGGTGAATACTTTTTATAGGCACCATATACACTTCTGTTACCACTGTATAATTACTCTCCAAATACCAGGCACGTTTTTACAAAATATGAACTGGCACAAAATAGGGACCTGGGAAAGGAGTCAATACTTTTACATTTCAAAACAGAGACAAACAGTTTATTGGTCCCAAGTTTAATATGAGCACTTGTTAGGACAAATAAAAAAAGTGAGCAGGTTTAAAATTAAAACAGGAATAATAAAACATTAAAGTGACCCTTACTAAGAGAAACTGCTTCAGAATTTTAGTGCTTTAACTTACTGTCTTAATACTAATGTACACAATTACAATTAGGATTTTACTTTCATGGTATAACTGTGAACATTCAGATATAATATATATCTTTTTCAGTACAAGATTATTTTAATGAAGTAGATACTGTATGTATCTACATTTATAGAACATACTTACATGGTTATAAATTGTAGTTTAAACATTGTTAACAATTGTTTAGATTCAGATTTAGTTCAGGGTGAATTGCTTGTGTCATGTATGAAAAAATCTTTATCATGGACTGGTAACTCAAAGAATTCCTAGTCTACAAATCTGTAATTAGAAACAGTACATTACAGCGTCTTGTCCAGAGACGTTTCAAATTACAGCCATAAGAATGACAATCTTGTACAAACTCTGTACTAACTGAATATTTTCATGGATAAACAATACAAAACGTATTGTGTACGAACATCAGTTTTGTCACCATTCCATTTATTGGAGTCAATACTTAATTATAGGCAACTTAGTGACTCCTGAAATTTTCAGCTATAGGGAACTTGCACAATGGGATTTTTGTCAAGTTTTTTTTAGCACTTCATTCACTTTTAACACTTTCAGTTTTGTGTGGTGGTCAATAGTCAGGTGTCACCTATGTATAGCTGGCACTTGAGCAGTGTCACTCTCATTAAGGAATATGTACCCATATAACAAATGCATGCACAAAGCCTTGGTCGCAAGTTTTGTCTCTGTAAATGCTTTTTATTCTAAGCTTAAGTGTTTGTAGTGAGGAAGCTAAATATGAATCCAGGTGGCCATTCTGTAATAGAATGACACAGTGTTTAGCCTATGCTGATCACATTGTTCTCATTGCAGGAAAACAGAATAGCCTGATAGAGAAAGCCGGAGAACCTGATAATGAAAGTAAAAATCAGAAGAAGAAATTAGTAAGTAAAGCTGCAGAAGTACTGGATGACCAAGAAAACAGTGGATGAAGAAAGTGGAGGCAGATCTGAGGAAAATCCAAGTGAGTGAATGTAGGAAAAAGAGAGAGCAATGGAGCAGAATCATTTTGGTAGCCAAGGCTCTCTATTAGATGTAGCGTCACTGCGGGTTGGGGAAACAAAAGTTTTGAGACTGACACAAGTATTGGTTTTCACAGAGTTTGCTGCTTCAGTGTTTTTAGATGTTTTTGTCAGAGTTTCTGTAGTATACTGAAGTATAATTACCAGCATTGCATAAGTTTCAAAGGCTTTTATTGACAATTACATTAAGTTTATGCAGAGTCAATATTTGCACTGTTGGCCCTTCTTTTTCAAGACTTCTGCAATTTGCCCTGGCATGCTGTCAATCAACTCCTGGGCTAAATCCTCACTGATGGCAGCCCATTCTTGCATAATCAATGCTTGGAGTTTGTCAGAATTTGTAGGTTTTTGTTTGTACACCAGCTTCTTAAGGATTGACCACACATTCTTAATGGGATTAAGATCTGGGGAGTTTCCTGGCCATGGACCCAACATTTTGATATTTTGTTCCCCAAGCCACTTAATTATTTTGCCTTATGGCACGGCGCTCCACCATGCTGGAAATGTCATTGTTTGTCACCAAACTGTTCTTGGATGATTTGGAGAAGTTGCTCTCAGAGGATATTTTGGTACCATTCTCTATTCATGGTTGTGTTCTTACGCAAAATTGTGAGTAAGCCAACTCCTTAGCTGAGAAGCAACCCCACACATGAATGGTCTCAGGATGCTTTACTGTTGGCATGACACAGGCCTGATGGTACAGCTCATCTTTTCTTCTCCAAACAATCTTTTTTCCAGATGCCCCAAACAATCAGAAAAGGGATTCATCAGAGAAAATGACTTTCCCCCAGTCCTCAGCAGTCCAATCCCCTGTACCTTTTGCAAAATATCAGTCTGTCCCTGATGTTTTTCTTGGAGAGAAGTGGCTTCTTTGTGTCCCTTATTGACACCAGGCCATTCTCCAAAAGTCTTTGCCTTACTCTGCGTGCAAATGCATTCACACCTGCCTGCTGCCATTCCTGAGCAAGCTCTGCACTGGTGGTGTCCTGATCCCACAGCTGAATCAACTTTAGGAGAAGGTCCTGGCACTTGCTGGACTTTCTTGGCCATTCTGAAACCTCCTTCACAACAATGGAACCTCTCTCCTTGAAGTTCTTGATAATCCGATAAATGGTTGATTTAGGTGCAATCTTACTAGCAACAATATCCTTGCCTATGAATCCCTTTTTTTGCAAAGAAATGATGACTGCACATGTTTCCTTGCACATAACTATGGTTAACAGAGGAAGAACAATGATTTCAAGCAACACCCTCCTTTTAAAGCATTCATTCAGCTATTCTAACTCAATCAGCATGACAAAGTTATATCCAGCCTTGTCTTCATCAACACTCTGAACACCTGAGTTAACGAGAGGATCACTTAAATGATGTCAGCAGGTCTTTTTGTGGCAGGGCTGAAATGCAGTGGAAATGTTTTTTTGGAATTAAGTTCATTTTGATGGCAAAGAGGGACTTTGCAATTAATTGAAATTCATCTGATCACTCTTCATAACATTCTGGAGTATATGCAAATTGCCATCGTAAAAACTGAGGCAGCAAACTTTGTGAAAGTTAATATTTGTGTCATTCTCAAATGTTTTGGCCATGACTGTATCTCAACTGAAATGCAATGAAGAGCGAGCTTGTGTCATAAATTTGCAATATATAATCTGCTAACAAAAAGGACAATCACACAGACATAAAAAATTTAGGAAATACACCTTCATTGTAGTCAATCTAACTTTATATGGTGCCACCAAAGGACCAAATTATTTAAACACAGTCTGCAAGGAAAGAAAAATCAATCAAATTTTGCAGCCTGAAGATACAAAAAAAGTTAACTTTTTTCATTTAAACACAAATGTATATGGTTAAACCTAAAAAGGGACATCGCTCAGTTAATATTTGGGGCAAAGCATTGTTTTCTTTTGGAAAGTTTCCAAATTCTGATGAACTGTTACATGTACTTCATATTTTAGATACCCGAACTAAACCAGTCCTGATCTGCCAAAAACATATGACTGAGGTGAATGTTGTCTTCCTCAAAGGCAAATCATGTTAATAAAAACAGGTTAAAATAACATTAAAATGGTTAGGCGGAAAGGTTTTTGACAGACTTTGTGAAAGCCTACACCTATTGTATACCAGTTGAGATACTTTAACACTAGAATTACCAAAGCCTACGAAAAAACTTGTAATCCAGGCCCACCTTAAATCCGTTCACACCTCTCATGCAGGTAAACAGAACTTTCTGCCCTTTCCGCGTTGGTGGGGGGATGGAATAGCAAGCTGCTTGCTGATTGTGTTGATCGACACATTTACAACACAAAAAACGCTGACGGTGAGATGCAAACAGATTTACGGTTGACCGGGATTATGAGTTTTTTCATAGGCTTTTGTAATTCTAGTGTTAAGAATATACAGTAGGTGATAGATGATGTACAAACAGTGTGAAAGAGCTTGCAACACTGGGCAACAACTGTATCATTCAATTGCACAAAGTCAGTAGATTGTTGATGATGCTGGAAAAGTAGCACCCAAAGGGAATTCAATTATGGCATGACTTGGGCTAAATATTTCTTTCATTTTATATTATTAAGTTTATTTCTAAATATTTCTACTGAACATATTGAAATAGTAAGTACAATATGCAGATACCCAAGACCAAGTCTGATTTTATGCAGGTAACTGTGTACCAGTGTGGAGACTTAAGGCTATGCCACATTATGCAACTTTCTAGCGATTTCCAGTTGTAGCCTTCATTTACATAATCTTAGGCAGTCGGTGACAATCAGTGCAATCCCATGATGCTGATCACCTAATGTGACTTGCCCCAACAGGTCTTAAAATGTCATAGTGGTGATTTTTGTGCACATTAGAGATGACAACCCATGAATGCTAATGTGAAGTGCAATGCATAGAATTTAGCAACAAGGAGAATGTGTGTCTGTCTCGCATTTCATATATCACGACATAATGGGAAAAAAAAAGAAAAAGGGAAGAGACTACAGCTGAACTTGGCTTTCCTGTTAACTCTTTGTACAGTGCTAGCTTTGTCAGGTAGAACATTTTTGACACAAAAAAGGAGTGAGCATGACTGTGCTGTGAGCATGGCACACAATCAGCTAAATGTGACATGGCCAGGAATTTTCAGTCGTGTATGTTAACCTGTGAAAACATGTATTTGGTATATCTGACATAACCCATGGCTAAATGTTAAGTAATGTGATATTGGCTTTAAACACTGTAATTAATGTGCAATATAGTACATTAGAAAAAATATACAGTATGTCCGTTTTAGCATTTGAAATCAAAACAAAAATCTAATACTGAATAAATGAAACATATTAGAAGTCATTGTAATAAGTTTTTTTTTTTGGATTTAAAAGGGAAAACAAACCTAGGAAATAATTTTTCACCTGTAAGTTTTATGTTACTTCAGAGTCCACATGATGCTCGCTGGAGAGTGGACGCACATTAGCTGCCATTTAAGCTTCTACCATTTAATTTTAATTTTTAAAAGTACTGCTATTAACAAATTAAAATAATTTACTTCCATACCAGCACAAAACAATGTTCTCAAGCAGAACGTCTTATGAATTAGCAACTCCTATCCCAATGAAGAAAACTTAAGACCAGGTAAGACAGCGCATTAACAGCTGATCCCTCATTTTTGACAATTACTGAATACAAAAATTTTGTCAAAGAACAAAATAATAAACCCCATGCTTTGTTGAACACAATTATTCAGAGGAGTTTTTTTGAAAGTAAGAGACGGAGTAAAAAAGTAGACTTCTTTCAGGGCTGGCTTGAACAGCAAGACACAGACATATCCTTCCTCTACTCAGAAGGTACAATCTTAGAATCCAGGGTACTCTGTCAAATGTTGAGAAAGAAAACAATGCTGAAATTACTTAACTCACAATGGCTCCTACATTTCCTGGATCTACCCAATTTCAAGTCTGAAGTCATAAGAGCTTAACATATTTAAAAGAAGAACACTGACACCACCTGATGGTCAAATATTTAAGATATTCCAACTGCAGATTATTCTATGAGAAGCCCGGAGGGCAAAGTACACCACTGTGGAAGGATGCAAAACTCTTGTTTTCCCTCATTAGGACTACCCAATTACATATGCCTGCAAGGTGATGTTCCAAGTCCTGGAAAAACCCCAATACAACGGCATTGAAGAATTCTTTTTATATCTGTTCAGAACTTGCCTAACATATGCAGACTCACACCGTCTCTTCATTTATATCAAGATGGCGTTAACTATAAATGATATCTTTCTCACCACAGAGGCTTAGACTATGTGACTGCTTCTTATGTTCTCAATAACTCTCTACTAGTAGTGCTATCATAGTTAAGTTTTATTTTTGTAAATGCCCTTTAGTGTTATTTCTATATATGTTGTTATAGGAGTTTGTCTTACACTTTCCTTGGATTTCTTTCAGGCCAACTAATGCTGTTTTTTGATTTATACTAGGATTTGGGGGGGTATCTGAAAACAGTTGCTAATTTACTTTGGTGTTGTCACATTGCTCTGCAACTCCTATACTATAATGAGTTTCTGTATTAAACTTTTACAGTTACTGTTTTTCAGTAATCTTCTCCTATCTTTGCTAAAAAATGCTAATCTTGTTATTCTCTTGCGGCAGGTAATGTCACTGTCTATCCCTCTGAAGAGATCAAGTGTTAACAATACTACCTCCAAATGCAACCTTGTTTCTGCCTGGTCTTCATGTCTACTTGCAAGAGTGGTATCAAGATTTTAGTTAGGCAATCATTATAGCTCAAGATTCTTGGCTCTGGGGCGACGATGAGGGAAGATTTTGCTATGCTGTGGCTATGCTAGGTGTCAGGAAATTCACTTACTGCTCAATTTATTTCACCATGCCATATAGAAATATGCTCCTTTTGGATAGGGTTAAAAAGATTTTAGCATTTAATGGTTTTGAACGTATTATTGGTATTGATACAAATTCCTTTATCGATTCACTTTTAGATAAAGTTCCTCTCCGATCAATGTATTCCTCCTGCTTCTTCTGTTCTGGCCAGGTGTGTCTCAGATCTCTTTCTGTTCATTTATTTAATCTCTTTAATCCATCCATGGAAAAAAAATTATCTTCCACAAACCATGAATTGCTTTCTAAAAATTATTACTTTTTATGTCTAAATTACTTGCTCCTCACTGTCTTACAGCATTTTCACTATCGGCTTCCCTGTCTGATCATACATTTTCCACTTTAAACGTTCACTTTCTACTTCTGGCTTCCAGGCCTGCGCGCTGGTGTTTAACACTTCCTTGTTACAGTGCAGACCATTCATGGAACAACTTTCTACAATAGGGGTCGCCAATTTATTTGGAGGCAAGGTGAACTACCAATAAAGACTTAAACAGCAGGCTGTTCATAAAACTTTTGGAGAGACTATGAGCCTAGATAAAACTGCATACATTTTAAACATAAATATTAACTTTAAAAATGGTTTCTCCAAGATCAAAATACTGTACAGTATTCAACCTCAGTGGATCTGTTTATTCTAACTCGGACCAATCACACATCCCTTTCCAATGTACAGGGGAGTGACACAAGCCTGTCCACGGTCTCCTGTGCTCCATATTTCATTCGCTGGAACCACTAGCAGAACCTCATAAAAAACACAGCCCACAGATACCAATTAAATAGTAGAAATGGAATAGTAGAAGACAATTTTAAATTCACTTTGACCACAACATCATACCAGAACATGCAAAGACAGAAATGCTGAATATCCAAGATTGAGTAGTTTGAACATGCAAAGTTTTTGGAATGCAGCAACTTGGAAGTAAATGACAGTAGTGATGTAAAACACATGAATGCATGCACCAAGACAAATTATACTGTTACAGAGCATACTGAGGTACAGTAGGTAAAAGAAATCCTATTATTTTTCCATATAATTAAAACTTAAATAATTTATACATCTGAACTCTCAACTATAACTAAGCCCTAACATTTACTTTGTTGTGTAGAAACTGACTGGACAGACAGTACAGGAGGAGATTAAATATATTTAAATTACAAAAAAACCTTTACAAAGTGCAGAATAATGTTTTTCTTCAGATACATATTTCCATAACTCTAGCAGGTTACTAAACGGTTTCCTAGTTTAATTACATTCTTGTTATTCAATAAGACCTCTGACAGGTGTATGGCTTGCTGTGTAAAAATATCATATCACAGAATATATATATATATTTGTTTATCATTGGCTGAGCTTTCAAAATAGCAACTTCCTTTTAATATATGACATGCCTTATGGAAACAGTAGTATTTCAGCAGTGACATTAAGTTTATAGGATTAACAGAAAATATGCAATATGCATCATAACAAAATGAGACAGGTGCATAAATTTGGGCACCCCAACAGAGATATTACATCAATACTTAGTTGAGCATCCTTTTGCATATAAACAGCCTGTAGTTGCCTCCTATAACCTTTGATGAGTGTCTGGATTCTGGATGGAGGTATTTTTGGCCATTCTTCCAAACAAAATCTCTCCAGTTCAGTTAAATTTGATGGCTGCCGAGCATGGACAGCCTGCTTCAAATCATCCCATAGATTTTCAATGATATTCAAGTCAGGGGACTGTGACGGCCATTCCAAAACACTGTACTTCTCCCTCTGCATGAATGACTTTGTAGATTTCAAACTGTGTTTTGGGTCATTGTCTTGTTGGAATATCCGACCCCAGTGTAACATCAACTTTGTGACTGATGCTTGAACATTATCCTGAAGATTTGTTGATATTGGGTTGAATTCATCCTACCCTCGACTTTAACAAGGGCCCCACAGCATGATGGAACCTCCACCAAATTTGACAGTAGGTAGCAGGTGATTTTTTTTTTTTGGAATGCGGTGTTCTTCTTTCACCATGCAAAGTGCTTTTTGTTATGACCAAAATAACACAATTTTTGTCTCATCAGTCCAAAGAACTTTGTTCCAAAATGAATCTGGCTTGTCTAAATGAGCATTTGCATACAATAAGCGATTCTGTTTGTGGCATGAGTGCAGAAAAGGGCTTCTTTCTCATCCCCCTGCCATCTTTGTGCAAATTGCGCTGAATTGTAGAACGATGTACAGATACACCATCTGCAGCAAGATGGTCTTGCAGGTCTTTGGATGTGATCTGTAGGTTGTCTGTAACCAATCTCACAATCCTGTGCATATGCCGCTCATGGTATTTTTCTTGGCCTGCCAGACCTGGGTTTAACAGCAACTGTGCCTGTGGCCTTCCATTTCCTGATTATATTCCTTATAGTTGAAACTGACAGTTTAAACCCCTGAGGAAGCTTTTTGTAGCCTTCCCCTAAACCATGATACTGAACAATCTTTGTTTTCAGAATTGCTTTGAGGATCTCATGCTGTCACTCTTCAGAGGAGAGACAAAGGGAAGCACAACTTGCAATTGACCACCTTAAATACCTTTTCTCATGATTGGACATACCTGTCTATGAAGTTCAAAGGCTTATCGAGCTAATCCAACCAATTTGGTGTTGCAAGTACAGTAGAGTCTCGCTTATCCAACATAAACGGGTCGGCAGAACGTTGTTATAATTTTACACATTACGAACCTAATAATCACGTTTTACAACAAAACAACAGAATAAATTAACCGAAAAAATGAACTTACAGTTACAGAATTGTCTGAAGTTAAATACAGCATGTACTGTACTTAAAAAGTTCAGTCCTGTGATGATTTAAAGACATTTTTGATCGTAGTCTGCTTTCCTGACGAGTGATGTTTCTTCGCTGTCAAGTCTCGCCATCTTTGCAGCATCATTATGTCTATTCCTGTAGCTTCTTCTTGTTGCTCAATGTAATTAATTGCAGTTTCTACAGCCTTAACTCCGTCACTCATATAGTCAACATCCATACGAGCGTATACTGTTTACTACAGCATTGTGACTGTGTGTGTGTGTGTGTTTGTGCTGTGACGTGCGAGTCCCCATCTTGCACCCGAAAACACGAAGCTGAGTCTCAGTACTTTAGCAACACCAGCTTTATTAAGCTTGAAACAGCAACAGCGCAGTTATTTATTGTAGCGGGATCTGCCATTCTCCTATACACAGACACAGCAGTCAGGCAGGGTTGGGGGAAAGTAATACTGTGCCCTGCACATTTATAATGTTCCTTGTATCACCCATCGACGGCAGGTGCTTGTAGCATGCTCGTGATCTTTTCGGATTCGCTTTTATGGCGAACTGCTACAGCGCTGGGAGACTATGATTGCCTTGGGACGCTCTTCCGCGTGTTATCCCATTGGGTGGAATCCCACAAGAGTTTAGAAACTCACTCACACCAGCCATTACTCTTTTCAAAGGTAAAGTGCAGGTTAATTTGCTTTATGTATTTTTACTTTATATTTTGTATTAATCATTTTTGTATGAATAGGTTTGGGTTGTGGAATGAATCATCTGAGTTTCCATTATTTCTTATTGGGTAATTCGCATTGATATACTGTATGAGTGCTTTGGACTGAAAGTATATTTCCAGAACGAATTATGCAAAACCAAGGTTCCAATGTAATTAGCTGCGGTAGAGTCATGAGCAAAAAAAAATAGACTATGCTCACACTCGCAACTTGCAGTTCTTGTTGCCAATTGTTGCATTTTTTTTTTTTTTTGCAGTGGGACGTCGGATAATACGGAATGTTGGATAAGCGAAGGTAGGATAAGCGAGACTCTACTGTAATCAGTATTGAGGAGTTACATGCATACAAATCAGCAAAATTACAAGGGTACCCACATTTTTGCACAGCCAGTTTTCACATTTGATTTAATTTCAAATTAAATTAAATGGCTGTAATTGTTGCCAAAGGTGCAGCGACAAAATATTAAGCAAAGGCTGTGAATACTTAGGTACATGTGATTTCTCAGTTTTTTTATTTTTAATAAATTTGCAAAAACCTGAAGTAAACTTTTTTCATGTTGTCATTATGGGGTGTTGTGTGTAGAATTCTAAAGGAAAAAAATGAATTTAATCCATTTCGGAATAAGGCTGTAATATAACAAAATGTGGAAAAAGTGAGGCGCTGTGAATACTTTCCGGATGCACTATATATATATATATATATATAACCATCCTGGTTGCTTTGGGGGCACAGGTAGAGGGCATGGAAGCCCAACCCTGAAGGGACCCATGGTCACCGTCAGGGGGCGCCCCAATGCCTTGGGGACCCTGGACCTCAGCACTTCCACCACACCAGGAAGTGCTGGGGGGGAAGAGAAGCAGGGACACCCGGAGAGCTTCCAGGAGAACAGCCGGCACTTCCGCCACACTGGGGCATGTCCAGGGAGGAGTGCCAGGAAACACCTGGAGCTCATCCGGGATGAAATAAATGGGGCCGCCTCCCTTCATTTGAGGCTGGAGTCGGGTGGAAACAGGACAAAGCAGGGGAGAGAGTGGAGGCGGCCCGAAGAGGAAGGCATTGTGTGGCCAGGACTGTGTTTGGGGTTTGTGTGCACTTTAATCTTGTATATAGTAGTTTGTAAATAAACGTGTGGTGGTGTTTAACAACATGTCCGCCTGTCTGTGTCCGGGCCGTGTCCACAATATATACATATACACACACAGGTAAAATTCTGTTACAACGAACTGCCAGGGACCTAAAAAATATTTCATTGTAATGAGATTCTTTGTTTGTCACTATAGTGCTTTCTTTACCTTGCGTCCAGACGTTTGCAGTCATTTCAATAGCTTCTTTCGCGTTAATTTTAATCTCCTCCTGCCTACAAGTTATGCTGATGAGAATTTTTCTCAGCATTTCCTTGCAATAATACACTTTCAAGGTACGAATGATGCCCAAATCCAATGGTTGAAGCAGTGCTGTGCAATTGGGTGGAAGGAATTCAACGAGAACATTATCTAAATGTGGAAGCATGTTGTGGGCAGCACAGTTAACAATCAGAAGCCGAATCATCCTTTTCTTCTTCTTCATATTGTGAGGTTTCTGAACTTTTTTTTTTTTTGGGGATCTCCACTACCTCCCACCTAACGGCGCGACATGCCAAAGTGCATCCTGAAGCAAGATTGCCGCATCAGTGGAAGATTGTTTGTCCGTTGCTGGGGCAGGGCTGAAGTGAAGCACCACAGAAGCAAATCATAAAAGATCGTGGTCACGCTATAAGTCTCTGTCTTGCACCCCAAAACACGAGGCTAAGTCTCAGCACGGTTATTTATTATAGTGTGATCTGCCACTCTTTAATACACAGACACAGCAGTCAGGCAGGGTTGCGGCTATGTTAGTGGCCAAGTAATACTGTTCCCTGCATTTACCATTGAGATCTTTGTTTTCTTTGGTGGCGAGCCGCAGCACAGCTGTGAACCTTTTGTTGCCCCACCAATTGATAAACAATCTTTGACAGACACAGTGATCACACTTCGGGACATTCTTCGGCGTGTTGTCCTGTTGGGGGAGGTCCCAAGAGAGTTTAGAAACTTCACATTTTCTTGAATGACTGCCACATAAATAGGAATGTTTCTTCAACAAGCATCACTGAACATAAAAACATATAAAAACAGGTTTTTGGACGTCTTCAAATGCAGCAGGTTGCATACATTTGCAACCTGAGATTTCTCTTCTTTTTTTGTTCGGTCTTTCAAGATAGTTGACAGTGTTGATGGCGAAATTCTGAATTCAATGGCAACGTATTTTTTCTTTTTTCCGGCCGCAAAAATTTAACGTTTTTTTTTTTTTTTAAATCTTTTTTTCGCGATCGCCATTTCTATAAGAGGTTGACACACACACACAGTATAACCAAACAAATCATAAAAGCAACAATACCTGCATTAAGCTCTGCACCAACAGACATAGGTAAGTGAATTAAGTCAGCTGAACCACTAAATTAAAATATCCATAGCAAGTTCTTTCCATCCTTACCATTAATGGCATGTTTTTTTTCCTGAAAATGTACAGTAGAGGTATTTTTTGAGATGGTATAACATATAAATATATATTAAACCCAGTAAAATTATTCAGAGGAAAAAAACATGATTTCTGCTAAAGAAAATGAAGGGAAATAATAGATTGATCACAAATGTTATTGTTTGAATAAACTGTACCTAAAAATCAGACAAGGCTTCAAAATTCTAGAAACAGAAGATTCTAATGCATAACATGGAATTCTGCTCTTAATAACTAGAATTTGGGGCATATGCCATATAGCTGATTGTTCTTTGTTGCACACACATCTTATGGTGTTTATTAACAAAGAATATAGGTTTTGACAGCTTCTGAAATCATAAAGAAAGCCTTCATTCATAGCCAAAGCAGATATAGAACATTCTAAAAATTTCTTTCTTGTATTAAAAAAAAAGTGTTATGATATAATGTGAATTTCATTTTGTCTTTTCAATGCAGGCAGACAAGTACATGACCTACTTGTTACTTTAAAAGGGAAAAACGCAGAGCAAGTGAAGTTACATACATTTACCTTAGGCATTTGTGTAAAATTCTACAAATTTGCACAAAAGTTAAAAAAAAAAATCTGCAATATGTTGAATAAACTGACAGATTACCCTGACATTAATTTTAAAACCTTTAGTCAAAGTTAATTTGCAAACTTAACATCAATTTCGTAAAGGCAAATAGAAACACACAATTTCTTTATATAATGTATTAATTTTTTCTTTCCAAAAATGATAAAAAGAATAGGTTATTTTCTTAAAATTCTGATGTTTTTACTTGTTTCCTGAGGGCTAACTATCACAGTTAAAGAGAAGCACACTTTAAAAAGAAAAAGCTTAAAAAATGAGAAAAATAGAACAACTAATGACAAATATTAATACTGCTCTCAGGCTGTCCATTGCTCGTTCTCAAAGAAAATTACAATACAAGAAAAATACAGATTTTTGCTGTAAATAAGAACACTTGCACATTTACAAAGACATACTGAAAGCTTAATTAGCACAATAATTGTCAGTATTTTAACAAAACAGAACGATTCCACAAAAAAGGCAACAAAATGATGTTGACATGAGCTACACAAATACATCTACATTTTTTTTTTAATTAGAATCAATATTTAAATAATTATATAAATTCAAATATTTAAATAATTTAATATTGATAATTAATCATTGATATCTTGTCTTATTTTAAGTATATACATTTACACAAATTAATAAAATCCCTGAGGCAAACTCCACCCCACAAAACAGGTATTGTTATCCACATAGATGATTTAGATGGATGAAAGATCTAAATCCTCACAAATGACGTTCCCCACGGGATGAGGGGAGAGGGTGCATGCAAACCTTATTCAATTTCATTTTTATTGTTTAATGAATAGGTGCTGAACTCTATTGTTCTTTACTACCAGCTAAGCCTCAACTTTAACAGATGGCAAGTCTAGCTCCCTACATCTGATGCCAGGGTCTATCGACTGCATAAACAAGTTAGAGGAGAGGAAAAAAAAACAGATGAAAATGTTCTGACAAAATTAGATACCACGTGTCAATAATAAAAACTATAATTTTAAATAATTAGTGATACGCTTATTTGGCTGAGACGGTATTTGATGTTTATTAAACTGTAATCCAGTGATTCACCTACTGCAAATGTCTCTGTGTCTGGGTTTTGTGAAATGTACCCTATTAGGCACAACACAGTGAAGAGAAGCTTTATTGACGAATATATTTTAGAGAAAAATTAAAAAGCGTTAATTACATTTTATATAATTATATTTAAATTTATTTTTAAAATGTATATTTTTCAGCCAACTTTGCAAAATCAAATAAAGTTTTTTTAATTCTGGGTAATAAAGCTTAAAAATCTAAATCAAACCAGAATGCAATAACATACAGCATTTAGCACGGAGTTTACACAGTTGGACTGTTAATATCTTACTTCTGGTAATCAAAGTCTGTCACTATAATGAGAAAAAGATTTAAAAAAAAAATCTTTGGCAAGAAATATCAAAATACACATTTTCAATGTTTAGATATTTTCTCAGAGATTTGACAAAAGAGATATAGGCTACACCTAAAAGAACACCAAAGCTTAATAAATAAATGTGGACTTTAGATCAATTCTGTCGACACAAATTGGGTCCCTCCTAATATAAACACTGATCTCTTAAGTAAATTGAATATTAAATAAATAAATGAAACTTTCATCTTTGAGTGACCAGGCATCCAAGACTACTAAAGTGTTTGGATGCCATTCTATGCCATCTCCTGCTTATATTGAAAAAAAAAAATATTGTAAAAAATTAACATTATCCATTTGATTTGCTTAGCTTATCCTCTGCCAACCCTATACAGCGTAAAATTTCTGGTGGAGCAAAGCCATGGTCCTTGGATTTGCTGATTTATGGACATAAGCCAGTCAGATTGCACAAATCTATAAACCAATGAACTTTATGTAGAAACTACTAAGAAAACAGATGTTTGATTTACTCTTTTTGGGACAAAAAGAAAAATATTTTATTATATAAAAACTGCTCGTTCAAAATAAGGAATATTAAAATTTTGGTAATTCTCTTAGTATCAAATAAATTACAGTTTGTAACTTTTTCTTGAATGATTCAGTTATTAAAAAATGTTCCATATGATGTGTTTAAGCAATACCTTTTTGTTTGCTTAATTTACAGAGTGGATGATTAAGTGGACTTATTAAGTAAGTCAATAATATCTTGGATCACAGAGGGGCATGATAGTCACCATGTAACGATTCACTTGCCAATATAATCATTACATATTAATGTATTGAAAAAAGAATTCTGAATTTTGTCTTTGTCCAACAGACTGCATTAGCTGGAGACTCAGACTATATTGAAGATCACAAGAATGAATTAACTCTGCTCACCTGTAATGATCGATCATTGATTGAAATAAAAGACACATTCAATAAAATCACTATGCTGTGAAATAAAAGTAGTAATAATATACAGCATTTCACCCAGAATACCGATCAACATATATGCACTGTTTTGCAGGAAAATTTATAATAAACTCTGTCAATGTCAAAATGAAGAGGGGAAAAAAAAGAAAAAAAAAAGCAATTATCTTAACTTTAGGTGAAATCTTTGTAAATATTTATTTGGCCCAGAATAAATACAAAATACAACAGTTTATAATAATTTGAAGGTGGACTGAGAGAAAAAATATATACTGTAAATAAAAACTGCTATCAATGTGACAAAAGCCATTCTACACAAACACTGTACAGTTTGTCAGAATTATTCACAAATAAGACTGCAGCGTACTCATACTGAACTGGTGTGACATATGTGTAGAAGTGCACTGTACTTTTGGTTAGTAAACAAAAAGGAAACATAGTACACATTATTAAAATATTTAAAATATATAAAGTAATATGTTTAAAGAAGTTGCATAATTGCTAAATAAGTAACAACTGATAAGATTTGATCACCATCTAAAAACAATTATCAAAATACTGTAAATTGCTAAAAAAATAACCCATTGCAAATCTAATTTTTAGGCATA